>CM057142.1:49762874-50164124 GCA_029964075.1 Patiria pectinifera | reverse complement strand
TATAAACGATGTCCGTACGGTGACTATATCACGTGGCGACGACTGGTTCCCGCCTCACGCCGCGCAGGGGCCAATTTAGAAGACATGATGAAAATGCAGTAACCAGTCCATAGCTATGCGATCGCGACCGATAGCGCGCCAGCAGTGCAGCCACTGTCAACTGGTCGGATTCGACATCGTGAAATGCCAAGAAAACACTGACGGAGAAAGAACATTTTTAAAGTTAATTTACAGAATTGATCTAGCTTTGTCTGTGTATGTATTTTCTGTGTTCAAGAGTGTCTATTTTGGAGATCCCACTACTCGTATTTGGAGGATACATGCCAGCGTGTTTCCTGAAATTTTTGACTGGGTGAAAACAGGTCTGTTGGCCCCATGGCGGGCCGCTCGCCACATGCTCGCATCGCCACACCTCGGAGTTTTGGCCAGCTCCCGCGTCTTGACTAGTTGCCAGCATATGGTGCGAACGATTCAGAATTTTCCATTATTTTTGAAATTATCGAACGTAAATATATTGACAATAATTAAAGGTAGGTTTTATTCACTTTTTGTTGCCATTTGTGTATAGCTTTCGGTAAGGCAATGGAAATAGTTCAGGCTAAAATCAGCATATAATTGAATACCCCATTCATCTGCATAAAAAATTGGCAAAAAGAAAATAAAATTCCACCGAACACCCATTTTGAAAGGCATGGCACGAAGCAGAACTATTTTTTTTTTTTTTTTTTGGCCTTAGTAAACAATCGCCTATGGACTTTTATTCACTTAAAAGCCATTTTGGTTGAGTTTCCCCTGAATGTATTTCATTTTAATGAAATATATTCAATTAAAATTGTGAACTGTTGAATGGGATGGTGCCAGACTATTTATACATTCTAGCCTCACTTTCATTTTTTTTGGTGGCTTAAAACATTAGGATATCTTTAATCACAAATTTTAAACTATTCATCAGAGCAGACTGGTATCATGTGTAATTAACTTTATGTCATTGCTTTCATTTCTCTTCGCAAGTTCCAAAACCAAAGATTTTACCCCACTTTAAGTTCAATATGGCTGACTCGTGAATAAGGCCTATTGGCATACATCTCATTTTCTCATATCCTTTAGCAATTCATTTTTTTTCCCATAATTCCCCCTCTTTCTTTTGCACATTTATTTTAAGAAAACACATTTATCATTTAGTGAAACTTTCGATTTCCAAACCTGTTGTATCGCACTGAGCTTAAAAGTTTAGCCCAATTTTTTTTTTAGCCCAAGTTAAATTGTAATTTTTGCTTTGCCTGATGTCTTTGCTCGATGTCCTATTTTCATGATAAAAATCAGTGCAGAAATTGCAGTATCCCTCTTGAGGCCAGTAAAGGTACAGTGGAACACCGCTCTAACAAACATTGCGGGATCCACAGAAATTGTTCATAATAGTGATCGTTCGGTATAGCGATTTTAAGCTGCCGGTGCTCCGGTACTCACTTTTCATTAAATAGCGCCCTTCAGAACTTCACTCTGCATGCCCTGGTAGTTACTGAAAGACGACTTTGAACACATGCTGACTATTGAATTTTGTAATTACACAGTTTTTAAGCAATGGATGGCTTTCCCATTCTATTCTTTGGGGAAATAATAGCAACTTGCCGCTCTTCTGTTGACATTTTTGACAACAATGTTCAGTATACAAAATTCGGGAGCCAAGCATGGTGTTCGGTGTAGCCAAATTTTTGGTGTAGCGATGTTCGGTATAGCGACGTTCCACTGTAAGACAATTTTTTAAAAATCACTAGTAAAATCACTAGTATAGTGTTCCAGCCACTTTGGGAAGCACTTTGCGTCCTGCACAAACTTTTTTAAATGTCACATTATTTAAAATGGAAAATTGTTTCAACGCTTTCTTATTAATCCAAAATCTTAAACCTACCGCCCTTGTGAACATTTCTGTCAAGATTGCTGGCAGAACTCAAACTTGGTTTGTTGCCGTTTGCTCAGAAACAAGCAGAGACGTTTCTTCCTATAAACCTGTCACCATGGGAAGTGAAATTAGCTTATGAAACAGTGGCCTGTTTTCACAAACATTTCCCAGATTTCCATATGAATATATCTCCTGAAAATTGGCTAGTCCAAAACGATGCCTGCATTTGCACATCCTGCCCCCTTTTGAGGAACTAACTTATGTTAGTTTTAAGAAATATATGACAATAAATAACTCCTTTCTGTTTTCTTTTTTCTTTCAAGGGAAACAAATATTTGGGAAAATATCTCTGAAACACGTCTACGAGATTGCCAAAATCAAGCACGAAGATGCTCCACTGCGGGACCTGAGTCTGCAGGACGTTTGCAAGCAGATCATTGGATCCTGCCGCTCAATGGGTGTCCAGGTCGTCAGGACGCTTGACTCAGAGGATTATGGGGAATTCCTGGAAGAGGTCGCGGAGACTCGGAAGGCACTGGATGCACAGAGGGCTTTGGATAGAGTGTCTTGATGGCACACTGAGTCTTGTTCAAACTGTGTGCTTGGGGTTCGGCCTCATCTCTGGCTCCTACTTCAAGTCTGGCTCTGGAATCATGTTAACCCAAACTCTCTACTGTCATTTACTCAGTAGTGGACCAAGTCCGCCAAAATCCCCTGCCCCTGCTTCACATGATGCTTCAGGACCAAATCCACTGAAATCCACCACAAGACCACCACTACTATGGGTGGATTTTGATTGACTTAGTACAGATGGCTTGTCTGCCAAAGTTCCCCAAAGGGGGGATGGATTTTGATGAAGTTGGGAAGGTTAGGGGTGAGGCAACATCATAACTAAAAGATGGCAGTACGAGGCAAAGTGCCCCTTTTCATGGCTTATGATCCCCCCCCCCCAGCTCAGAAGTTGAGGGAAGGCAAACAAATCTTTTCATTGTTAAAAATCAATTAATGAGTACCCCCTTCAGAAAATTGGTCGCCCTTTAAGTACCCCTCTGCAAATGGGACCACAGTTACGCCACAGTTTAAATGCCTTTATAAACCCTCCTAGTCTTAGTCTTCTGCACTTCACAACCCTTCAAGTTTTGCAAACCCACTTTTGCCCATAGAGTTAAAACCCAGTACACTTCAAATTCCTGTGAGTTAGTTTTCTGTGGAGAACGGATAACACTTTCAATCCCCGCACAGTTATTGTGGAGTGCTGTGGCTTCATGGTAAAGGGCACTGGATTCGTGGTCTGTGGGTAAAGCTGCGGGTTGTGGGTTCGAGTCCAGCCGGGGTCATGGTGCGCATGCCCTTGGGCAAGGCACTTTGTCACTCATTGCTCCTCTCCACCCAGGAGTAAAGGGGTACCTGTGAGGGCAGAGATGGTTATTGTGATTGAATTAGCTTGCTTGCGCCTAACAGGCTGCATCGAGCTGTATACTCCCCAGAAAGCTGAGATGGTATTTGGAATGTTTAATTGGCCCAATGATCAGAGGTAATAATAATACTGTAACTGTAAGCGCTGTGATTTAGTTTACTAATAAGAGCGTTCTTAAATGCCGATAATTAATATTGAGCAAGCAGACAGATTAGGTCATGCTTCACTGCTCTTCACGGTGCTGTTTTTTTTGTGTGTGTAGTGACTCTCTGTGTGCCACAGTTACTTAAACACTTCATAACCCTTCGCCTGAAAGTTTGCCTGCAGGGGTTTGAAAGGGTTTCACATATATATTGCTGTGAATATTGACAATTACATCCCACTAGGAGGGTCAACCCTAATTATTTAACAGTCCTGAATCCTGCAATTTGATAATGATTTCGCAAGTACCCTAAGGGGTAGGGTTAATGTCCAACTGGATATACTTCAAAACTCTTGTCCTCAAAATTAAGGATTTGTTGTCCCGAAAGCAGGATATTGACCCGTCTTGAGCATTTGAGGTTATATTTTCCCAATATTTTCCAGAACCAAAGCTGTAGACAAAGCCCAAGTTTAGAAAACCCTGCTTGGACAGTTCTTTCAATGTCATTTCCTGTACCTCACAGTTCTGTAGTGTGTGAGAAGTGCATTTTCTTTTCACAAACACCTGAAGTCATACCCAAGATGGAGAGATGACCTGTTCGCACAGAGGGTTGTGAGATCACTGGCTATCCACAAAATCACAGATGAAAGTTAAACGGGAATGCAAGCTATATTTTTTTCTTTATTTTAAAGTATTTCTTTAATCACATGACATCAGCACAGTACCAGATGTGTGTCTTTTGCAAGACTCGGCCCTACGTTTGTTGCATGGTGGGTTTTTTTATGAATTACCTGGATACCTCTTAAAGGGAATATGCATCATTTGCTTTTGCTGTAATTTTCAGAAATGGATGGAATTGGGGGGTTGGAAATATAAAGCAAATATAGTTACACTGACTTTTTTGAGGTTTTGGGTTCGAAAATGCTATAAAAACCAAGAAAAACAATCATTTTCCTGTAGTCTGGTTCCCTGACTCCATTTAAGAAGAAACAGAGCAGTTTACATATATTGGGGAATTGTAAGGTCAGGGAACCAGTCTAGCTGGCTTGTACCCGTTCATAGGTGTGTAATCGATTGCAAACAAGTGCGATACTCAACTGGGGCCAGTATTTGGGGAAAAAAGCCAGTTTTTTCCAACACTGATCGGCCGATCAGCGTTGGAAATTGATACAAAAATACCACTTTTCTTGAAAATGACAGTATACCAGGTGCCATGATTTTACAGGATGCTTTACACTGTCATTCACTAACAGTCCAGCAAGGTATTTCAAAATGATTTGGTAGTTTTATTTTTTGATGTTTGCAAATGTATTTTCCCTTTAATGTCCAGGTCTCCATTGCAACATTCATGTGATGTTTCAACCTTGTTTCAACTGTTCAGTACAGCTCTGTTCAGTACAGCTGGCTATAAAATGACGGGCATTATGTGAGGATATACTCGTATCAATGGACCATCTTGATATCTGGTTTTTATATATGAAATTTAGAAATGAAGATGATATAGTAGATTGACTGCGATGAGTAATTCTAAATTATGGATTAAAGTCATCTCGTGTTTAAAGGGAAAATACAACATTTGCAAACATCAAAAACTGAAACTTACCAAATCATTTTGAAATACCTTGCTGGACTGTTAGTGAATGCCAGTGTAAAGCATCCGGTAAAATCATGGCACCTGGTATACTGTCATTTTCAAGAAAAGTGGTATTTTTGTATCAATTTCCAATGCTGATCGGCCGATCAGCGTTGGAAACAACTGGCTTTTTTAAAAAACACTGGCCCCAATTGACCATCGCACTTGTTTGCAATCGATTACAAACCTATGAACGGGTACGAGCCAGCTAGACTGGTTCCCTTACCTTACAATTCCCCAATGTATGTAAACTGCTCTGTTTCTTCTTATATGGAGTCAGGGAACCAGACTACAGGAAAATGATCGTTTTTCTTGGGTTTTTATAGCATTTTCGAACCCGAAACCTCAAAAAAGTCAGTGTAACTATATTTGCTATATATTTCCAACCCCCAATTCCATCCATTTCTCAAAATTACAGCAAAAGCAAATGATGTATATTCCCTTTAAGAGCCACAAAAAAAATTTCAAAGAAAGATGAGCGTTATTGTCGGCGGGTGTGAAATAGTCTGGAACTTACCTTTTTCGAGTGTACAAATTAAAAAAAGCATGGATCTATGACATGGATTTGAAATGTCCGTCCTTTAAAGTTCCAATGCCCTGGTAATAACCTACATAAATTTCGATCCCCGTTTTGTGTTACCTTGCAACTTCCATAAATGGCTTATGTTACTGTTAAAAAAAAAATCGCCTCTGATGGAGCTTATTCTCCTCATGGATGCTTCAACAGCGTTGTCAGGGATACCAAGCATTCTGTTCGCAAGATCAAGGGGAACATCTTGAACATAGGTCTTGGATTTAGTGCCAGTGGCATACTTAAGGGAAGGAGGCACGCATCCACCCCCCCCCCCCACCTCTCACTCTCCCCTTTTCTGAATGAGGCCATGACAGAACAGTCCTCGGTTGGAAAACACACAAAACTAATGAGGTGCGGCAAAACAGTTTTAATGACGAAAAACAGAAGAACAATGAGATGTTCCCGATTTACACCATAATATATGTACATTGTATTCGTTTTAGTTCAGGTATGTGAAGTCTTTATCTACATAATCCACAGCCTCTTGTTCGAAGTTGTCAAACCCCACCCCCCCCCCCTCCCTCCCTGCTGTCCTTGGCAGACTCGATCTCCTAGTCCATGATCTCGGTAAGGGCTTGATCCTCTTGCTCGGCCAGACGGCGCGCCACGGCTTGCCGGACGTTCTCTCGGGTAGCAGACCAGTAAATAAACTTCCATAGACCCCAATGGTAAATGCTCCCACTTCAAAAATTCGGGAAAAATACTCACAACTCTCCAAGGTGTTCGAGACACACATCAAATTAAAGCTTATTTCATCATCTTTCATTTTCTTTCCAATTTTCGGGGGTCAACTGATGACTTTTAGGAGAAATTTCCATCTGAAGATGATCACCCCTGAAAATAGTCCTGAAGCCCATCGCCATTTAAAAAAAAACGATGCCTACACTCCATTGCAAAGTAGAGCGCTTTTAGGGTCCAAATTACATCAAAATTACACAGAACTGCAAGCTCCAAGTCCTGTGCACGGTTTCCACCCATATTTTATACAAACCCTCAAGTTCATGGCCCACAGAATGCTCAAATACCGAAGATTTTGAGGGCATGCAAATCGTGATTTGGCCGGCGCAGGCAATTTCGGACCGATTTACTGGTCTGCACCCCTCGATGTTTTTGGTTCAGTCGAGCCGTGTGTGAGTAGATCCAAAACAAAAGAGACAAGATTGGATATATTTTTTTTGGGAGGGGGGATTCTTCCCCGAACTATCGACTCCTGACTTTGTAATTATATCATGGAGGTATTGTCCTGTCTGTCAGCTAGTTAATAAGCTGGTAGTCCGCCGGCCTGGTTCCCATCGGAAGCAATTTATAGTGTAATTTCGCATATGCGCGAAATCTGTACCTAATTAGGCTGTTTGCGCTCAAGAGGCCGAGGAACATTGATAGTTTATATGAAATGTGTTTTTACAACAACAACAAAAAACACAACCAACTGTTGCATGTTGATTCCAAAACCTGTTTGCACGGAGGCGCTCCACACGTTTGATATTATTTTGTCATGAATGGTTGTTGGAATCGAAATCATATTGCGCAAGGTCTGTACCCAATAAGGCTTATTGAAAAGTAGAGTTTGGAATACCGCAATTTTAATTCAGGATAGAGGAAGCACAGGAGGTATGTTTGTTTTGTGTTTGCTTGTTTCCTTGTCTTGGTTGTTTTTATCCCTCTGCAATGCCCCCCCCCCCCAGGCGCGGTTCTAGAGCCAATATTTTTTGGGGGGGCTAGCAGGGTGGATCCAGAATGTTTTTTTCAGGGAGTCGTGCTGAAATGTAGACCGGTTATTTCTACGGACACTGAAGCCTCCAAAAATCAATAGGTGGTGGGGGGGCGTGCCATATTTTCAATGGGGAGCGCTGATAAAATCCTACAATCAGGCACACTATATTAACTTAAAGTGTACAGATGCACCCTTCTCACGACTATTTATTTAGGGAGAGACCGTTCGTATGTACGTCACATTCTTACATTTGGCTAATGCAAAAAAAATGTTATGGGATTTTTTTTGAGGGCTAGACAAACTTTTTGGGGGGCTCTAGCCCCCCCCCCCCGTAGAACCGCCACTACCCCCCCATTATTACAAAATAGAGAGTACAGAATATTAAAGGTTGTTAACCCCCCCTCCCTTTTTAGTCGTCTAATGAGCGTAGCCTGAAAAAAAAAAATTGAGAGGGAAAAAAAGGAAACAGAAACCGAAAAGAGGAGCACTAATATCATTATTTTCGCGTGGATTTTTTTTTCTAGAAGGGAAAATACACAGCGTTGAATAAATCGAAAGTGGTTGCGGACATGACGCTCGGTGCTGTTCATATTTCATATTCAATTTCATATACGTTATACGTTCATGTATTAAAAAAAAACCTGTATTTTGTTACAAAAACAAAATTCATATCCTGCTTGTTTCCTAATACAGGGTGGGTCAAAAAAGCGGAACCCAAACCCCAACAAATGTATTTCATATTTATAAAAAATATGTAGCACCAACAATAATAATGACTGGAAAGCCAATTTCATAAGCTACTTTTATATGAAAAAAATTACTGACATTGCTCAATCCGTTCAACGAATATCACCATTTGAACACAGTGACCTTAAAACCTGTCTGGTCCAAAACAAAAAGCAATTTATTGTGTGTTTTGACTGTTTGAAACAACAAAGAAAATGACACAGAGTACTTGTTTCAACCACTGTCACCAACTGTAGAACACAAGGGGTCCGCTCATAAGTCCGAAGCCTCATAGGTCTGACGCCTCATATAGTCCGACAAAATCGCATCCCCTAACCAAATAAAGGCCCATATTAAAGTCCGACGCCTTAGAGGTCCGACGCCTCATGAGTCCGACGCCTCATTTAAGTCCGACAACGGAAAAACGAGGTGTTTTATTTGTCGGACTTATGAGGCGTCGGACCTATGAGGCGGAATAAATAAATTTTATGCCTCATAAGTCCGACGCCTGAGGCGGCGGACCTATGAGGCGTCGGACTTATGATACGGCCCGAACACAATATCTTTATTGACAACCCTGGTTAAGCAAACAATATGATTTCTAAAATGTATTTGTTAAAAGACGGGCCTTCAAAAGGACATTGTTGAATATTTTTAACGTTTAAACTGAGGTTTTATCGCTGGTGATGTTTGAAGACAGTGACGACGATATTTGAAATCGCATTTTTTGGGACGAGACATGTTTTAGGGTCATTGTGTCTAAATGGTGATATTTTTTGAACGGATTTACCAATTTCAGTCATTTTATCATCTAAAAGTAGCTTATGAAATTGGTTTTCCAGTCAATATTATTTGTGGCGCTACATATTTTTTTAAATGTGAAATATAATTTTGGGGGTTTGGTTGCCGCTTTTTTTTACTCACCCTGTATGTCCGAATAGAAATGTACTGCCACACTTCTAGGCCTCTCCTTATAAGTTAATAGATGCCTCGAATTTCTTGAACATCATCGATGGGAATTGTTCCAATGTAATTCTCGACCAAATTCCGTTTAACCGACTAAATCGTTAAAACTGCGCCTTAACCAGTGGCGTTACTGAAGAGAGCTAGGGAGAGGGAATGGGGCAGACCCCCCCCCCCCCCGGCCAGGCCTGTGCCTTTCCCTTGTGTTCCCCTCACATCCCGCTCAGAATTTTGCGGAAGCAAAAATGAGCCACTGAGTGTCCACCCACAGAAAATGAGACCCCAATCCTCCCCCCCCCTCACAATTTTCCCCACACCTCCCTGACCCCAGTTACTCCATGACCCAACATCCCACCGCAAAAAACTGTTTCTGTAAAGGCGTACGTGTTTGGCGTGGTTTAACCAGCAAGGCTTTGCTTGAAATCGCCAAGACTCGCTCCTTCCTCCTTTGGTTCAACTCTTCCACTCGCTTGTTGTAGGCCGGTTCTTTCTCAATGATCTTGACCGCAACCGGCTGTTGAAGGGTGCGCTCGGCATGGGCCGCCAGCTCGCTATGTTGGAGCCCCAGTACAGCAGTGACTGAGCCCTTAACCGCTCCTTTGAATCCCGGACATACCGTTATTTCGTTTTACCGTTTTGCATTTCCTCAAAACAAAAACAGTAAACAAACCATTGACTGTTTTGTCGTTTTACAGTTTTGTAAAACGGTCAAACGGTATAAGGATAAATACGGTTTCTCTGTTTTATAAGTTTAATAAAATTCATTACAGCATAACGATCAATAATTTTTGTTTTACAGTTTTACACAAATAACTTTGAAAAACAGCAAAACGGTCAGTATTGCATACAGACTGGTTTTTTTTTTATTTCAGTGTCATAGTGAGCAGTCCGTGGTGCATTTTGTGGTGCTGGGCAAGGGGGATGGAGGGGGACCATGCTTTACATGAAAAAAAGCGTTACCTCAGCATAATGCGTGGTGTGATTCCTGGCGTGACCCTGACCCCCTTCTCACGCGATTCAGTTGGTGGCCGGGGCTTAAGAGTTGCAAGCAAAAATGGCGCTGGAAAACTTCAAGGGGGAACAGGGGGACATTACTTTTTGCAATGGATACAGGATGGTAATACGTTTGAAGAAGTTGCAGACATTTGAAGGAAATTGGAGTTCGGCGCGGCTCTTCAATAGCCAGTTCGAAAACTATGTCGTGAGAACGAAATGTGAGGAGGGTAATTTGGGTCCCAGGCAATGACTCGATCCCATGAGGACGCATGCATTGCTTAATTGCCGAACCTAAATCAAAAAATGGTCGACAGGACTATTGAACGTTTTTCATTGTCATGTTCTTGTAAAACAACTCTCTGAAATGAAGCAACTAACCGTTTATCGCTTTCAACAATCAAGAAAAGCAACAAAAAGGTCACTGTTTTTTTGTGACCTAATACCGTTTGACCGTTTTCCAAAACTGTAAAACGAAAAAAACGGTCAACGGTGCGTTTACTGTTTTTGTTTTTGAGGAAATCCAAAACGGTAAAACGAAATAACGGTATGTTCCGGGATTCCTTAGTCCTTGGTGTCTTGTTTGAGCCGAGAGGCAAATACTTTTAGCAAGATTCGTGGTTCGTTCCTACCCAACCTGAGCCCCACCCTCTACCCCACCCCAGTCATCAGGGCGTTGGTGACCGCTTATCCGTTGAAAGAAACACAGGCGTCAAAGAGCAAACTTTACGTGCAATGTGCAATTTTTATATGTGTGCATATCCAGGTCAAATGAGAGGTCACCATACCGGCGCGCGCGACATTAGATGTGGCGGTGGCAACGAACGAGTTAACAATAATAACATGTATTATAAGGAGAAAACTTTCCATGACCCACCTGGGTATTGCCGCCAACCGAATTTAATACAAAAAGCTTAAGACAATATCAGAAAAATTATACGAAAAATTGTAGTAAAAAGCCGCGTCCTCTCTGAGTGATCCCCGTTTGCTATTTTCCAGGTTTGCAGCATTCATGACTCGGTTAGACGTGATCCTTGACTTTATGGCTTCTGACTTTGACAGAATGGGGAGCCGCCAATACAGGGTAGGGCTGATAGCTCAGTAGGTAGAGCTGCGCAAGTTCGCAACGGAATGGCAGTCCGGTAGGTTCAAACCCCGCTCTATTCCATTTCTTTGTTCAACTTTAAAAAGTTACAATGGTCACGCTCTAATATGAACTTTAATAACAGGTCGTGCCTTTCGTAGTTTTTCTGCACGGCAACTTCCCGCCTTCCTTAATTTGTTCAATTCGTCTGTTTCCCTCTGTCAGTCCGACTCAGAATGTTGCTTCTTGACCAGAATAGCCAGACGTGCGAGCGGGCGGGATGGGGTCTGCATGGCCGGCCCGCCCCTGGCATGGCCGGTCAGCCACGGTGAATGAGACGGCACCGGACGCAGATCGAGGCACGCCAGTCCAAGATGCCAGTCGCTCTCAATTCGCGGAGAATAATCTGCCTGGATTTGGCTTCGCTCTATAATGAGTCAATAAATCACGTTAATTTTGTTTTTAAAAAAGTCATTTAGGCTTTATGGGTATGATTTTGTTTTCCCATTCCAGCTACGTTTGGGGGAGGGGACGCCCCTTATGAAAAATCGTCGCCCCCCCCCCCCCCTCTCCGGGTCGGTAGTGTGACGTTACCTCCCGCACTTTCTGCACGATTAGCAACGGAAGTTAACGCAACTCGAGTGTTTGTAGCCAATGGGCGCTAGTAATCAGTGTTGCGCGCGCGTGTATGACGTTTTTACTAACGAACCGGATAGGGAGCTGAGATGAACTTAAACCAGGGGCAGGGCGTACTACCTTGCGGGGGGTAGGGGGATATATCCCCCCACTTTTTGACCAGGAGGATGTGCCATTGGAGCATTCCCCGCATTTTTGAAGATACACTTGTCGATGCCAGATAGGCTGATGGATATTGTTTGGAAGGCTCAGTCGATGTCTTTTTCAAATCCGAATCCTAAAAAAGGGATAGACTAAAGGAAATGCTTCATATTGATGAGAAAAAAATACATTTATACTAGGACTAACAAACACCCCCTCCCCAAAAAAAAGAACAGTAGGAAAAATTAAATAAGTAAAATAATTCAGGGATTCAGGGATTTTTGGTCCCCCAAAAAGTGGGTCCACAAATTCACGGCGTGGGGTTCAGGCCCGCTTAAGGGCCCCGAAAAACAAAATGGATTCTAGATGCTCTGCGGCGATCTGAGGCAATTTCTGACTACTTTTTTTTTTTAGGGGAAAAAATTGGGTTCCTTTTTTTGGGGGGGGGGGAGGGGGGAGGGGAGGCATGCCCCCTTTCCCCCCCCCCCCCCCTGGATCCGCAGTTGTGCCTTCGGCACACCGCACATGCACACCCTCCGCCCCGGTAGTAACCTCTTTGGGTCCGCCCATGAATTATTTTATTCGCGTGAGGATGAGCACTATTAAAGGATAGTTTTCGATGAGAGGCGCACAATTTTAATGTTGCGACCAGGGCACTAATAAAATGGTTCTTTCGAGGGGCAGTTTTAAATCTCGAGAAGTTATCGCGAGAGGAGCACTAATGTTTTTAATGGCCAATTTTCCATCTCGAGAAGGGCGCAATGTTGTTATTGCGAGAGCGGTGTTTGCACTTTCGAGGGGTAGTTTTCCATCTCGAGAAGGTCACAATCGTGTTAATTCGAGGGCAATGTCCACTGCCAGAGAGGAGACAATTTTATTTCAAGACGGCAGTTTTGTTTTCATCTCTAGGGGACACATTAATAACCGCGAGACTTCAAGTTGTCGGCCTGGGCCTGGGGGGGGGGGCTGTTCCGCCGCCTCTATGGCTAATCTTACAACTTTTAAACAATTAAAATAATCATGTGTTTACAATTTAGAAGAAATGAAAACATGACTGAGATGAATGTGATGAGGTTTTAGTTATTGACTTTGATGCAAAGAATGCAGAGGAAGCATGTGGATTCCAAAGTTATGTGGTGAATTGTGCCAAATTACTACGATCCGTTCGTGATAGTTGAGTCATGCAATTCCTTATTAGTGAAATTTTTAATATAAATACTATAACAAAAAAGCTAAGAAGCTAATATCACCACTCCATTAAAAACACAATTTTTTTTTAGTAGAATGAGTAAAATCCCTGTTTGAAAGCCTAATGAAATTGTATCATGGGTCAAAGCATGTAGCTCAAACACAGGGGCTGCATTGTGCCAAATTTTGGGAACCAATATAGTTATTGGAAGGACGGTATTCTAATAATAAAAAAGTCGCATGAGAAAATTTGAATACTATGTTAGTTGTTAGCCTTTTCTTAGGAATAAATACTAAATGAACCCCTCCCCCCTTTTCCGGAAAACCACGCCCCTCTTGAATTTTCACTGGCTCCCGGTGCTTCTGAATCGACAGCATCCCGGCCTACATCGATGGGTTTATTTCATAAACAAATGATGTTTACAGCAATAAGTGACGTCTGGGTATAAAACAAATCATTTTGTACGCGATAACATATGCGCCCGGTTACCATTTTTGAAAGTTGCACTTGGTTGGTGGGAAGTTTTTACACGTTGGCGATTGACATAAAATGGTTTTATGCTTTTATTAAGATAAAATGTGGTCATTTTTCTCAAGAGATCCAGCAAGCAGCTTCCCTTATGAGATCGGGGGAAAAATCGAAGGACTTGAAGATAAGTCTGTATGGAGTGTGCACCACGGGAAGAAAAAGGTTGGAGTTCTTGGTTGCCCATATTCCGGACAAGTACACGTTAGACGTTAATTTAAGCATGGAGCTATAAAAAGGAGCTCCATGATTTAAGGCAGTGGATATTTTGCCGGAGACGGCAAACCTTCAGTAAACGTTAGTTTGCCGGATATGCACTGAACATGCGCAGTTACTGTTTTTTTGTACTTTTTCCGGTGACAAATTGTAGTCTGGCTCCATGCCAATATTATCGTTGTATTTTTGTATTTACAAGATGGCAATCAGACCATTTTATAATTTCGGACTTTTTTTCCCTTAAAAAAAATCCTCCAAATCTGAAAAAGAAAAAGTAGTACTCTGCAATAAAATGTTTGAGACATATTAAAATAATAAAAGAAGAATATTCTTATTTATTTGGGGATGGGAAAAAAACCCCTTAAAATTGTGGCGGGGATCAGGATTCGAACTCGCGACATCCTAATTACTAGAGCCATTGCCTAACCACTGCACCGACTGTGCTACACAACTTTGGTGGGAATTTAATACATCTTATAATTCAGCCCTATCTTAAAGAGTACAGCGCCCTCTGTTGATATGGATTGCCGCCGGCAAACCTTTAGTAAACGTTAGTTTGCCGGCGATACCTCCGGCAAAATATACACTTACTACCTTAATTTAATCGAAGTGGCTATCGTTACGGCAGCCGTTGTTTAGCGCCCTCTACGATACTTTTTTGATACGCACGCAGGTATATAATTATTTGTTTCCCCGCGTTTTAGCGAGCAGTGCGACAGCTCAGTCGATAAGGTAGGATTTTGCTCCGCAAGCATGGCGAGGTTGCGGGTTCGCATTTCGATTTTTGTTTTTGCACTCGATTTTTTTCCTTTTCTAACCTGAGGCTTTGGAGGATTTTTTTAAAAAGGGAAATAAAGTCCGAATTTCATAACGTTGAAGGTCAGTCATTGCAAAAATGATGATAAGACATGAATCTTGGAGTGACTTAGCCCCATAGGCCTAACAAGTAACATAAGTGTGGCCAATTTACTGGACTACCTCCGTAACACTCCTAGAACTATGATGCTCTGCTTGAGCAGAGCCTCATAGACACAGAACCCCACAAAATTGTATGCAGCACAAACTACTAATTTAAGTCCAAAAACGTCCATCAAAACACAGACATTTCCCACTGCACAGTTTGCCCCTGAACTCAGTAGGCCTACCTCATGACATACTCACTTAATGTGCTAGTCCGAGTAACTAGGACTCTACGGATCGCTTTTTTAACATTTGGACATGGTCGGGCGATAGTAGAGTCCTAGGTACGTGGCCGTATATGGTTACCATTAACGTGTTTTTACCATTTTCACTCGTACCCCCAATCAAAATCGTTATATTTCACCACAAAAACAGTCTTCAAACTGCCTTATGCGCCCCTGTAGGCTTCAGTGGGAATTTGAAATACAAATGGTGGTAGTTAATTTCACATGCAATGTACCTTAGAGAAGAAAAGAGAAATTTCACTTTCAATTTGGAAACCGAGCCTCGCCGAACTGCCGTGCCGGTAAAAGCCATCTTGAATGTTGTTGCGTACGATTCATTCAAATTGTGAGGTCAAACTGATGACGTACGACGCGCCGGCCAAGCACACGCCCGCATTCACAGTCGGGCACATCGTGTGTGCACGCGTACCCCAGCGACTGTTTCCTGAACGGCACAGCCTGCACATGTATGCGAAATGTGCTGGCTGCACGCGTTCAGGAAACAGTTACCGTTCAGTAAAAAGTTGAAGCATACAAAACATCTTTGGAATGCTCGACAGAACAGGCACCACTGGACATTAGCGCAGATTCATTGATTGCCCCCAGCACATATGAGTCATGTAATTGACCTCTCTCACAGACAGCTACCTTGCCTACGCAAATTACAAATGCTTATTCAACGCCATCAGGTACATGTACATGTACGTGTGTGCAAAAATCTTCTAAACACACGTGCATATTGTTCGAAAAGCATGTACGGCACAGCCAATGAGCATCATGAAAATTTGACTCCCAAAATGCCGATGCACGTGACAATCTGTAGGCAGTGATGTCATTTGAGAGGGGTCTATTGAGTTATGGGGACCACACAACAAACTTTTATTGTGTTTTCTTTTAGGCGGATGGACATCCAGTGTCGATATTTGTCCTGGATGCCAAGAACAGCTCCAGTGCGGCAATCGAGCGAGGCAAGACAGCGCACAAGAGACTGAAGACCATCAGGCACCCAAATTTCCTGCAATATTTGGACGGCTTGGAGGTAATACATGCAGCATATTTCAAGTTTTCCTTGTTGCTCAAATGGGTCGGATCTTTTACCCTCAGCCTCAGAGACCTCATGTGGTGAAAATGGGCTGCTAGTGGAGTGCACTCTAGGTAGTGCTGAGCATTTTCCGATAATTTATTAAGTTAGACGTGATCGAATAGTCCAATTTTTGAAATGGGCCGATCAAGTTTTACATTAGCCTATTTGAGATATGGCCGACACAATAGGAAGGCGCTATTTAGTTTGGGTAAATACAAAAATACTTAAACCAAATCAAACAGCACCCTGTATTGTGCCATATCTCATATACACGTACATGTAGGCTAATACCCAGCCTAAACAGCCCTGTCGCAAGCACTGGGCATTAGGGGGGGGGGGGCACAGTACAAACTAGGGGGGCACACTGCAAGAAAAAAGATATATAATATTTACGCTTAAGGTTTTTGCAGATAGGGGTCCAGTTGCTTGTCAGGGGGAGGGGGGGGGGGGGCTGCCCCCTTGGTGACGGGCCTGAACCTAAATAAGCTGCCGAACAGGATAAAACTGCACACACCAGACTTTGTAAAAAATTGACGAGCTAATGAAAAATAAGATACAGAACTGCACATCATCCGTTTATATTTTTCTAAAGTACCAGAATGGTAGTTTTTCCCGATTTCACGAAGAAATTTGAGCTAATATTCCCCACAGTAGCTCCTCAATCATGTGTGTAATGAATGGCTTTCGACAAAAGTGTGGCATTGGACAAACATACTATAACCACGCAACTTCCTGGACTTTTTTATCATCCCCTCAAGATCGCTCAAATTTTTTTAATGTTTGAATGGAACAAATGCTGTTTGGATATTCGGTGGATGTTTAAATATTCAAATATTCTTTATTTTCATTTAATAGCACATATTTATTTAAAAGCTTGAAAAAGAACGAATCCTAACCCCTGGGCATTTTGCTAAGATGCAACATCAATCCTGCAAAATCATCCAATAAAAAATTGCATACAGCCTACATCCTGCAAAATCCTCCAGCGATCACTGTCAATATGTTGAGGCAGAGCCGGTGACATCCTTGAGCAGTACGGAGGATTCCAAGTATAATCTAGGCCTAAATTCATGTGTGGCTGAGCATAAACAACACAAGGTCCGGCCCAAGACCTTGACACAGTGCATCCTCCAACATCAGCCACACATTTTTTTGCCATTTTATAGCCTCAATCCTGCAAAATCCTCCATGTTGCAAAGAGGATTTTGGAGGATTTGGGAAGGTGTAGGGTTAATTCAGATGGTATCAATACATATTCATGAACTTTAGGTATCTGCCTCACCAATAAAAGTGAAAAACAAATTTGAAATTTTGATGGTTTTGTCAATTTGGCGGGGAACTGCCCATGTACTTGTGCACTGAGTCCATCATTATCTGTAATGTTCTATACATCCTTATTATCTGCAGACGGACACTATCATATACGCTGTGACGGAGCAGGTCATTCCACTACAGACTTACCTGAATGACTCCTCACCAAACGAGCAGGCCATCTCGTGGGGTCTGCACCAAGTAGTGGTAGGTCCATGCTTCAATTTGTTTCCATTATTTTTTGGTCACCAAACTATTAACTCCCTAGGCCTTTTTGCTAGGAAGTAGCCTCAATCCTGCAAAATCCTCCAATTGGCCTCATGGAAAAATAGCATATAACCTCAATCCTGCAAATTCCTCCGCTATTTCTTGAATATGGTCCATGGAGGGGTGACCACTGCCTGAGTCCTGCAAAATCCTCTGGCTATGACTGTCAATAGGCTGAGGCAGAGGCGGTGACATCCTGGAGCAGTGCGGAGGATGTCAAGTATAATCAAGGACTAAATTTATGCACGGCTGAGCATAAACAACACAAGGTCCGGCCCAAGACCTTGACACAGTGCGTACTACAAAATCAGCAACGCACTTTTGCCATGTAACCTCAATCCTGCAAATTCCTCCAATTTGCAAAAAGGATTTTGGAGTATTCAGGGCGGTTAGGGTTTTAATAAGTCCATTAATAAGGGGATAAATGAGTGCTTCAGAGGTTTTAATCACTCTGTTTAAAACCGCTTGGAGTCTGGGTGCTGATAATTACCCAAGCCTCTTATGGAGATTGGTGCGCGCGTCGTGCGTACTGCGCGATGTCCTGCAGAATGCACCTGGGGCGTTGCGTTGTAAATTTAGGACTATAAAATACTGAATCACTGGTAGTATTGCGCATGCCTACGTGAGGATTGTGAACGTTAAACCAATAAAACGGTAAGAGGCACTGGATTTTTAGGAGTGCAAATTTCATGTGACACTGGAAAGTGTTTTAGACCAGCCAGCCATGTCTTTATCATCCGTTTAGGACCGGCCACGTGACGGGCTCTCGACCAATAGGAATGGGTAAACTGTCTTAGGTATTTATATACATGTATGTTCATTAACTGGTAAGCTCGAAGAGAGAAGGCAGTCCAAACATTTTCAATTTGAAGGTGAAAGAAAATAACAGAGAAAGGGAAGCCACCTAACCACTCAATAGTTTCCCAGTACAACCGTGCTAAGCAATAATCAAAACCCTACGAAAACATTTCTCAAATCCAACGTCAATTGTGAAACTCTGTTGTATGATTTTATTACAGTGCTGTCAAAACAATAACACAACACACAGAGAACAATCCAACAATCTTACTCGTGTGAATGTGGACATTTGATAAATGAAACAAAAATCAAAACCCTACGAAAATATTTCTCAAATCCAACGTCAATTGTGAAACTCTGTTGTATGATTTTATTACAGTGCTGTCAAAACAATAGAAGCAAAAGTTGCACTTCAGTAGCTTAGGGCAAGTAAAATTGTTTCTTGTTCAAAGGTGGCCCTTTTTTTCCCCTTCAAGATGGCGGATGGATTCTTCCATTTTCTCAACTCTTTTGCTGATATTTTTGTGTTCAAAGTAGCCATCACCCTTTCTACCAGATAGTGACTTTGCATACAGTGCTACACTTCTGCTAAGCTAAAAAACAAAAACAAAGTGCAAATGTATGATTTTTATTTTAAAAGGAGGCGGGTGTGGGAAAAAGCAAGCGGACGGGCACAAGAAATAGGATTTACTTTTACTTTGTCTTACAGAAACAAGGGGAAAAAATGAGATGGAAAGTGAAGAAGATTTTAGTTTCAACTACAGATTTCTCAAGGTCTTACACCCCTTGTTGATGTAACACTGGAGTATAAAACTGGAGTGATCTTGTGATAGGACAGACCACTCTTTGATGCGCCTGAGAACAATGTTAACACATGGAAATACATGTACATGTAAATTCTACAATATGTACATGAACTATGGGTGATGACTTCATTTTCGTTTTCCAAGACAACTCCTCTTCATCGATAGGGAGGGTCCGGAGTGACTTACTGAGCAGTATAGATGGAACTGAACAAATACTGAACCTCTTTAAAAAAATCATTGCACCAGTCGGCCTCTTCTTGAACTTTGTCTTTCTCTTCACAGTCATTCGAGTGAAGTCCATGCGTACGATCATCAACATCTACTTATCTAATCTGGCTGTGGCTGACTCGCTCTACCTTATGACTGACTTTATATGGGCACTGTTTTCACCTATGATAGAGTACAACACACTAGTCCAAAAAGCTTTCCTAAGTGTGCGGTACACTTTCCTATTAGTTTCTAATTTCTTTGTGGTTACCATAGCAGCTGAGAGATTCTCTGCAGTACGCAATCCTCTGAAATTCAAAGAAAAGGCCTCTAAATCTCGAGCAGCAAAGATATCAGCAGGACTCTGGGTGCCAACAGTTATTGTTGGTGTGATTCGAGTATTCATACCAGAGCCTGTCTTCAGGTACATCATCTTTTGGATTCCTTCCATTAGCCACCCTGTCTGTTTAATAGTAACCATTGTTTTGTACATCTATGTAGTGGTGAAAGTACGCAAGCAATCAGCCCTGTTGCCAAACCGTCCTAAGCGAGCAGGCAAGGTCCTCCGAATGATTGTTATCAATACTGCTTTTTTCTTCATTCTGAACTCACTGAACATTGCAGGTGGAATCATTACTACCATACTGGTACATTCAACAAATTATTCTTGGCCTGCCCATGCTGTTGCAAATGCAGAACTAGGAAAAAAGTTGTATATCGTAATGCTATGTGCAGAGATCTTGCGACTCATCAATGGCTCAATCAATTCCCTAGTCTACAGTGCCACAGCTGCTGACTATCGTGAAGCTGTAGTCCAGGCTTTCTCATTCCTCAAACTGTGCTGTCGTTGCTGCCCAAGACGGAATCCCAGCCGACCGTCGCAGCCAGGAAAGCAGATTGAGCTTCGTGTGATTCCAAAGGTAGAAAGTGACCAAGAGCACTGTGCTGCTAGGCCAAGCAGCCGCAAGCCACCAAGCCAAGGGCATGCACAACACACAGAGAGTCAGCAGTCACTGGACAGCTGTCGAGGACACTGTTCCAGGCAAAGCAGCAGCAAGGCAACAGTAAGGCACAGTCAGCAGCATGTTCAAGTGCATGTTGAGGTGCATGCAGAACCAGCGGGGACCTCAGCGCTTGCAAGTTCTCATGTGGAACATTGCTGTAGTCTGACTGAGTGCAAGCCATCCATGCAAAAGGAACAGTGTGTACATCCAGAACCAGCAGAGAGCCAGCAGTCACTTGCAAGTATTCAGGAACAATGTCCTGGGCTGACTGGCACCGAGCCATCAGCACAAGGGCAGCAGTATGCACATCCAGAACCAGAAGGGAGTCAATCGTTTGAAAGTTGTCAAGAACAATGTTCTCTGGTGACTGATGAGTACAAGCCATCCATGCAAGGGGAGCAGTTTGAACATCCAGAACCAACAGAGAACCAGCAGTCACTTGTTGTTGAATGTCCTGGGCTGACCGGCACCGAGCCATCAGCACAAGGGCAAGATTTGAAAGTTGCTCAGCACAATGTTATGTGGTGACTGATGAGTGCAAGCCATCCATGCAAGGGGAACAGTGTGTACATCCAGAACCAACAGAGAGCCAGCAGTCACTTGTAGAATGACCTGGACTGACTGGCACCGAGCCATCAGCACAAGGGCAGCAATATGCACATCCAGAACCAGAAGGGAGTTGATCGTTTGAAAGTTGTCAAGAACAATGTTCTCTGGTAACTCATGAGTGCCAACCATCCATGTAAGGGAAGCAGTCTGGAAAAAGACTGATCAATACATGTACATGTAGATGAACAGTTTTAAACCTGTAGAACAGTCTTAAAGTTAAAGCTTGTTCACAATTCTTGTAAATGAAATGCCAAGTAAATTTCACGTGAAGAAACTAAAACAGCAACTTTACTGGAAACCAGCTACCAGTGCATGTACATGCACCAAGTACTGTACGTGTACATACACCAGCGGAAGAGAACAGTTACAAATCTCATAAGAAAGGGGGCCATCCCAAATGGCAGGCCCACTTTTGAACAAAGTTTTGCCTGTATCCAAACTCTATGAAAGCCCAGTCATTAAAGCTTTCTTTTAGTACATGAATCATTCAAATCATGTGCTTTTCAAGTTACAGCATTTTGAACACAAATCTCGTTTTAAAGTTCAATCCACGGATCATAAAAAAAAGGTAAGTGTTCTATCAGCAAAACGAAAACCATTCTTATAGGAATGCATTGTAATTGTTTTCGTTTTGCTGAAACAATACATAGTTTTTTTTGTGATACGTGGATTCTGTGGAATGAACTTTGAACAGTGTTTGTGTTCAAACTGCCGTAACTTGAAAAGTGCATTCATGAGTGATATGAATGATTCTTGTACTAAAAGAAAGCTCATTCATTGGGCTTTCTTATCCTAGATTTTGAAAGAGCTACAGGCAAATCTGCATTGAAAATTGGTCCTGCCATTAGGGATGCATTTTTTCTTTTCTTTTTTACTCACCCTGTACATTTATTTAAAAAGAATGCCTCATCACAATTTGAAACAGAATTTGCATTTTACTAAAATGAGGTTTTGGTTTGTCCTAATCAATGAGTGTTACACTTGTACACAGTGTATAATGTGATGACCCTTTTTGTGAGAAAAGCAAAGGCAGTTACGTACATGTACATGTACCTATGTAACCCTTCAAGACTCTTCCATTGTAAAAAGACACATGTAAAATGTATATACATACATGTATAAATGTTCCTTTACAGGGACATTTTTTAAGTTAAACCTAATGGGGGCAAAGTAGATTAAGGAGACATTTAAATGTCCTCCTTAAGGTCACAACATGTAGGCTAGATCAATTAACCTATCGCGGTAGAATCGTGTCAACGCAGCTTGTGAAATGTTGTCCATTTACATGATATACAAATGGACGCAGAATGCGCAAAATTTGAGACAAACAGAACTTAACATACACAATTCCATAGGGTTGTCTAAGGGGCGTGGCTAACTCGCAGACGTTGATAGGTCTACTGCTTGTTGTCCAAAACATAAATGTAAATTGGTGGGGGTGAAATACATGTATGCATCAGATCATGGAATTAGCGTCGGGATGATGTAAATTCAATACAAGGTTTTGTCCTTCACCGACGCATAACCACTGTACAGTTGTATACTTAGTGTGTTACCCCCGAGTGAAAGTGAGAGAAAAAATCACTCGGGTGGGACTCAAACCCATGACCTCCTGCTTTCTAGTGCAGACGGCTTACCGGTATGTCTTAGAATTGCCAGAATTGGCTGGCTGGTTCGAATCTGATGTAGCATTAGGTACCGCATTGAAACTATTCATAAGATGTACATGTAAATACAGTATGAGGTTTTGCCCTTCACCAACGTATAGCTGTTTTTTTAAAGCAAAAATAACACAAGTTATTCACTTTTTCAATGAGACATTGAGCAGAAAAAAATTAAGTCATGCTTACTCATGGAATAATTCCTTAACAAATATCGAATTATTTGTGGTTCAAGACTAATTCATGTGTATCTTTTGTATGTTAACAGTGTAAAAGCAACCCCAAATAAATGCGTATTTTCATTGGGTTGAAAACATCCAAAATTGAGCTGTTAAGAGAACACAATCGAATATGCTGAAAAACACATGAAGAGAAACCTGAAGACATATACTGTTAGTCCTATAGTAAACTTTAACATTGCTTTTTATTGATAACTGTAATTTCACCGCCGTGTTAGCCACATAGGAAGCAGCAAAGACATTGTTCAATAACTAGCCACCCATTCTCTCAGGATTAGCAGTTGTTGACTACTTATTTTATGTAACAATTTTATGTCCCACAGACATGTACGTTTAACTCTTCCATAATTCTCGCACTGCTGTGGACAGCACAGTATTAGATTGTAGGCAAGGCAACTAAATACTGGACTTGCTACATTGCATCCCACACTGTCAGACTTCGTCAGGAATAGACCATTATCATGTTGCGGCCATCTTGATTTGATCCCATTCAAATCAACGTAACCAAAGCGAGGCTGGAAGGAGAAAAAGTCTGGTTCCTTTTTGCACAAAAAACATCATTCAGTACTGTTTTTGGATACCGTAAACATGACTGAAATGGTGGCAGCATGATAAACGTTTATCCTGAAAGGCCAGGTCCTATGTCATGTGTGAGTTAGTATTAAGCGTACATGTAGGCCCCCTTTTTGTTAAGTGATGGTTGTTCTTTCTTCTTTCCCAGATGGCTTATTTGATTTCTCTTTTGTTCCAATGCTCCACTAATACTATGTCCTCACTTCTGAAACTATGACCATACATCCTCATCAGGTGGTAGAGTTCAAGGGTCCATTCATATGAAATGAATTTTTCTGAGAAACACATTTTGCGCTACTTTCTACTCTTCTTAAATGTATGAAAACTATTTGACATCCCTTTTTGGTTTATTATATTCAAAAGTGCACTTCTTCAAACATTTAAAATTTTCTATGCTTTTTTGGACAACTGATGGCGCTGTTGCCGTGATGTCAGTTCCGGGAGACACTGTTCAGTTTAATGGTTTTGTGTACAAATGTGAACCCAAAAATCTGCTCATTGATAACATTTATGAGAAAGGTTTGCTCAATGGCTTACTGCCATGTACTAACACACCAACGAATCACTGAAGAAAAGAAAATTTTTAATAGCGAAATATCCAAAATTCTGGCATTTTTTTGTGCACAAACCAATTGCAACATTGAGGTTTCTGCCTGATATGACATCACACTTTTTCTCATGAATATGGAAATTCGCATTTAGCATAAAAACCAAAAAGGCACCAAACTACCCTTGAAAACTGCAAAATGAAAATTGAAAATAAGGTTAAATGGAACACAAAAGTGCGTTTTCAAGAATTACATTAAAAAAAAATACATTTCATGGGCTCTTTAACAACAGGGCTGATACCATCATCCGTGTGTGATTATCATTTAATTCCAGACAAAAATGTTAGGGGGGATTCTTCAGAAATTGAGACAAAATAAAAAATGGGGGGGGGTATTTGATGTATTTTTAATAATTCAATAACTAAACATGGGCACATTTATTTTCGGTCGATATTTTATTCAAAAGTGAATAACTTAATTGCTAAAAAGAAAACCTATTTGGAAAAGGAATCTATTTTTAAGGATGAAAACTTGAAAATGGGTTCGGGAAATGTAACTTAAACTCCCTCCGTATTTTGGACTATGTTGAATTGGAACTGCCTCAAAGGGGTAGACGACAAAGCCAAAACCACTGCAACAATTAGTCCATTGTAAATATTGTAAATGAATGAAATTAACATGAAAAATATGAATTTACTGTGGACATGGTGGAAGGATAAATAATAAAAAAAACCTCAAAATGTCAATTTAAATGAAAAAAGAATCGTAATCATAGTGTATTTGGAAGTGATAGGCTATTCATTTAATCAGCCAGAGTTTGAACCTGCCAGCAAGAATGAAGTTTTAAAAGATCTTCTTGGTCAAAAATTGTCGATCACAAACAATTTTATCCCTAACCCTGCTAAATCCAACAGGATCCAACTATATCATAAACCTGTTGGAGTCTGTTGGATTGAGCAATAAACCCCTTGTACAAATGTACATAGTCAGAGTCAGATTCTGTTGGGTACTGATAAATAACGTCAAGTTGGACTCTGTTGGATCCAGCAGACAACTAAAAATTAGGCACAGTTGGATTCCGTTGGATTGAGCAGGAAGTAACTGTTGGACTCTGTTGGATTTAGCAGGGTAGTCCTGAGGAACCCTTAGGGTGTTAGAGGAGTTGTTGCATTTGACCTGAAATGCATTTTCAGTAACTACGTTGTGCCTTCCAAGACACTTGTACTTTTTGAAATGAAATACCGAAAGCACCTTCCGGTATAAACAAAACACACTGAAGGATAACACAAACACAGAGAACAATCCAACAATCTTATTTGTGTGAATGTGAACATTTGATAAATGAAACAAAAATCAAAACCCTACGAAAATATTTCTCAAATCCAACATCAATTGTGAAACTCTGTTGTATGATTTTATTACAGTGCTGTCAAAACAATGGAAGCAAAAGTTGCACTTCGGTAGCTTAGGGCAAGTAAAAATGTTTCTCGTTCAGACTTCTTGAAAGAAAAGAAGGTGGCCATTTTCCCCCCCTCAAGATGGCGGATTTTCCAAGATGGCGGATGGATTCTTCCGTTTTCTCAACTCTTTCGCTGATATTTTTGTGTTCAAGGGAGGCATCACCCTTTCTACCAGATAGTGACTTTGCATACAGTGCTACACTTTTGTTTAGTTAAAAAAAAAATAAAAAAAAAGTCCAAATTTGTGATTTTTATTATTTTAAAAGGAGGCGGGTGTGGGAAAAAGCCAGTGGGCTGGCCCAAGAAATAGGATTTCCTTTTACTTTGTCTTACAGAAACATGGTGAAAAAATGAAATGGAAAGTGAAGAAGATTTTAGTTTCAACTACAGATTTCTCCAGGTCTTACACTCCTTGTTGATGTAACTCTGGGGTATAAAACTGGAGTGATCTTGTGATAGGACAGACCACTCTTTGATGTGCTGAGCACAATGTTAACACATGGAAATACATGTAAATTCTACGATACATGTACCGTATGTACATGATCAACTATGGGTGATGGCTACATTTTTGTTTTCCAAGACAGCTCCTCTTCATCGACAGGGAGGGTCTGGAGGGACTTATTGAGCGATTCAGATAATATTCAACAAATACTGAACCTCATTACAGAAATCATTGCACCAATCGGCCTCTTCTTGAACTTTGTCTTTCTCTTCACAGTCATTCGAGTGAAGTCCATGCGTACAATCATCAACATCTACTTATCCAATCTGGCTGTGGCTGACTCACTCTACCTTATGACTGACTTTATAGTTGCATTTATTTCACCTGAAGAGTACAACAAACTAGTCCATTCATCTTTCCTCAGTGTGCGGTACACGTTCCTAGCAGTTTCTAATTTCTTTGTGGTAACCATAGCAGCTGAGAGATTCTCTGCAGTACGCAATCCTCTAAAATTCAAAGAAAAGGCCTCTAAGTCTCGAGCAGCAAAGATATCAGCAGGACTCTGGGTGCCAACAATTATTGTTGGTGTGATTCTATTATTCATACCAGAGCCTTTCTCCCCCCAATTCATCTTTTGGATTCCTTCCATTAGCAACCTTGTCTGTTTAATAGTAACCATTGTTTTGTACATCTATGTAGTGGTGAAAGTACGCAAGCAATCAGCCCTGTTGCCAAACTGTCCCAAGCGAGCAAGCAAGGTCCTCCGAATGATTGTGATCAATACTGCTGTTTTCTTCATTCTGAACTCACTGGACATTGCAGGTGAAATCATTGCTGCAATACAGGCACATTCAACAAATTATTCTTGGCCTGCCCATGCTGTTGCACATGCAGAGCTAGAGAAAAAACTTCATATCGTAGTTCTATGTGCAGCTATCTTGCGACTCATCAATAGCTCAATCAATTCCCTAGTCTACAGTGCCACAGCTGCTGACTATCGTGAAGCTGTAGTCCAGGCTTTCTCATTCCTGAAACTGTGCTGTCGTTGCTGCCCAAGACAGAATCCCAGCCGACCGTCGCAGCCAGGAAAGCAGATTGAGCTTCGTGTGATTCCAAAGGTAGAAAATGACCAAGAGCACCGTGCTGCCAGGCCAAGCAGCCGCAAGCCACCAAGTGAAGGGCATGCACAACACACAGAGAGTCAGCAGTCACTGGACAGCTGCCAAGGACAATGTTACAGACAAAGCAGCAGCAAGGCAACAGTAAGGCACAGTCAGCAGCATGTTCAAGTGCGTGTAGAAGTGCATGCAGAACCAGCGGGGACCTCAGCGCTTGCAAGTTCTCATGTGGAACATTGCCGTAGTCTGACTGACTGCAAGCCATCCATGCGAAAGGAACAGTGTGTACATCAAGAACCAGCAGAGAGCAAGCAGCTACCTGCAAGTACTCAGGAACAATGTCCCAGGCTGACTGGCACTGAGCCATCAGCACAAGGGCAGCAGTATGCACATCCAGAACCAGAAGGGAGTCAATCGTTTGAAAGTTGTCAAGAACAATGTTCTGTGGTGACTGATGAGTGCGAACAGTGTGTACATCCAGAACCAGCAGAGAGCCAGCAGTTATGTGCAAATACTCAGGAACAATGCCCTAAAACAATGTCCGGCTGAGCCATCAGCACAAGGGGAAGAGGTCAAGAACAATGTTCTCTGGTGACTGATGAGTGCAAGGGGAACAGTGTGTACATCCAGAACCAGCAGAGAGCCGGCAGTTACCTGCAAGTACTCAGGAAAAATGTCCTGGGCTGACTGGCATGGAGCCATCAGCACAAGGGGAGCAGTACACACATCCAGAACCAGAAGGGACTTAAACATTTGAAATTTCCCAGGACAATGTTCTCTGGTAACTGATGAGTGCCAGCCATCCATGTAAGGGGAGCGGTGTGGAAAATCACTGATCAATTCATGAAGATTAACAGTTTTAAACCTGTAAAACAGTCTAAAAGGTTGTTCATTATTCGTGCAAATGGAATGCCAAGTAAATTTCACGCGAAGAAACTAAAACAGCAACTTTACTGGAAACCAGCTACCAGTACGTAAACATGCACCAGCAGAAGAGAACAGTTAGGAATATCATACACATGTAGATTTATTTTTAGAGAACTCTTCATCACAATTTGAAACAGACTGAGCATTGTTAGATTGTCACAATTTGAAACAGAATATGTATTTTACTTACACCGGTATAAGGTTTTGGTTTGTCCTAATCAATGAGTAAGTGTTACACTTGTACACAGTGTATAATGTGAAGACCCTTTTTGTGAGAAAAGCAAAGGCAGTTACATGTACATGTACCCATGTAACCCTTCACGACTCTTCCATTGTAAATACAAATGTATGTACATGTATGTATATAAATGTTCCCTTACAGGGACATTTTTTTGTCATCAATTAAAGGGTATCATTGGCTTTTGCTGTTATTTTCAGAAATGAACTATTTGAGGGGTAAAGTATAATGGATCCAATATTGTAACACTGACATGTTTGAAGTTTTGTGTTCAAAAATGCTGGAAAAACCAAGAAAAACCAAACTGTTCAAGTAGTCTGGTTCCCCGACTCCACTAAAGATGACATGTATCAATTTATAGATGCCAGAAAATTGTAAGGTAAGGGAACCAGTCTAGCTGGCCTGCTCTCGTTCATGAACATGTATTAACCAAAAGCAAACAAAATTTGGACTGAAAAACCGGTAAATTTGGAGCAGTAGTTGAAAAGTGGTTAGGTTTTCCAACGGTGGTCGGCCAACCACTGTTGGAAATGTATACAAAATACCACTTTTCTTGAAAATGACTTCACATCGGGTGCCATAATTATACAGGATGCTTTAGACTGTCATTTACCAACATCCTAGTAAGGTATTTTGTAAAAAATTGTTAGTTTTGTTTTCTGGTTTAAAAATGTTGTTTATTCCTCTTAAACCTCATGGGGACAAAGTAGATTAAGGAGACATTTTTATGTCCCCCTTAAGGTCACAACAGTTCGGCTAGATCAATTAACCTTTCACGGTAGAACCGTGTCAACACAACTTGTTAAAGTGTTGTCCATTTACATGATATACAAATGGACGCAGAATGCGCAAAATCTGAGACAAACAAAACTTAACGTACAAAATTCCATAGGGTTGTCTAAGGGGCGTGGCTAATTCACAGACGTTGATAGGTCTACTGCTTGTGGTCCAAACCATAAATGTCAGTTGGTGGGGGTGAAATACATGTGTTCATCAGATCATGGAATTAGCGTTGGGATGATGTAAATTGAATACAAGGTTTTGTCCTTCACCAACACATAAACACTGTACATTTATATACTTAGTGTGTTAACCCCAAGTGAAAGTGAGAAAAAAATCACTCGGGTGGGACTCGAACCCATGACCTCCTGCTTTCTAGTGCAGACAGCTTACCGGTATGTCTTAGAATTGCCAGAATTGGCTGGCTGGTTCAAATCTGATGTAGCATTAGGTACCGCATTGAAATTACCGTATTCATAAGATGTACAGTGTACATACAATATACAATGTAAGGTTTTGCCCTTCACCAACGTATAGCTGGGGTTTTTTAAAGCAAAAATAACACAAGTTTTCTACTTTTTTAAATGAGACATTGAGCGGGAAAAAATCAACTCATGCTTACTCATGGAATAATTCCTTAACAAATTTCGAATTATTTGTGGTTCAAGACTAATTCATGTGTATCTTTTGTATGTTAACAGTGTAAAAGCAACCCCAAATAAATGCGTATTTTCATTGGGTTGAAAACATCCAAAATTGAGCTGTTAAGAGAACACAATCGAATATGCTGAAAAACACAAGAAGAGAAACCTGGAGACATATACCGGTAGGCCTATAGTAAACTTTAACATTGCTTTTTATGGATAACTGTAATTTCACCCCCTGTGTTAGCCACATAGGAAGCAGCAAAGACATTGTTCAATAACTAGCCACCCATTCTCTCAGGATTAGCAACTGTTGACTACTTATTTTATGTAACAATTTTATGTCCCACAGACATGTACGTTTAACTCTTCCATAATTCTCGCACTGCTGTGGACAGCACAGTAATAGATTGTAGGCCAGGCAACTAAATACTGGACTTGCTACATTAATTGCATCCCACACTGTCAGACTTCGTCAGGAATAGACCATTATCATGTTGCGGCCATCTTGATTTGTTCCTATTCAAATCAACGTAACCAAAGCGAGGCTGGAAGGAAAAATAGTCTGGTTCCTTTTTGCACAAAAACCATTATCATTCAGTACTGTTATTGGAAACAGGGAACATGACTGAAATGGTGGCAGCATGATAAAGGTTTATCCTGAAAGGCCAGCACCCGATTTCACAAAGCGCTGCGACGCGTCGCAACTCGAGTTACGACGTATAACACGTCGCAACTCGCGACGCGTTGTATCTTGCATTTCATGAAAGTTGCGATGTGTTGAACACGTCTTAAGTTCCTTGACAACGGCTTAAAACACGTCGCAAGTTAAGACGTGTCTAGTGGTCGTCGCAAAATAAGAAGACTAATTTCAAAGCCAGTTTTATGCCATAAACATTACATTACCGAGGCAATGTGTGTTAAGTTGTAAATAGAAAATTCATTGAATAATAATGAATTAGACCGGAACATTAGAGTTGAACTTTCAAAGTAGCTATACAGTCCACTGAGAGCTTGTTTTCCTTTAAGTTTTCATCGCACGGCCGCCATTTTGTTTTACGTTTTAACAAATTTCGAGTTGAGATCCGACGACTCTTTGTTGAATATCAGACGACTATTTACTGTACGCTGACTAAAGACATAAAACAGTCACCGAGTTGTGCTATAAATACACCTACGATGCGTCGCACTTACGACGAGTTTAGTGAAATGGATCGCAGGACGCGTCGCAGCTACAACGCATCGTAGAGATACGACGCGTCGCATCGCTGCGATGCATCGTAAGTTACGAAGAGTTTGATGAAATCGGGTGCTGGTCCTATGTCATGTGTGAGTTAGAATTAAGCGTACATGTAGCCCCCCTTTTTGTTAAGTGATGGTTGTTCTTTCTTCTTTCCCAGATGGCTTATTTGATTTCTCTTTTTTGTTCCAATGCTCCACTAATACTATGTCCTCACTTCTGAAACCATGACCATACCGGTACATCCTCATCAGGTGGTAGAGTTAAAGGGTCCATTCATATGAAATGAATTTTTCTGAGAAACACATTTTGTGCTACTTTCTACTCTTCTTATATGTATGAAAACTATTTGACATCCCTTTTTGGTTTATTTTGTTCAAAAGTGCACTTCTTCAAACATTTAAATTTTTCTATGCTTTTTTGGACAACTGAGGGCGCTGTTGCCGTCCTGTCATTTCAGGGAGACACTGTTCAGTTTAAGGTTTTTGTGTACAAATGTGAACCCAAAAATCTGCTCATTGATATTAAACATTTATGAGAAAGGTTTGCTCAATGGCTTACTGCCATGTACTAACAGTAACACAACAACGAATCACTGAAGAAAAGAACATTTTCAACAGCGAAATATCCAAAATTCTGGCAACTTTTTGTGCACAAACCAATTGCAACATTGAGGTTTCTGCCTGATATGACATGCTTTTGCTCATGAATATGGAAATTTGCATTAGCACGAAAACCAAAAAGGCACCAAACTACCCTTGAAAACGGCAAAATGAAAATTGAAAATAAGGTTAAATGTGACACAAAGGTGCGTTTTCAAGAATTACATTTAAAAAAATTACATTTCATGGGCTTTTTAACAAAAGGGCTGATACCATCATCCGTGTGTGATTATCATTTAATTCCAGACAAAATATAAGGGGGGGGGGGTTTCTTCAGAAATTGAAATTAAATAAAAAATTTGGGGGGGGGGGGTTTATGTGATGTATTTTTAATATAAATGGGCAAATATTATTGGTCGATCGTTTATTCAAAAGTGAATAACTTAATAGCTACGGTAACAAAAGAGCAATTTGGAAAAGGAATCTATTTTTAAGGATGAAAACTCGAAAATAGAATGGGGAATGCAACTTAAACTCCCTCCGTAGTTTGGACTATGTTGAATTGGAACTGCCTCAAAGGGGTAGACGACAAAGAGAAAACCACTGCAACAATTAGTCCATTGTAAATATTGTAAATGAATGAAATTAACATGAATAATATGAAATTTACTGTGGACATGGTGGAAGGATAAATAAAAAAAAAACCTTCAAATTGTCAATTAAAATGAAAAAAAAAATCGTTATCATAGTGTATTTGGAAGTGGTAGGCTATTCATTTAATCAGCCAGAGTCTGAACCTGCCAACAAGAATGAAATTTAAAACATCTTCTTGGTCAAAAATTGTCAGTCACAATCAATATTATCCCTAACCCTGCTAAATCCAACAGGATCCAACTATATCATAAACCTGTTGGAGTCTGTTGGATTGAGCTGTAAACCCTTGTACAAATGTACATATTCAGAGTCAGATTCTTTTGGGTACTGATAAATAACGTTGAGTTGGACTCTGTTGGATCCAGCAGACAACTGAAAATTAGGCACAGTTGGATTGAGCAGGAAGTAACTGTTGGACTCTGTTGGATTTAGCAGGGTAGTCCTGAGGAACCCTTAGGGGGTTAGAGGAGTTGTTGCATTTGACCCCAAAATGCACTTTCAGTAACTACGTTGTGCCTTCCAAGACACTTGTACTTTTTGCAATGAAATACCGAAAGCACCGTCGGGTAAACAAAACACACTGAAGGACACCACTACATACAGAGAACAATGCAACAATCTTACTTGTGTGAATGTGAACAGTTAATAAATGAAACAAAAATCAAAACCCTACGAAAATATTTCTCAAATCCAATGTCAATTGTGAAACTCTGTTGTGTGATTTTATTACAGTGCTGTCAAAACAATAGAAGCAAAAGTTGCACTTCGGTAGCTTAGGGCAAGTAAAAATGTTTCTCGCTCAGACTTCTTGAAAGAAAAGAAGGTGGCCCTTTTTCCCCCTCAAGATGGCAGATTTTCCAAGATGGCGGATTTTCCAAAATGGCGGATGGATTCTTCCATTTTCTCAACTCTTTCGCTGATATTTTTGTTCAAAGGAGCCATCACCCTTTCTACCAGATAGTGACTTTGCATACACAGTGCTACACTTTTGCTAAGCAAAAAAGCAAGCAATAAATAGGTTTTCTTTACTTGGTTTACAGAAACAAGGAAAAAATGAGATGAAAAGTGAAGAAGGTTTTAGTTTCAACTACAGATTTCTCAAAGTCTTACACTCCTTGTTGATGTAACACTGCAGTATAAAACTGGAGTGATCTTGTGATAGGACAGACCACCCTTTGTTGTGCTGAGCACAATGTTAACACATGGAAATACATGTGAATTCTACGATATGTACATGAACTATGGGTGATGACTACATTTTTGATTTCCAAAACAGCTCTTCTTCATCGGCAGGGAGGGTCAAGAGGGACTTATTGAGCTATTCAAATAATATTCACCAAATACTGGACCTCATTACAGAAATCATTGCACCAATCGGCCTCTTCTTGAACTTAGTCTTTCTCTTCACAGTCATTCGAGTGAAGTCCATGCGTACGATCATCAACATCTACTTATCCAATCTGGCTGTGGCTGACTCGCTCTTCCTTCTGACTGATTTTGTAGTTGCATTGTTTTCACCTACTGAGTACAGCATACTAGTCCAAACAGCCATCCTAAGTGCGCGGTACACATTCCTTGCAGTTTCTAATTTCTTTGTGGTTACCATAGCAGCTGAGAGATTCTCTGCAGTACGCAATCCTCTGAAATTCAAAGAAAAGGCCTCTAAATCTCGAGCAGCAAAGATATCAGCAGGACTCTGGGTGCCAACAGTTATTGCTGGTGTGATTCTAGTATTCATACCAGAGCCTGTCTTCGCTTACATTTTCTTTTGGATTTTTTTCATCAGCAACATTGTCTGTTTAATAGTAACCATTGTTTTGTACATCTGTGTAGTGGTGAAAGTACGCAAGCAATCAGCCCTGTTGCCAAACCGTCCCAAGCAAGCAGGCAAGGTCTTCCGAATGATTATAACCAATACTGCTGTTTTCTTCATTCTGAAGTCACTGGACATTGCAGTTGGAATCATTGCTATCATATGGGTATATGCAACAAATTATTCTTGGCCTGCCCATGCTGTTGCATTTGCAGTACTAGGGAAAAAACTTTGTATCGTAGTGCTATGTGCAGAGATTTTGCGACTCATCAATAGCTCAATCAATTCCCTAGTCTACAGTGCCACAAACGCTGACTATCGTGAAGCTGTAGTCGAGGCTTTCTCTTTCCTCAAACTGTGCTGTCGTTGCTGCCCAAGACGGAACCCCAGCCGACCGTCGCAGCCAGGAAAGCAGATTGAGCTTCGTGTGATTCCAAAGGTAGAAAGTGACCAAGAGCACCGTGCTGCTAGGCCGAGCAGCAGCAAGCCACCAAGCCAAGGGCATGCACAACACACAGAGAGTCAGCAGTCACTGGACAGCTGCCAAGAACAATGTTCCAGACAGAGCAGCAGCAAGGCAACAGTAAGGCACAGTCAGCAGCATGTTCAAGTGCGTGTAGAAGTGCATGCAGAACCAGCGGGGACCTCAGCGCTTGCAAGTTCTCATGTGGAACATTGCCATAGTCTGACTGACTGCAAGCCATCCATGCGAAAGGAACAGTGTGTACATCAAGAACCAGCAGAGAGCCAGCAGTTACCGTTACATGCAAGTACTCGGGAACAATGTCCTAGACCAATGTCCTGCTGAGCCATCAGCACAATTAAGGGCAGCAGTATGCACATCCAGAACCAGAAGGGAGTCAATCTTTGGAAAGTTGTCAAGAACAATGTTCTCTTGTGACTGATGAGTGCAAGCCATCCATGCAAGGGGAACAGTGTGGAAAATCACTGATCAATTCATGTAGATGAACAGTTTAAAACCTGTAAAACAGTCTAAAAGCTTGTTCATTGTTTGTGAAAATGGAATGCCAAGTAAATTTCACGCGAAGAAACTAAAACAGCAACTTTACTGGAAACCGGCTACCAGTACATGTACATTCACCAGCGGAAGAGAACAGTCATACACATGTACATTTATTTTAAAAAGAACTCCTTGTAACAATTTGAAGCAGAATGTGCATTTTACTTGAATTAGGTTTTGGTTTGTCCTAATCAATGAGTGTTACACTTCTACACAGTGTATAATGTGATGACCCTTTTTGTGAGAAAAGCAAAGGCAGTTACATGTACCCATATAACCCTTCAGGACTCTTCCATTGTAAAAAGACTCATGTAAAATGTATATACCGTACATATAAATGTTCCTTTACAGGGACATTTTTTTAAGTTAATCCTAATGGGGGCAAAGTAGATTAAGGAGACATTTAAATGTCCCCCTTAAGGTCACAACATTTAGGCTAGATCAATTAACCTATTGCGGTAGAATCATGTCAACGCAGCTTGTGAAATGTTGTCCATTTACATGATATACAAATGGACGCAGAATGGGCAAAATTTGATACAAACAAAACTTAACGTACAAAATTCCATAGGGTTGTCTAAGGGGCGTGGCTAATTCGCAGACGTTGATAGGTCTACTGCTTGTGGTCCAAAACATAAAATGTAAATTGGTGGGGGTGAAATACATGTATTCATCAGATCATGGAATTAGCGTCGGGATGATGTAAATTGAATACAAGGTTTTGTCCTTCATCGACGCATAAACACTGTACATTTATATACTTAGTGTGTTACCCCCGAGTGAAAGTGAGAGAAAAATCACTCGGGTGGGACTCAAACCCATGACCTCCTGCTTTCTAGTGCAGACGTCTTACCGGTATGTCTTAGAATTGCCAGAATTGGCTGGCTGGTTCGAATCTGATGTAGCATTAGGTACCGCATTGAAACTATTCATAAGATGTACATGTACATGTAAATACAGTATGAGGTTTTGCCCTTCACCAACGTATAGCTGTTTTTTAAAGCAAAAATTACACAAGTTATTCACTTTTTGAATGAGACATTGAGCAGAAAAAAATTAAGTCATGCTTACTTATGGAATAATTCCTTAACAAATATCGAATTATTTGTGGTCCAACAATAATTCATGTGTATCTTTTGTATGTTAACAGTGTAAAAGCAACCCCAAATAAATGCGTATTTTCATTGGGTTGAAAACATCCAAAATTGAGCTGTTAAGAGAACACAATCGAATATGCTGAAAAACACGTGAAGAGAAACCTGAAGACACATACCGGTAGGCCTATAGTAAACTTTAACATTGCTTTTGATTTATAACTGTAATTTCACCGCCGTGTTAGCCACATAGGAAGCAGCAAAGACATTGTTCAATAGTACCAGCCTCCCATTGTCTCAGGATTAGCAGCTGTTGACTACTTATTTTATTTAACAATTTTACAACGTATGTCCCGCAGACACGTACGTTTAACTCTTCCATAATTCTCGCACTGCTGTGGACAGCACAGTATTAGATTGTAGGCAAGGCAACTTAGCACTGGACTTGCTACATTGCATCCCACACTGTCAGACTTCGTCAGGAATAGACCATTATCATGTTGCGGCCATCTTGACTTTTATCCTATTCAAATGAACGTAACCAAAGTGAGGCTGGAAGGAAAAATAGTCTGGTTCTTTTTGCACAAAAAACAGTATCATTCAGTACTGTTACTGGACACAGGGAACATGACTGAAATGGTGGCAGCATGATAAAGGTCTATCCTGAAAGGCCAGGCCCTATGTCATGTGTGAGTTAGAATTATGCATACATGTAGCCCCCCTTTTTGTTAAGTGATGGTTGTTCTTTCTTCTTTCCCAGATGGCTTATTTGATTTCTCTTTTTTGTTCCAATGCTCCTCTAATACTATGTCCTCACTTCTGAAACTATGACCATACATCCTCATCAGGTGGTAGAGTTAAAGGGTCCATTCATATGAAATGAATTTGTCTGAGAAACACATTTTGTGCTACTTTCTACTCTTCTTAAATGTATGAAAACTATTTGACATCCCTTTTTGGTTTATTTTATTCAAAAGTGCACTTTTTCAAACATTTAAAATTGTCTATGCTTTTTGTGACAGCTGAGGGCGCTGTTGCCGTGCTGTCAGTTCAGGGAGACACTGTTCAGTTTAAGGGTTTTGTGTACAAATGTGAACCCAAAAATCTGCTCATTGATAACATTTATGAGAAAGGTTTGCTCATTGGCTTACTGCCATGTACTATCACAACAACAAATTACCGAAGAAATGAACATTTTCAACAGCGAAATATCCAAAATTCTGGCAACTTTTTGTGCACAAACCAATTGCAACATTGAGGTTTCTGCCTGATATGACATCACGCTTTTGCTCATGAATATGGAAATTTGCATTAGCATGAAAACCAAAAAGGCACCAAAATACCCTTGAAAATGGCAAAATGAAAATTGAAAATAAGGTAAAATGGAACACAAAGGTGCGTTTTCGAGAATTACATTAAAAAAATTACATTTCATGGGCCCTTTCACAAAAGGGCTGATGCCATCATCCGTGTGTGATTATCAATTAATTCCAGACAAAATATCAGGGGGATTCTTCAGAAATTGAAACTAAAATAAAAAATTTGGGAGAAAAAAAGTTGTTTTTTTTATGTGATGTATTTTTAATGTAACGTAATAATTCAATAACTAAACATGAGCTAATGTTGTTTGGCGATATTTTATTCAAAAGTGAATAACTTAATAGCTAGAAAAAGAGCAATTTGGAAAAGGAATCTATTTTTAAGGATGAAAACTCGAAAATAGAATGGGGAATGCAACTTAAACTCCCTCCGTAGTTTGGACTATGTTGAATTGGAACTGCCTCAAAGGGGTAGACGACAAAGTCAAAACCACTGCAACAGTTAGTGTATTGTAACTATTGTAAATGAATGAAATTAACATGAAAAATATGAAATTTACTGTGGACATGGTGGAAGGATAAATAAAAAAAAACACCTTCAAATTGTCAATTAAAATGAAAAAAGAATCTTAATCATAGTGTATTTTGAAGTGATAGGCTATTCATTTAATCAGCCAGAGTCTGAACCTGCCAGCAAGAATGAAATTTTAAAAGATCTTCTCTGTCAACAATTTTCGGTCACAATCAATTTTATCCCTAACCCTGCTAAATCCAACAGGATCCAACTAAATCGTAAACCTGTTGGAGTCTGTTGGATTGAGCAGTAAACCAGGTACAAATGTACATAGTCAGAGTCAGATTCTGTTGGGTACTGATAAATAACGTCAAGTTGGACTCTGTTGGATCCAGCAGACAACTGAAAATTAGGCACAGTTGGATTCCGTTGGATTGAGCAGGAAGTAACCGTTGGACTCTGTTGGATTTAGCAGGGTAGTCCTGAGGAACCCTTAGGGGTTTAGAGGAGTTGTTGCATTTGACCCCAAATGCACTTTCAGTAACTACGTTGTGCCTTCCAAGACACTTGTACTTTTTGAAATTGAAATACCGAAAGCACCCTCGGTAAACAAAACACACTGAAGGACAACACAACATACAGAGAACAATCCAACAATCTTACTTGTGTGAATGTGAACAGTTGATTAACGAAACAAAAAATCAAAACCCTGCGAAAACATTTCTCCAATCCAATGGCAATTGTGAAACTTTGTTGTATGATTGTATTACAGTGCTGCCAAAACAATGAAAACAAAAGTTGCACTTAAGTAGCTTAGTGCAAGTAAAATTGTTTCTCGTTCGGACTTCTTGAAAGAAAAGAAGGTGGCCCTTTTTCCCCCCTCAAGATGGCTGATTTTCCAAGATGGTGGACAGATTCTTCCATTTTCTCAACTCTTTTGCTGATATTTTTGTTCAAAGGAGCCATCACCCTTTCTACCAGATAGTGACTTTGCATACAGTGCTACACTTTTGCTAGAACCAAAAAAAAAAAGAAGTAAAAATGGTGCAAATGTATGATCTTTATTTTAAAAGGAGGCGGGTGTGAAAAAAACAAGTTGGCGGACACAAAAAATAGGTTTTTCTTTTTACTTGGTCTTACAGAAACAAGGACACAATTAGATGGAAATGTGAAGAAGGTTTTAGTTTCAACTACAGATTTCTCAAGGTCTTACACTCCTTGTTGATGTAACACTGGAGTATAAAACTGGAGTGATCTTGTGATAGGACAGACCACTCTTTGTTGCACCTCAGCACAATGTTAACACATGTAAATACATGTGAATTCTACAAGATGTATATGAACTATGGGGGATGACTACATTTTTGATTTCCAAAACAGCTCCTCTTCATCGACAGGGGGGGTCTGGAGTGACTTACTGAGCAGTATAGTTGAAACTGAACAAATACGGCGTCTCATTACAAAAGTCATTGCACCAATCGGCCTCTTCTTGAACTTAGTCTTTCTCTTCACAGTCATTCGAGTGAAGTCCATGCGTACGATCATCAACATCTACTTATCCAATCTGGCTGTGGCTGACTCGCTCTTCCTTCTGTCTAACTTTATATTTGTATTGTTTTCACCTACTGAGTACAACATATCGGTACTATCTCAAACAGCTTTCCACAGTGTGCGGTACACGTTCCTATCTGTTTCTAATTTCTTTGTGGTTACCATAGCAGCTGAGAGATTCTCTGCAGTACGCAACCCTCTGAAATTCAAAGAAAAGGCCTCTACATCTCGAGCAGCAAAGATATCAGCAGGACTCTGGGTGCCAACAGTTATTGTTGGTGTGATTCTAGTATTCATACCAGAGCCTTTCTTCATTAAAATCAGCTTTTGGATTCATTTCATCAGCAACATTGTCTGTTCAATAGTAACCATTGTTTTGTACATCTATGTAGTGGTGAAAGTGCGCAAGCAATCAACCTCCATGCCAAACAGTCCCAAGCGAGCAGGCAAGGTCCTCCGAATGATTGTTATCAATACTGTAGTTTTCTTCATTCTGAACTCATTGGACACTGCAAATGCAATTATTACAATTACTTTGCCTTCCCACGCTGTTGCAGCTATAGAACAAGTCAACAAACTTTTTATCTTAGTGTTATGTGTGGAGATCTTGCGACTCATCAATAGCTCAATCAATTCCCTAGTCTACAGTGCCACAGGTGCTGACTATCGTGAAGCTGTAGTCCAGGCTTTCTCATTCCTCAAACTGTGCTGTCGTTGCTGCCCAAGACGGAACCCTAGCCGACCGTCGCAGCCAGGAAAGCAGATTGAGCTTCGTGTGATTCCAAAGGTAGAAAATGACCAAGAGCACCGTGCTGCTAGGCCAAGCAGCAGCAAGCCACCAAGCCAAGAGCATGCACAACACACAGAGAGGCAGCAGTCACTGGACAACTGCCAAGAACAATGTTCCAGACAAAGCTACGGCAAGGCAACAGTAAGGCACAGTCAGCAGCATGTTCAAGTGCATGTTGAGGTGCATGCAGAACCAGCGGGGACCTCAGTGCTTGCAAGTTCTCATGTGGAACATTGCTGTAGTCTGACTGACTGCAAGCCATCCATGCAAGGGGAACAGTGTGTACATCCAGAACCAGCAGAGAGCCAGCAGTCACTTGCAAGTATTCAGGAACAATGTCCTGGGCTGACAGGCACGGAGCCATCAGCACAAGGGGAACAGTATGCACATCCAGAACCAGAGGGGAGTCAATCGTTTGAAAGTTGTCAAGAACAATGTTCTCTGGTGACTGATGAGTGCAAGCCATCCATGCAAGGGGAACAGTGTGTTCATCCGGAACCAATCAGCAGTCACTTGTAGAATGAGCTGGGCTGACCGGCACCGAGGCATCGGCACAAGGGCAGCAGTATGCCATCCAGAACCAGATGGGAGTCAAAGATTTGAGAGTTGTCCAGAAGAATGTTCTCTGGTAACTGATGAGTGCCAGCCATCCATGTAAGGGGAGCAGTGTGGCAAATGACTGATCAATACATGTACATGTAGATGAACAGTTTTAAACCTGTAGAACAGTCTTAAAGTTAAAGCTTGTTCACAATTCTTGTAAATGAAATGCCAAGTAAATTTCACGTGAAGAAACTAAAACATCAACTTTACTGGAAACCAGCTACCAGTGCATGTACATGCACCAAGTACGTGTACATACACCAGCGGAAGAGAACAGTTACAAATCTCATAAAAAAGGGGGCCATCCCAAATGGCAGGCCCACATTTGAACAAAGTTTTGCCTGTATGCAAACTCTATGAAAGCCCAGTCATTAAAGCTTTCTTTTAATACATGAATCATTCAGATCATGTGCTTTTCAAGTTACGGCATCTTGAACACAAATCTCGTTTTAAAGTTCAATCCACGGATCATAAAAAAAGGTAAGTGTTCTATCAGCAAAATGAAAACCATTCTTATAGGAATGCATCGTAATTGTTTTCGTTTTGCTGAAACAATACATACTTTTTTTTGTGATAGGGCCTATGTGGATTCTGTGGAATGAACTTTGAACAGTGTTTGTGTTCAAACTGCCGTAACTTGAAAAGTGCATTCATGAGTGATATGAATGATTCTTGTACTAAAAGAAAGCTCATTCAATGGGCTTTCTTATCCTAGATTTTGAAAGTGCTACAGGCCAATCTCCATTGAAAATTGGTCTTGCCATTAGGGATGCATTTTTTTCTTTTCTTTTTTACTCACCCTGTACATTTATTTAAAAAGAATGCCTCATCACAATTTGAAACAGAATTGGCATTTTACTAAAATGAGGTTTTGGTTTGTTCTAATCAATGAGTTACATGTACTGTACATGTACATGTGCCCATGTACCGGTAACACTTGAAGACTCCTCCATTGTAAATATACACATGTATAGAGTACCAAAGTGTGACGTCATTTAGAACCAGAAAGTGTATTGCAAATTAATGGAGTATGCGCTTGTTGGTTCACAGGCTAAATCACGCGCTAATGTCTTTAGTACACATTTTGTACATATGATTATTCACTTTGGTACTCCTTATAAATGTTCCATAACAAGGACCTTTTTCATCATAAGTGAAACCTTATGGGGACAAAGTAGATTAAAGGGACATTTAAATGTTCCCTGAAAGGTCACAACTCTATTTAGGCTAGATAAATTAACCTAGAATCGCGTCAACGCAGCTTGTCAAATATTGTCCAATTACATCCCAAATGGGTGCGGAACTCGCAAAATCTGAGATGAACAAAACGAACGTGCAAAATTCCATAGGGTTGTCTAAGGGGCGTGGCTAACTCGCAGACGTTGATAGGTCTACTGCTTGTGGTCCAAAACATAAAATGTAAATTGGTGGGGGTGAAGTTACATATATTCATCAGATCATGGAATTAGCGTCGGGGTGATGTCAATTGAATACAAGGTTTTATCCTTCACAGACGTATAAACACTGTACAGTTGTATATAAATGTGTTTATACCCCGAGTTAAGTTTAAAAAAAAGATCAATTGGGAGGGACTTGAACCCACAACCTCCTGCTTTGTAGTGCTTTCTTAGCACTCGACCACCAAGCTTGCCAGGGTCTGCTGGCTGGTTGGAATCTGATGTACATGTAGCTGCGGGGACCGTAATGAAGCTAATCATAAGACTGAATTTGCGTCGGGGTGATGTAAATTCAATGTAAGGTTTTGCCCTTCACGGTGTATAGCTATTAGTTTTTTACAAAAATTGCAAAAAGTTATTCGTTTTATAAATGAGACATTGAGTGGAAAGAAAATCCACCCATGCTTAGTTATGGAATAATTTCTTAACAAATTTCACATTATTGGTGGTCCAACAATAATTCAGGTTAATCTTTTGTATGTTAACAGGGTAAAAGCAACTCCTTATAAAGCATATTTTCATAGGGTTGAAAACATCCAAAATAGAAAAAAAAAGTCGTTTTCCATATGTATTCAAATTGAAAAGTTGTTGAGCTGTTAAGAAAACACAATCGAATATGCTGAAAAACACAGGAAGAGCAACCTGAACACAGATACAGGAAACTTCAACATTTCTTTTGTATTTTGTACCGGTACTTTCACTCCCTGTGTTAGCCACATAGAAACCCAAAGAGTTTGCTCCGTACAGTGTAGTACATAAGTTAGCCACCCAGGATTAGTAGTTGTCCACTACTTTAAATATTTCATGTAACAATGTTATGTCCAACAGATGAATGTTTACCTCTTCCATAATTCTCGCACTGATGTGGACAGCACAGAATTAGGTTGTAGGCCAGGCAATATCAGGTGGTATACAAATAATTATAACATCTCACCCACAGATTCTGTGTCTTGATTGGCAGAGAGCGAGTCACATGGTACCGGTACTTTCCATTGTTGCTATCTTTCTGTGCACGGCCAAAAATACTATACCTGTAGCAACCATAGTACATGTACTATACCATTAGCAACCAAAGTACTATCCGGTCCGTTAGTGTGACGTCATCTCAATTCAACTATGCGTACTTCACATGGTGTAGCATAGCACGAAAGGAACCGGAAATTATCGCAACTCGAGCGTTTATCCAATGGGCACTTGTTACCAGTAGTGCGCGCGCATGTATGATATTTTTACTAACAAACTGGATACCCATGGTGCGGTATTTGTGTGCAAATGCATGCTGGTGTGCGCGTTGCGTGTAGCGCGTGTTTTTGCCAAGAGAGGACATTTTGTTAAGGGGTGGTTTGGAAGAGAGAAATACATTTCCTACTTTGTATTGAAATTAAAGTTCAGATTTGAATAATTGAAAATATTAAAACCAAGCAGAATCTGTGGGTGAAGTGTATAAAACAAATATTGAGTGCTTTATCTCATGGTGAAGTAAAACCAGTCTCCCTCGGTGATCCATGGAGCATTCTATTTTCCCTGGGCTTCGCCTCGGGAAAATAGAATGTCCATAGATCACCTCGGGAGGCTAGTTTTACTACACCACTTGAAGCATTCAATATTTGTATACTATGTAAAACTAAGCACTGGACTTGCTACATGTACATTGCGTCTGTCACTGTCGGACTTTGTCAGGAATATCCTGAAAGGCCAGGTCCCATGTGTGTGAGTCCCCCCTTTTTGCTAAGTGATGGTTGTTCTTTCTTTTTTTCCCAGATGGCTTATTTGATTTTTCATTTTTTCCCAAGGCTCCTCTTTGTCCAGAATCATTATGTCCTCACTTCCTACATCAGGTGGTACAGTTGACAAAAGGGCCGATACAGTTATCCTTGTGTGATTAAGGGAATAATGTGTGCTATAGGCCATATTTTGCGAGCAGACTGGCTCCCGGTCCATACAATATCGATACTCATTGTGGGTTGGGAACCAGCCTACTCTACAAGAACAGACAATTATTGTCTGGCAGTCAATAATTTGAAAATGTAAAGTAATAATTCAATAACTTAACATGGGCTAATTTTTTGGTTGATATTTTATTCAAATGTCAATAACTTCATTGCTGGAAAAAGAGCAATTTGAAAAAGGAATCTAGTTTTCGGGATGAAAATCTTGGACTGTGTTGCATTGGAACTGCCTCAAAGGGGTAGACGACAAAGAGAAAACAACTGCAACAATTAGTCCATTGTAAATATTGTAAATGAATGAAATTAACATTAAACCTCCTATGCAAACATCATGCACTCTGAGCCATGCTGTTACTTGGGTCAAAATTGGTCAATTGACCCATTGGTGTGTTACAAGTATACCAGGGGAAGTGGAAGGAAACTTTTGACTGTTGGTGACCTTTTTTAAACGGCTGGGTTGTTGAAAGTATGAATTTACTGTGGTCATGGTGGAAGGTTAATTGAAAAAAGAACTCAAATTGGCAATTACATTGAAAAAAATTGTAATCATAGTGTATGTGGAAGTGATATTCATTTAATCAGCCAGAGTCTGAACCTGCTGGCAAGGATGAAATTGTGAAAGATTTTCTTGGCTAAAAATTGACGGTCACAATCAATTTTATAGGAGTTGTTACCGGTCATCATGTCGGGGTCGCCTGAGTTGTGACGACATCACGAGCCAGTCCCTGAGTCCTCTTCCTCCAGCTGTCTCGATCTACCATGCAGGTGCGCAGCTCCTCTGCAGATGTGAGATCAGTGTCCCTCTTGAGCTGGTCCACAAAGGTCAGACTTCTTCTCCCTCTTAAGGCAGTGCCCTGGGTGGGCTCCCACAGTATGGTTAGGTGGGCAGCAAGCTCAGGGTGGCGGACGCAGTGGCCAGCAAGATTAAGACGACGCTGTCTGATCTTGTGAGTCACTCTCTGCATGCCGTTGTAGAGGTCATCATTCCTCATACGATCCTGCCACGATACGTTGAGGGCTATACGTAGCATGCGAGTGTAGCATCCATCCAGTGACTTCTCCTCCTTGGTTGTGAGGGTCCACGTCTCTGCACCATAGAGTAGGACGGACTCAATCGTGGAGATGAAGAGCGATCTTTTGAGCTTTGTACTGATGGCTGATGTCCATACCTTTTTCATGCTGTGAAGTGCTGACCACGCCAATCCTCGTCTGGTCTTGATGTCTTTTCCGCTTGAGTCGACATACGCTCCAAGATATTTGAAATCGGACACGATCTTCAGCAGCGTGCCGTCTCTGGTGTGGACGGTAGCGTCAGTCGTGTTGTATGCCAGCACTTTGGTCTTCCCAGTGTTGAGATGTAATCCCATCTTCAAAAATTCTTCCTCCACCGAGATGAGAAGGGTACGAGCCTGTTCCACAGTGTTTGAGATCAGTACTATGTCATCGGCGAAGTCCAGATCGGTGACTGTTACTGGAGGCACTCGCCGGCTCTTGCGCTGTGTCAAGGTGAAACCTAACTCCACCTCTCTCCCGTCAATGGCCCTCCTCAGAGCATAATCCAGCACAATGATGAAGAGATAAGGAGCGAGGGTATCGCCCTGTAGCACTCCTGCAGAGATGTTAAACGGATCGGTAGTTCCATCAGGTGTGGTGACCCTGGCCCATGTGCGAGAGTAGGATGCTGCCACAGTTTCCACAAGCTTCTTTGGTATCCCATATGCACTAAGGATATCGAGCATCTTCCCCCTGTGGATTGAGTCAAAAGCCTTTTTGAAGTCTATGAACGTCATCACAGCAGGAAGATTCTTGCTCTTGACGCCCTCGATGATCCTCCGAAGTGCAATGATTTGACCCACAGTTGTCCTTTTTTGGCGAAAACCATTTTGAGCTGTTCTTAGGAGAGGGTCTAGAGCAGGGCGGATACGGTTGAGAACCATCCGGTTAAATGTTTTTGCCATGACAGAGCTCAGGCTGATGCCCCGGTAGTTGTCGGTGGATGTGAGGTCCCCGGATTTTGGAACAGGGATGATGTTGAGGGTGCTCCATTGATCCGGAAGTTCCCCATTCTCATAAGCACCGTTGATGAAGCCGAGCACGATGTCGTCAATGGGGACATACTTGAGTATTTCCGGGACAATTCCATCCACACCACTGCTCTTTCCTCCCTTCAGTGATTTTTTTGCATTGTCATACTCTTCCCTTGTGAATGGCCCATCCTCGATGTCTAGGTCTTCGAAAACGCGCTCAACTTCAGACTGTACGTCCAGCACCACTGGTTCAGCCCCGAGAAGGTTTTTGAAATGGCTGTACCATGCCTTGACTCGCTCTTTATCGGACTCGCCCTTGATTTGAGAGGGTCTGGCGGAACCTGTACCAGTGATCTCTTTGATCAGCTTCCAGCTCTTACTGTGCTTGTGGTTGAGATGAGCTTCCTCCACTTTTTTTATCTTGTTGGCAAGCTCCTCCTCTTCGATGGCATCATAGGTTAGGTATAAAACCTTCTTCTTGTTGTTGTACTCTTCCCGATTGGTTTCACAGCGGTGCTTGAGTAGCTTACTGTACGCTGCTACCATGTCTTCCCTGGATCTGATGACTCGAGGGTCCGCTGCAACCCTAGACTTCTTCCCCCTCTTGGGCACCTTGTCCATACACTCCTCTGCTGCATCCTCGTTAGCTTTCACGAACTTTCCATAGCGATCCGTTGTTGACTCCCCCTCTTCGATCAGATCCTGGAACCGGTTGCTGACCTCCACAGCGTATCTCTCCTGCAGCTCGCTGTTCCCCCTTAGCCTCCACCACTCGTACTGGACCTTTCTCTTGGTTGCCTTTTGAGGCGCTCGGAGGCAAAGGCGCACCTTTATCGCCACCACACGATGATCAGACCCCACAGATGCAAAGGTGTTGTAGGCACCTGAGTCGACCACGCTGCTCCGCCACTTTCGCCTCGTCAGTATGAAGTCTATCTGAGCCTTCGATTCGCTTGGTGACAGCCACGACCACAGACGACCCCTTCTCTTCTCGAACATCGTGTTGCTTGTGAGGAGGGAGTAGTACTCCATCAGCTCTAGCATCCGAGCCCCATTGTCGTTAGTTTTTCCCAGATGATAGGTGAATGTAGCGTCCTCCTGCCCGATTCTAGCGTTGAAATCACCAAGAATGCACAGGAAGTTGTGGACTGGGACGGCCTCTACTGCGTGCCTGAGGTCGCTGTAGAAGTTATCCTTCTCCTCGCTCTTCGCATCGAGTGTTGGCGCGTAGGCAACCACGATGGTCAGGATTGGATTGCTTCTGAAAGAAGCAAGTATGACCCTGTTGGATGTCCGAGTTGCACAGATGATCGTCTCCTGCGCCTCCTTGTTAAGCATGAGTCCAACCCCACCGGTTGCCGCCTGAGCCTCATTCCTCCATGCTGATGCCGTGATGAGTTGGTACTCATCTACCATTGTAATGTCCAAACCCCCCTTCATGTCTTCTTTATGCACTCTCCTGTGCTCCTGCACTACACACACGGCGACTCCCTGCTTCCTCATCGCCTCTGCTAGCTCCTTGGCTCTCGAAACCTCCCTGATCGTTCGAACGTTCATGGTGGCGAGAGTCAAGCTCCTCTTGCTCCTTAGTAGCGCTTCAGATCTCCTGCACTTGTCAGCCGCCCCCCTCCTCGAGGAATCCTCAGGGTTTAAGGGGACGCCGTCATACTGCTCGCAAGACGAGCGTGCACGTGTCACTTCCGCTGTTCTCCTGCAGACTCCGGCTGCTGGCAGTATACGATTTGCTGTAGTTTTCATACTCATGTTTCTGGCTTTTCAATGCGAATGTAGGTTCTGGGTGGTCGCAACTCCTCTCCCAGAACCGTCGGGTTTTTAGTTTGGAGTGACCTTCTCCTAGGTAGGTTGCCGACCAAAGCTTAGGAGCCCTACCTGCCCCTGGTTGTTCGTCCCATTACCCTGGACATGGGGGTTTGAAATCAGAGTTTACCTTCTCCTAGGTGGGCTACCTCCCATGGATAACGACCCCCACCCGCCCGGAGCGATCTGGTTTTCAGGCGCCAGAAACTCGCCTTCCACACCTCTGCCATCGGTTTGAAACAGGGATCGGCGCATGAAGCCAAGCAGTAGGAGTTTGGTTAGGAGAGGCTTTTTGAGACGCAGGCCATGTGGGATACTTCATGGGGAAGGGGTGGCTCAGTTCCCCCTACCCATCCCGACCATCCTAACCCTTTGACCCCCGGTACATTCACCTGAAATGCACTTTCAGTAACTACATGTACATTGTAACTTTCAAGACACTTGTACTGTACTTTTTGTAATGAAATACAGAAAGCACCCTTGAATATAAAAAACACACTGAAGGATAACAGAACATACAAAGAACAATCCAACAATCTTATTCTTGTGAATGTGAACATTTGATAAACGAAACAAAAATCAAAACCCTATTTCTCAAATCCAATGTCACTTGTGAAACTCTGTTGTATGCTTTTATTACAATGCTGTCAAAACAATGAAAGCAAAAGTCACACTTCAGTAGCTCAGGGCAAGTAAATTTGTTTCTCGTTCAGACTTCTTGAAAAAAAGAAGACGGCCCTTTTTCCCCCCTCAAGATGGCTGATTTTCCAAGATGGCGGATGGATTCTTCCATTTTCTCAACTCTTTGGCTGATATTTTTGTTCAAAGGAGCCATCACCCTTTCTACCAGATAGTGACTTTGCATACAGTGCTACACTTTTGCTAGAACCCCCCCCAAAAAAATGGTGCAAATGTATGATCTTTATTTTAAAAGGAGGCGGGTGTGAAAAAGCAAGTGGGCGGGCACAAGAAATAGGTTTTCTTTTTACTTGGTCTTACAGAAACAAGGACACAATTAGATGGAAAAGTGAAGAAGGTTTTAGTTTCAACTACAGATTTCTCAAAGTCTTACACTCCTTGTTGATGTAACACTGCAGTATAAAACTGGAGTGATCTTGTGATAGGACAGACCACTCTTTGTTGCACCTCAGCACAATGTTAACACATGGAAATACATGTGAATTCTACAAGATGTACATGAACTATGGGTGATGACTACATTTTTGTTTTCCAAGACAGCTCCTCCTCATCGATAGGGAGGGTCCGAAGTGACTTACTGAGCAGTATAGATGAAACTCGACAAATAGAGTTTCTCATTACAAAAGTCATTGCACCAATCGGCCTCTTCTTGAACTTAGTCTTTCTCTTCACAGTCATTCGAGTGAAGTCCATGCGTACGATCATCAACATCTACTTATCCAATCTGGCTGTGGCTGACTCGCTCTTCCTTCTGACTGACTTTATAGTTGCCTTGGTTTCACCTATAGAGTACAGCATACTAGGCCACACAGCCGTCCTAAGTGTGCGGTACACATTCCTTGCAGTTTCTAATTTCTTTGTGGTTACCATAGCAGCTGAGAGATTCTCTGCAGTGCGCAATCCTCTGAAATTCAAAGAAAAGGCCTGTAAATCTCGAGCAGCAAAGATATCGGCAGGAATCTGGGTGCCTACAATTGTTGTTGGTGTGGTTCTTGTATTCATACCAGAGCCTGTCTTTACTTACATCATCTGGTGGATTCCTTCTACGGGCAACATTGTCTGTTTAATAGTAACCATTGTTTTGTACATCTGTGTAGTTGTGAAAGTACGCAAGCAATCAGCCCTGTTGCCAAACCAACCCAAGCGAGCAGGCAAGGTCCTCCGAATGATTATAACCAATACTGCAGTTTTCTTTATTCTGACCTCACTGGACATTGCAAGTGAAATTATTACTTTAATACAGGTATATGCACCAAATTATTCTTGGCCTGCCCATGCTGTTGCATTTGCAGAACTAGGGAAAAAACTTGATATCGTAGTTCTATGTGCAGCTATCTTGCGACTCATCAATAGCTCAATCAATTCCCTAGTCTACAGTGCCACGGGTGCTGACTATCGTGAAGCTGTAGTCCAGGCTTTCTCATTCCTCAAACTGTGCTGTCGTTGCTGCCCAAGACGGAATCCCAGCCGACCATCGCAGCCAGGGAAGCAGATTGAGCTTCGTGTGATTCCAAAGGTAGAAAATGACCAAGAGCACCATGCTGCCAGGCCAAGCAGCTGCAAGCCACCAAGCCAAGGGCATGCACAACACACAGAGAGTCAGCAGTCACTGGACAACTGTCGAGGACACTGTTCCAGACAAAGCAGCAGCAAGGCAACAGTAAGGCACAGTCAGCAGCATGTTGAAGTGCGTGTAGAGGTGCATGCAGAACCAGCGGGGACCCCAGCACTTGCAAGTTCTCATGTGGAACATTTCCATAGTCTGACTGACTGCAAGCCATCCATGCAAGAGGAACAGTGTGTACATCCAGAACCAGCAGAGAGCCAGCAGTTACCTGCAACTCAGGAACAATGTCCTGGGCTGACTGGCACTGAGCCATCAGCACAAGGGCAGCAGTGCGCACATCCAGATCCAGAAGGGAGTCAGTCGTTTGAAAGTTGTCAAGAACAATGTTCTGTGGTGACTGATGAGTGCAAGCCATCCATGCAAGGGGAACAGTGTGTACATCCAGAACCAAGAGAGAGCCAGCAGTCGCTTGTAGAATGTCCTGGGCTGACTGGCACTGAGCCATCAGCACAAGGGGAGCAGTACACACATCCAGAACCAGAAGGGAGTTAAACATTTGAAAGTTGCCCAGGACAATGTTTTCTGGTACATGTAACTGATGAGTGCCAGCCATCCATGTAAGGGGAGCGGTGTGGAAAATCACTGATCAATTCATGAAGATTAACAGTTTTAAACCTGTAAAACAGTCTAAAAGGTTGTTCATTATTCGTGCAAATGGAATGCCAAGTAAATTTCACGCGAAGAAACTAAAACAGCAACTTTACTGGAAACCGGCTACCAGTACATGTACATTCACCAGCGGAAGAGAACAGTCATACACATGTACATTTATTTTAAAAGAACTCCTTGTAACAATTTAAGCAGAATGTGCATTTTACTTGAATTAGGTTTTGGTTTGTCCTTATCAATAAGTTATTGTTACACTTGTACACAGTGTATAATGTGATGACCCTTTTTGTGAGAAAAGCAAAGGCAGTTACATGTACATATGTACCCATGTAACCCTTCAAGACTCTTCCATTGTAAATATACACATGTAAAATGTATATAAATATAAATGTTCCTTTACAGGGACATTTTTTTAAGTTAAACCTAAGGGGCAAAGTAGATTAAGGAGACATTTAAATGTCCCTCTTAAGGTCACAACATTTAGGCTAGATCAATTAACCTATTGCGGTAGAATCATGTCAACGCAGCTTGTGAAATGTTGTCCATTTACATGATATACAAATGGACGCAGAATGGGCAAAATTTGATACAAACAAAACTTAACGTACAAAATTCCATAGGGTTGTCTAAGGGGCGTGGCTAATTCGCAGACGTTGATAGGTCTACTGCTTGTGGTCCAAAACATAAAATGTAAATTGGTGGGGGTGAAATACATGTATTCATCAGATCATGGAATTAGCGTCGGGATGATGTAAATTGAATACAAGGTTTTGTCCTTCACCGACGCATAAACACTGTACAGTTGTATACTCAGTGTGTTACCCCCGAGTGAAAGTGAGAAAAAAATCACTCGGGTGGGACTCAAACCCATGACCTCCTGCTCTCTAGTGCAGACGTCTTACCGGTATGCCTTAGAAATGCCAGAATTGGCTGGCTGGTTCGAATCTGATGTAGCATTAGGTACCGCATTGAAACTATTCATAAGATGTACATGTAAATACAGTATGAGGTTTTGCCCTTCACCAATGTATAGCTTTTTTTAAAGCAAAAATTACAAAAGTTATTCACTTTTTTAAATGAGACATTAAGCGGAAAAAAATCAACTCACGCTTACTCATGGAATAATTCCTGAACAAATTTCGAACTATTTGTGGTCCAACAATAATTCATGTGTATCTTTTGTATGTTAACAGTGTAAAAGCAACCCCAAATAAATGCGTATTTTCATTGGGTTGAAAACATCCAAAATTGAGCTGTTAAGAGAACACAATCGAATATTCTGAAAAACACATGAAGAGAAACCTGAAGACACATACCGGTTGGCCTATAGTAAACTTTAACATTGCTTTTTATTGATAACCGTAATTTCACCTCCGTGTTAGCCACATAGGAAGCAGCAAAGACATTGTTCAATAACTAGCCACCCATTCTCTCAGGATTAGCAGTTGTTGACTACTTATTTTATTTAACAATTTTATGTCCCACAGATATGTACGTTTAACTCTTCCATAATTCTCGCACTGCTGTGGACAGCACAGTATTAGATTGTAGGCCAGGCAACTAAGCACTGGACTTGCTACATTTAGGGCCAATGATTTTCCGCGAGCGCGGAAAACGGACGGAATTTGCGGAATCTGCTCCTCGAAACGGAAAACGGAATTTGAATCTGAAGAAAATAATTTCTGCAATTTTATTGATAAAAAACATAATTTCGTTAAATTTATTTAGTACAAAACGAATTATTGATGATTGATTGAACAGACAAGCCATACAACAAATGAGGGATGTTTATATCACGATTTTTGGGGGACAAAAACGTTCAAGATCAGAGCAATAAACGTTACGAGATCATTACCGTTGTACGCGTAGTCATGGGAGTGACAGTCTCGACGCATGCCGTAGCTGTTGGTCAGCGCAACGGTGAAAATCATCACACTCACGGCACGCTCTCGCGGGTCTCTTTTGCTCCATCGGCAGGTTATATTTTCTGTTCAATCAATCAACCATTCGTATAACATCTAACTTTGGCTCTATTGAAATGCATGTTGTGCTTAGGTCCAAAATCTACCGTGTGTTCTTATTCCTCCATGCGTAAACTATCCTATTTTGTCGCTAACGTTAGCCCGAAAACAAAATGGCGGACATGATTTTCGCTTCGGCCAGCTGATGTATGTGACGTCATGGGATTGGCCTGTACGGCTATTGCATGTTTCTTGCGTGTGTGGCAGTGGCAGTGCAGTATACAACTTGACTGTGGTGAAGTTAAATACTATGTCTGTAAATCGATCGGCCGTTGATAAAATAGAAATCTTTTTGGGGCAGTTTTCCCGCACTCCAACCAAACAACTATTTCTTTATCGTCTTGGAATTATTTACTGTATACATGGTATATGTTTAAAAGCCTTTTTATGTATTGAATTAATGTGAAACGGAATTTTTCAGCCTGAAACGGAATTCAGGATTTTTGAAAACGGAATTTGCACTTTTCTGAAACGGAAAATCATTGGCCCTATACATTGCATCCCACACTGTCAGACTTCGTCAGGAATAGACCATTATCATGTTGCGGCCATCTTGATTTGTTCCCATTCAAATCAACGTAACCAAAGCGAGGCTGGAAGGAAAAATAGTCTGGTTTCTTTTTGCACAAAAAACATTATCATTCGGTACTGTTATTGGATACAGGGAGCATGACTGAAATGGTGGGAGCATGATAAAAGTCTATCCTGAAAGGCCAGGTCCTATGTCATGTGTGAGTTAGAATTAAGTGTACATGTAGCCCCCCTTTTTGTTAATAAGTGATGGTTGTTCTTTCTTCTTTCCCAGATGGCTTATTTGATTTCTCTTTTGTTCCAATGCTCCACTAATACTATGTCCTCACTTCTGAAACTGTGACCATACATCCTCATCAGGTGGTAGAGTTAAAGGGTCCATTCATACGAAATGAATTTTTCTGAGAAACTCATTTTGCGCTACTTTCTACTGTTTTTAAATGTATGAAAACTATTTGACATCCCTTTTTGGTTTATTTTATTCAAAAGTGCACTTCTTCAAACATTTAAATTTTTCTATGCTTTTTTGGACAACTGAGGGCGCTGTTGCCGTGATGTCAAATCAGGGAGACACTGTTCAGTTTAAGGGTTTTGTGTACAAATGTGAACCCAAAAATCTGCTCATTGATAACATTTACGTATGAGAAAGGTTTGCTCATTGGCTTACTGCCATGTACTATCACAACAACAAATTCAAAATTCTGGCAACTTTTTGTGCGCAAACCAATTGCAACATTGAGGTTTCTGCCTGATATGACATCACACTTTTGCTCATGAATATGGAAATTTGCATTAGCATGAAAACCAAAAAGGCACCAAAATACCCTTGAAAATGGCAAAATGAAAATTGAAAATAAGGTAAAATGGAACACAAAGGTGCGTTTTCGAGAATTACATTTAAAAAAATTACATTTCATGAGCCCTTTCACAAAAGGGCTGATGCCATCATCCGTGTGTGATTATCAATTAATTCCAGACAAAATATCAGGGGGATTCTTCAGAAATTGAAACTAAAATAAAAAATTTGGGAGAAAAAAAGTGTGTTTTTTTATGTCATGTATTTTTAATGTAACGTAATAATTCAATAACTAAACATGAGCTAATGTTGTTTGGCGATATTTTATTCAAAAGTGAATAACTTAATAGCTAGAAAAAGAGCAATTTGGAAAAGGAATCTATTTTTAAGGATGAAAACTCGAAAATAGAATAATCAGCCAGAGTCTGAACCTGCCAGCAAGAATGAAATTTTAAAAGATCTTCTCTGTCAAAAATTTTCGATCACAATCAATTTTATCCCTAACCCTGCTAAATCCAACAGGATCAAACTAAATCGTAAACCTGTTGGAGTCTGTTGGATTGAGCAATAAACCCGGTACAAATGTTCATATATTCAGAGTCAGATTCTGTTGGGTACTGATAAATAACGTCAAGTTGGACTCTGTTGGATCCAGCAGACAACTAAAAATTAGGCACAGTTGGATTCCGTTGGATTGAGCAGGAAGTAACTGTTGGACTCTGTTGGATTTAGCAGGGTAGTCCTGAGGAACCCTTAGGGGGTTAGAGGAGTTGTTGCATTTGACCCCAAATGCACTTTCAGTAACTACGTTGTGCCTTCCAAGACACTTGTACTTTTTGAAATGAAATACCGAAAACACCCTCGGGTATAAATAAAACACACTGAAGGACAACACAACATACAGAGAACAATGCAACAATCTTACTTGTGTGAATGTGAACAGTTAATAAATGAAACAAAAATCAAAACCCTACGAAAATATTTCTCAAATCCAACGTCAATTGTGAAACTCTGTTGTGTGATTTTATTACAGTGCTGTCAAAACAATAGAAGCAAAAGTTGCACTTCGGTAGCTTAGGGCAAGTAAAAATGTTTCTCGCTCAGACTTCTTGAAAGAAAAGAAGGTGGCCCTTTTTCCCCCTCAAGATGGCAGATTTTCCAAGATGGCGGATTTTCCAAAATGGCGGATGGATTCTTCCATTTTCTCAACTCTTTCGCTGATATTTTTGTTCAAAGGAGCCATCACCCTTTCTACCAGATAGTGACTTTGCATACACAGTGCTACACTTTTGCTAAGCAAAAAAGCAAGCAATAAATAGGTTTTCTTTTTACTTGGTTTTACAGAAACAAGGAAAATATTAGATGAAAAAAGTGAAGAAGTTTTCAGTTTCAACTTCAGATTTCTCAAGGTCTTACACTCCTTGTTGATGTAACACTGCAGTATAAAACTGGAGTGATCTTGTGATAGGACAGACCACTCTTTGATGTGCTGAGCACAATGTTAACACATGGAAATACATGTGAATTCTACGATATGTACATGAACTATGGGTGATGACTACATTTTTGATTTCCAAAACAGCTCCTCTTCATCGGCAGGGAGGGTCAAGAGGGACTTATTGAGCTATTCAAATAATATTCACCAAATACTGGACCTCATTACAGAAATCATTGCACCAATCGGCCTCTTCTTGAACTTAGTCTTTCTCTTCACAGTCATTCGAGTGAAGTCCATGCGTACGATCATCAACATCTACATGTACTTATCCAATCTGGCTGTGGCTGACTCGCTCTTCCTTCTGACTGATTTTGTAGTTGCATTGTTTTCACCTACTGAGTACAGCATACTAGTCCAAACAGCCATCCTAAGTGCGCGGTACACATTCCTTGCAGTTTCTAATTTCTTTGTGGTTACCATAGCAGCTGAGAGATTCTCTGCAGTACGCAATCCTCTGAAATTCAAAGAAAAGGCCTCTAAATCTCGAGCAGCAAAGATATCAGCAGGACTCTGGGTGCCAACAGTTATTGCTGGTGTGATTCTAGTATTCATACCAGAGCCTGTCTTCGCTTACATTTTCTTTTGGATTTTTTTAATCAGCAACATTGTCTGTTTAATAGTAACCATTGTTTTGTACATCTGTGTAGTGGTGAAAGTACGCAAGCAATCAGCCCTGTTGCCAAACCGTCCCAAGCAAGCAGGCAAGGTCTTCCGAATGATTATAACCAATACTGCTGTTTTCTTCATTCTGAAGTCACTGGACATTGCAGTTGGAATCATTGCTATCATATGGGTATATGCAACAAATTATTCTTGGCCTGCCCATGCTGTTGCATTTGCAGTACTAGGGAAAAAACTTTGTATCGTAGTGCTATGTGCAGAGATTTTGCGACTCATCAATAGCTCAATCAATTCCCTAGTCTACAGTGCCACAAACGCTGACTATCGTGAAGCTGTAGTCGAGGCTTTCTCTTTCCTCAAACTGTGCTGTCGTTGCTGCCCAAGACGGAACCCCAGCCGACCGTCGCAGCCAGGAAAGCAGATTGAGCTTCGTGTGATTCCAAAGGTAGAAAGTGACCAAGAGCACCGTGCTGCTAGGCCGAGCAGCAGCAAGCCACCAAGCCAAGGGCATGCACAACACACAGAGAGTCAGCAGTCACTGGACAGCTGCCAAGAACAATGTTCCAGACAGAGCAGCAGCAAGGCAACAGTAAGGCACAGTCAGCAGCATGTTCAAGTGCGTGTAGAAGTGCATGCAGAACCAGCGGGGACCTCAGCGCTTGCAAGTTCTCATGTGGAACATTGCCGTAGTCTGACTGACTGCAAGCCATCCATGCGAAAGGAACAGTGTGTACATCCAGAACCAGCAGAGAGCCAGCAGTTACCGTTACATGCAAGTACTCGGGAACAATGTCCTAGACCAATGTCCTGCTGAGCCATCAGCACAATTAAGGGCAGCAGTATGCACATCCAGAACCAGAAGGGAGTCAATCTTTGGAAAGTTGTCAAGAACAATGTTCTCTTGTGACTGATGAGTGCAAGCCATCCATGCAAGGGGAACAGTGTGGAAAATCACTGATCAATTCATGTAGATGAACAGTTTAAAACCTGTAAAACAGTCTAAAAGCTTGTTCATTGTTTGTGAAAATGGAATGCCAAGTAAATTTCACGCAAAGAAACTAAAACAGCAACTTTACTGGAAACCGGCTACCAGTGCGTGTACATACACTCAGCGGAAGAGAACAGTCATACACATGTACATTTATTTTAAAAAGAACTCCTTGTAACAATTTGAAGCAGAATGTGCATTTTACTTGAATGAGGTTTTGGTTTGTCCTAATCAATGAGTGTTACACTTCTACACAGTGTATAATGTGATGACCCTTTTTGTGAGAAAAGCAAAGGCAGTTACATGTACCCATGTAACCCTTCAGGACTCTTCCATTGTAAAAAGACTCATGTAAAATGTATATATACCGTACATATAAATGTTCCTTTACAGGGACATTTTTTTAAGTTAAACCGAATGGGGGCAAAGTAGATTAAGGAGACATTTAAATGTCCCCCTTAAGGTCACAACATTTAGGCTAGATCAATTAACCTATCGCGGTAGAATCATGTCAACGCAGCTTCTGAAATGTTGTCCATTTACATGATATACAAATGGACGCAGAATATGCAAAATCTGAGACAAACAAAACTTAACATACAAAATTCCATAGGTGTGTCTAAGGGGCGTGGCTAATTCGCAGACGTTGATAGGTCTACTGCTTGTGGTCCAAAACATAAATGTAAATTGGTGGGGGTGAAATACATGTATGCTTCAGATCATGGAATTAGCGTCGGGATGATGTAAATTCAATACAAGGTTTTGTCCTTCACCGACACATAAACACTGTACAGTTGTATACTCAGTGTGTTACCCCCGAGTGAAAGTGAGAAAAATCACTCGAGTGGGACTCGAACCCACGACCTCCTGCTTTCTAGTGCAGACGGCTTACTGGTATGTCTTAGAATTGCCAGAATTGGCTGGCTGGTTCGAATCTGATGTAGCATTAGGTACCGCATTGAAACTATTCATAAGATGTACAGTGTACATACAATATACCATGCAAGGTTTTGCCCTTCACCAACGTATAGCTGGGTTTTCTTTAAAGCAAAAATAACACAAGTTTTCTACTTTTTTAAATGAGACATTGAGCGGGAAAAAATCAACTCATGCTTACTCTTTCGAATTATTTGTGGTTCAAGAATAATTCATGTGTATCTTTTGTACCGGTATGTTAACAGTGTAAAAGCAACCCCAAATTAAATGCGTAGTTTCATAGGGTTGAAAACATCCAAAATTGAGCTGTTAAGAGAACACAATCGAATATGCTGAAAAACACGTGAAGAGAAACCTGAAGACACATACCGGTAGGCCTATAGTAAACTTTAACATTGCTTTCCATTTATAACTGTAATTCACCTCCTGTGTTAGCCACATAGGAAGCAGCAAAGACATTGTTCAATAGTACCAGCCTCCCATTGTCTCAGGATTAGCAGCTGTTGACTACTTATTTTATGAAACAATTTTATGTCCCGCAGACACGTACGTTTAACTCTTCCATAATTCTCGCACTGCTGTGGACAGCACAGTATTAGATTGTAGGCAAGGCAACTAAGCACTGGACTGGCTACATTGCATCCCACACTGTCAGACTTCGTCAGGATTAGACCATTATCATGTTGCGGCCATCTTGATTTTTTTCCCATTCAAATCAATGTAACCAAAGCGAGGCTGGATGGAAAAATAGTCTGGTTCCTTTTTGCACAAAAACATTATCATTCAGTACTGTTATTGGATACAGGGAACATGACTGAAATGGTGGCAGCATGTTAAAGGTCTATCCTGAAAGGCCAGGTCCTATGTCATGTGTGAGTTAGAATTCAGCATACATGTAGCCTCCCTTTTTGTTAAGTGATGGTTGTTCTTTCTTTTTTCCAGATGGCTTATTTGATTTCTCTTTTGTTTCAATGCTCCTCTAATACTATGTCCTCACTTCTGAAACTGTGACCATTCATCCTCATCAGGTGGTAGAGTTAAAGGGTTCATTCATATGAAATGAATTTTTCTGAGAAACACATTTTGCGCTACTTTCTACTCTTCTTAAATATACGAAAACTATTTGACATCCCTTTTTGGTTTATTTTATTCAAAAGTGCACTTCTTCAAGCATTTAAAACTTCCTATGCTTTTTTGGACAACTGAGGGCGCTGTTTCGGTGCTGTCAGTTCAGGGAGACTGTTCAGTTTAAGGGGTCTGTGTGCAAATGTGAACTCAAAAATCTGCTCATTGATAACATTTATGAGAAAGGTTTGCTCATTGGCTTACTGCTTAACACAACAAGGAATCACCGAAGAAAAGACAATTTTCAACAGCGAAATATCCAAAATTCTGGCAACTTTTTGTGCACAAACCAATTGCAACATTGAGGTTTCTGCCTGATATGTCATCTCGCTTTTTCTCATGAATATGGAATTTTACATTAGCATGAAAACCAAAAAGGCACCAAAATACCCTTGAAAATGGCAAAATGAAAATTGAATATAAGGTTAAATGGGACACAAAGGTGCATTTTCAAGAATTACCTTAAAAAAAAATACATTTCATGGGCTCTTTTGCCATTATCCGTGTGTGATTATCAATTAATTCCAGACAAAATGTAATGGAGGATTCTTCCAAAATTGAAACTAGATAACACATTTTGGGGATTTTTTTTTTTTTATGTCATGTATTTTTTATATATAGTAATAATTCAATAACTAAACATGGGCAAATATTTTTGGTCAATCGTTTATTCAAAAGTGAATAACTTAATAGCTAGAAAAAGAGCAATTTGGAAAAGGAATCTATTTTTAAGGATGAAAACTCGAAAATAGATTCGGGGAATGTAACTTAAACTCCCTCCGTATTTTGGACTATGTTGAATTGGAACTGCCTCAAAGGGGTAGACGACAAAGTTAAAACCACTGCAACAATTAGTCCATTGTAAATATTGTAAATGAATGAAATTAACATGAAAAATATGAATTTACTGTGGACATGGTGGAAGGATAAATAAAAAAAACAACTTCAAATTGTCAATTTAAATGAAAAAAAATCGTAATCATTGTGTATTTGGAAGTGATAGGCTATTCATTTAATCAGCTAGAGTCTGAACCTGCCAGCAAGAATGAAATTTTAAAAGATCTTCTCTGTCAAAAATTGTCGGTCACAATCAATTTTAAAAGGAGTTGTTACCGGTACATTCACCTGAAATGCACTTTCAGTAACTTCATTGTAACTTTCAAGACACTTGTACGGTACTTTTTGTAATGAAATACCGAAAGCACCCTCGAGTATAAACAAAACACACCGAAGGATAACACAACACACAGAGAACAATCCAACAATCTTACTTGTGTGAATGTGAACAGGTGATAAACGAAACAAAAAATCAAAACCCTGCGAAAACAGTTCTCCAATCCAATGTCAATTGTGAAACTCTGTTGTATGATTTTATTACAGTGCTGTCAAAACAATAGAAGCAAAAGTTGCACTTCGGTAGCTTAGGGCAAGTAAAAATGTTTCTCGCTCAGACTTCTTGAAAGAAAACAAGGTGGCCCTTTTTTTCCCCTCAAAATGGCGGATTTTCCAAGATGGTGGATGTATTCTTCCATTTTCTCAACTCTTTTGCTGATATTTTTGTTCAAAGGAGGTATCACCCTTTCTACCAGATAGTGACTTTGCATACAGTGCTACACTTTTGCTAAGCAAAAAAGCAAGCGGGCGGGCACAAGAAATAGGTTTTCTTTTTACTTGGTCTTACAGAAACAAGGAAAATATTTGAAGAAAATAGTGAAGACGTTTTTGGTTTCAACTACAGATTTCTCAAAGTCTTACCCCCCTTGTTGATGTAACACTGCAGTATAAAACTGAAGTGATCTTGTGATAGGGCAGACCACTCTTTGATGTGCTGAGCACAGTGTTAACACATGGAAATACATGTGAATTCTACGATATGTACCGGCACATGAACTATGGGTGATGACTACATTTCTGATTTCCAAAACAGCTCTTCTTCATCGGCAGGGAGGGTCTGGAGGGACTATATGAGCAGTATAGATGAAACTCAACAAATACGGCTTCTCATTATAAAAGTCATTGCACCAATCGGCCTCTTCTTGAACTTAGTCTTTCTCTTCACAGTCATTCGAGTGAAGTCCATGCGTACGATCATCAACATCTACTTATCCAATCTGGCTGTGGCTGACTCGCTCTACCTTCTGACTGCCTTTGTAATTGCATTGTTTTCACCTATAGAGTACAGCATACTAGGCCAAGCAGCTTTCCTCAGTGTGCGGAACACGTTCCTAGCAGTTTCTAATTTCTTTGTGGTTACCATAGCAACTGAGAGATTCTCTGCAGTGCGCAATCCTCTGAAATTCAAAGAAAAGGCCTCTAAGTCTCGAGCAGCAAAGATATCAGCAGGACTCTGGGTGCCAACAGTTATTGTTGGTGTGATTCTAGTATTCATACCAATGCCTGTCTTCACTTACATCGCCTTTTGGATTCATTCCATTAGCCACCCTGTCTGTTTAATAGTAACCATTGTTTTGTACATCTATGTAGTGGTGAAAGTACGCAAGCAATCAGCCCTGTTGCCAAACCGTCCCAAGCGAGCAGGCAAGGTCCTCCGAATGATTATTTCCAATACTGCAGTTTTCTTTATTCTGAACTCACTGGACATTGCAGGTGAAATCATGGCTACAATACAGGTACATTCAACAAATTATTCTTGGCCTGCCCATGCTGTTGCCTATGCAGAACTAGGAAAAAAGTTGTATATCGTAATGCTATGTGCAGAGATCTTGCGACTCATCAATGGCTCCATCAATTCCCTAGTCTACAGTGCCACAGCTGCTGACTATCGTGAAGCTGTAGTCCAGGCTTTCTCATTCCTCAAACTGTGCTGTCGTTGCTGCCCAAGACGGAATCCCAGCCGACCGTCGCAGCCAGGAAAGCAGATTGAGCTTCGTGTGATTCCAAAGGTAGAAAGTGACCAAGAGCACTGTGCTGCTAGGCCAAGCAGCCGCAAGCCACCAAGCCAAGGGCATGCACAACACACAGAGAGTCAGCAGTCACTGGACAGCTGTCGAGGACACTGTTCCAGGCAAAGCAGCAGCAAGGCAACAGTAAGGCACAGTCAGCAGCATGTTGAAGTGCGTGTAGAAGTGCATGCAGAACCAGCGGGGACCCCAGCGCTTGCAAGTTCTCATGTGGAACATTGATGTAGTCTGACTGAGTGCAAGCCATCCATGCAAGGGGAACAGTGGGTACATCCAGAACCAGCAGAGAGCAAGCAGTTACATGCAAGTACTCAGGCTGACTGGCACCGAGCCATCAGCACAAGGGCAGCAGTATGCACATCCAGAACCACAAGGGAGTCAATCGTTTGAAAGTTGTCAAGAACAATGTTCTCGGGTGACTGATAACTGCAAGCCATCCATGTAAGGGGAGCAGTGTGTACATCAAGAACCAGAAGAAAGCCAGCAGTTATGTGCAAATACTCAGGAAAAATGTCCTGGGCTGACTGGCATGGAGCCATCAGCACAAGGGGAGCAGTACACACATCCAGAACCAGAAGGGACTTAAACATTTGAAATTTCCCAGGACAATGTTCTCTGGTAACTGATGAGTGCCAGCCATCCATGTAAGGGGAGCGGTGTGGAAAATCACTGATCAATTCATGAAGATTAACAGTTTTAAACCTGTAAAACAGTCTAAAAGGTTGTTCATTATTCGTGCAAATGGAATGCCAAGTAAATTTCACGCGAAGAAACTCAAACAGCAACTTTACTGGAAACCGGCTACCAGTACGTAAACATGCACCAGCAGAAGAGAACAGTTAGGAATATCATACACATGTAGATTTATTTTTAGAGAACTCTTCATCACAATTTGAAACAGACTGAGCATTGTTAGATTGTCACAATTTGAAACAGAATATGTATTTTACTTACACCGGTATAAGGTTTTGGTTTGTCCTAATCAATGAGTAAGTGTTACACTTGTACACAGTGTATAATGTGAAGACCCTTTTTGTGAGAAAAGCAAAGGCAGTTACATGTACATGTACCCATGTAACCCTTCACGACTCTTCCATTGTAAATACAAATGTATGTACATGTATGTATATAAATGTTCCCTTACAGGGACATTTTTTTGACATCAATTAAAGGGTATCATTGGCTTTTGCTGTTATTTTCAGAAATGAACTATTTGAGGGGTAAAGTATAATGGATCCAATATTGTAACACTGACATGTTTGAAGTTTTGTGTTCAAAAATGCTGGAAAACCAAGAAAAACCAAACTGTTCAAGTAGTCTGGTTCCCCGACTCCACTAAAGATGACATGTATCAATTTATAGATGCCAGAAAATTGTAAGGTAAGGGAACCAGTCTAGCTGGCCTGCTCTCGTTCATGAACATGTATTAACCAAAAGCAAACAAAATTTGGACTGAAAAACCGGTAAATTTGGAGCAGTAGTTGAAAAGTGGTTAGGTTTTCCAACGGTGGTCGGCCAACCACTGTTGGAAATGTATACAAAATACCACTTTTCTTGAAAATGACTTCACATCGGGTGCCATAATTATACAGGATGCTTTAGACTGTCATTTACCAACATCCTAGTAAGGTATTTTGTAAAAAATTGTTAGTTTTGTTTTCTGGTTTAAAAATGTTGTTTATTCCTCTTAAACCTCATGGGGACAAAGTAGATTAAGGAGACATTTTTATGTCCCCCTTAAGGTCACAACAGTTCGGCTAGATCAATTAACCTTTCACGGTAGAACCGTGTCAACACAACTTGTTAAAGTGTTGTCCATTTACATGATATACAAATGGACGCAGAATGCGCAAAATCTGAGACAAACAAAACTTAACGTACAAAATTCCATAGGGTTGTCTAAGGGGCGTGGCTAATTCACAGACGTTGATAGGTCTACTGCTTGTGGTCCAAACCATAAATGTCAGTTGGTGGGGGTGAAATACATGTGTTCATCAGATCATGGAATTAGCGTTGGGATGATGTAAATTGAATACAAGGTTTTGTCCTTCACCAACGCGTAAACACTGTACATTTATATACTTAGTGTGTTAACCCCAAGTGAAAGTGAGAAAAAAATCACTCGGGTGGGACTCGAACCCATGACCTCCTGCTTTCTAGTGCAGACAGCTTACCGGTATGTCTTAGAATTGCCAGAATTGGCTGGCTGGTTCAAATCTGATGTAGCATTAGGTACCGCATTGAAATTACCGTATTCATAAGATGTACAGTGTACATACAATATACAATGTAAGGTTTTGCCCTTCACCAACGTATAGCTGGGGTTTTTTAAAGCAAAAATAACACAAGTTTTCTACTTTTTTAAATGAGACATTGAGCGGGAAAAAATCAACTCATGCTTACTCATGGAATAATTCCTTAACAAATTTCGAATTATTTGTGGTGCAAGAATAATTCATGTGTATCTTTTGTATGTTAACAGTGTAAAAGCAACCCCAAATAAATGCGTAGTTTCATTGGGTTGAAAACATCCAAAATTGAGCTGTTAAGAGAACACAATCGAATATGCTGAAAAACACAAGAAGAGAAACCTGAAGACACATACCGGTAGGCCTATAGTAAACTTTAACATTGCTTTTTATTTATACACGTAACTGTAATTTCACCTCCGTGTTAGCCACATAGGAAGCAGCAAAGACATTGTTCAATAACTAGCCACCCACTCTCTCAGGATTAGCAGTTGATGACTACTTATTTTATGTAACAATTTTATGTCCAACAGACACGTACGTTTAACTCTTACATAATTCTCACACTGCTGTGGACAGCACAGTATTAGATTGTAGGCAAGGCAACTAAGCACTGGACTTGCTACATTGCATCCCACACTGTCAGACCTCATCAGGAATAGACCATTATCATGTTGCGGCCATCTTGATTTGATCCCATTCAAATCAACGTAACCAAAGCGAGGCTGGAAGGAGAAAAAGTCTGGTTCCTTTTTGCACAAAAAACATCATTCAGTACTGTTTTTGGATACCGTAAACATGACTGAAATGGTGGCAGCATGATAAACGTTTATCCTGAAAGGCCAGGTCCTATGTCATGTGTGAGTTAGTATTAAGCGTACATGTAGGCCCCCTTTTTGTTAAGTGATGGTTGTTCTTTCTTCTTTCCCAGATGGCTTATTTGATTTCTCTTTTGTTCCAATGCTCCACTAATACTATTTCCTCATTTCTGAAACTGTGACCATACATCCTCATCAGGTTGTAGAGTTAAAGGGTCCATTCATATGAAATGAATTTTTCTGAGAAACACATTTTGTGCTACTTTCTACTCTTCTTAAATGTATGAAAACTATTTGACATCCCTTTTTGGTTTATTTTATTCAAAAGTGCACTTCTTCAAACATTTAAAATTTCCTATGCTTTTTTGGACAACTGAAGGCGCTGTTGCCGTGCTGTCATTTCAGGGAGACACTGTTCAGTTTAAGGGTTTTGCGGTTGATGGGCTTTTAAAAAGAACTTTTGCAAATGGGAAAGACACTTTGGAAAAATCCAATCAGTTTCAATATGCTTCATGAATTTCTCAGTAAACGAGCACATTTTTAATAGTATTTAATTACTATTATTTTTTTGGTGTGGTCGTGGTGGGGGGGGGGGGGGAGCGGGGCGGGATGGGGGGGGGGGGTTGCCAGACAGAAGATATATCAGAATGGCGCAATAAGACCGACAGCGGGCGCAATAATTTTGATTAGGGTTTCAAAAATATCTACGCGTCCGAGTCGTTAATTTGCATAAAAAGTGCCCCCACAATTTTTTGAAAAAAACGAGACCGTCTAGTTTAAAAATCGGTGGAATCGTGCGGATATAGCCGAGGATCATCTCCCTAGCTTTTGGGCTATTATCTCAGAGCAGATTTGATAAAATTAGGGTCCAAAAATGGGTCCTATTTGCAGGAGAAAATGTAGGGATGCCACTGGTAACTTTGGCAGTATGCAGGCTCAGCATTACCGGCAGGCTTCAAGCATTACGGACACACTCTCGCAAAATGTGGTCCGGGTGCTTTCTATAAAAAAAACCCATTGGCTTGGGGTTTTGTATGTAATCCTTATCAGTCAGCCGATCATGCTCAATTGACTTCGGCCAAACCGCAGTCCCATCATAAGAAATAAGTTAACAATGTTATCCGGACCATTTTTTCCGAGAGTGTGTCTGTAATGTGTGTACAAATGTGAACCCAAAAAATCTGCTCATTTTTGATAACATTTTTGAGAAAGGTTTGCTCAATGGCTTACTGCCATGTACTAACACACCAACGAATCACCGAAGAAAAGAAAATTGTTAACAGCGAAATATCCAAAATTCTGGCAATTTTTTGTGCACAATTGCAACATTGAGGTTTCTGCCTGATATGACATCACGCTTTTGCTCATGAATATGGAAATTTGCATTAGCATGAAAACCAAAAAGGCACCAAAATACCCTTGAAAACGGCAAAATGAATATTGAAAATAAGAAAAAATGGGACACAAAGGTGCGTTTTCAAGAATTACATTAAAAAAATAACATTTCATGGGCCCTTTCACAAAAGAGCTGATGCCATCATCCGTGTGTGATTATCAATTAATTCCAGACAAAATTTTAGGGCGATTCTTCAGAATTTGAAACTAAAATAAAACTTTTGAGAGAAAAAAAGGGTTTTTTTATGTGATATATTTTTAATGTAAAGTAATAATTCAATAACTAAACATGAGCTAATGTTGTTTGGCGATATTTTATTCAAAAGTGAATAACTTAATTGCTAGAAAAAGAGCAATTAGGAAAAGGAATCTATTTTTAAGAATGAAAACTCGAAAATAGAATGGGAAATGCAACTTAAACTCCCTCCGTAGTTTGGACTATGTTGAATTGGAACTGCCTCAAAGGGGTAGAGGACAAAGTCAAAACCACTGCAACAATAAGTCCATTGTAAATATTGTAAATGAATGAAATTAACATGAAAAATTTTGAATTTGCTGTGGACATGGTGGAAGGGTTAATGAAAAACCCTCAAATTGTCAATTAAAATGAAAAAAAAAAAATCGTAATAACAGTGTATTTGGAAGTGATATTCAGCCAGAGTCTGAACCTGCTAGCAAGGATGAAATTTTAAAAGATCTTCTTGGTCAAAAATTGTCACAATCAATTTTATCCCTAACCCTGCTAAATCCAACAGGATCCAACTATATCATAAACCTGTAGGAGTCTGTTGGATTGAGCAGTAAACCCCTTGTACCAATGTACATAGTCAGAGTCAGATTCTGTTGGGTACTGATAAATAACGTCGAGTTGGACTCTGTTGGATCCAGCAGACAACTGAAAATTAGGCACAGTTGGATTCTGTTGGATTGAGCAGGAAGTAATTGTTGGACTCTGTTGGATTTAGCAGGGTAGTCCTGAGGAACCCTTAGGGGGTTAGAGGAGTTGTTGCATTTGACCCCAAATGCACTTTCAGTAACTACGTTGTGCCTTCCAAGACACTTGTACTTTTTAAAATGAAATACCGAAAGCACCCTTGAGTATAAACAAAACACACTGAAGGACAACACAACATACAGAGAACAATCCAACAATCTTACTTGTGTGAATGTGGACATTTGATAAATGAAACAAAAATCAAAACCCTACAAAAATATTTCTCAAATCCAACGTCAATTGTGAAACTCTGTTGTATGATTTTATTACAGTGCTGTCAAAACAATGGAAACAAAAGTTACACTTCCGTAGCTTCTTGTTCAAAGGTGGCCCTTTTTTTTGCCCCTCAAGATGGCGGATGGATTCTTCCATTTTCTCAACTCTTTCGCTGATATTTTTGTTCAAAGGAGCCATCACCCTTTCTACCAGATAGTGACCTTGCATACAGTGCTACACGTTTGCTAGAACCAAAAAAAAATAATGGTGCAAATGTATGATCTTTATTTTAAAAGGAGGCGGGTGTGAAAAAGAAAGCGGGCGGGCACTAAAAATAAGTTTTCTTTTTACTTGGTCTTACAGAAACAAGTACAAAATTAGAGGGAAAAGTGAAGAAGTTTTTAGTTTCAACTACAGATTTCTCACGGTCTTACACTCTTTGTTGATGTAACACTGCAGTATAAAACTGGAGTGATCTTGTGATAGGACAGACTGGTCACTCTTTGATGTGCTGAGCACAATGTTAACACATGGAAATACATGTGAATTCTACAAGATGTACATGAACTATGGGTGATGACTACATTTCTGATTTCCAAAACAGCTCCTCTTCATCGGCAGAGAGGGTCTGGAGGGACTTTATGAGCAGTGTACATGAAACTGAACAAATACTGAACCTCATTACAGAAATCATTGCACCAATCGGCCTCTTCTTGAACTTAGTCTTTCTCTTCACTGTCATTCGAGTGAAGTCCATGCGTACGATCATCAACATCTACTTATCCAATCTGGTTGTGGCTGACTCGCTCTACCTTCTGACTGACTCTATATTTGTATTGTTGTCACTTATAGAGTACAGCAAACTAGTCCAAGCAGCTTTCTTCAGTGTGCGGTACACGTTCCTAGCAGTTTCTAATTTCTTTGTGGTTACCATAGCAGCTGAGAGATTCTCTGCAGTACGCAATCCTCTGAAATTCAAAGAAAAGGCCTCTAAATCTCGAGCATCAAAGATATCAGCAGGACTCTGGGTGCCGACAATTATTGTTGGTGTGATTCTAGTATTCATACCAGAGCCTGTCTGCTTTGACATCATATTATGGATAAATTTCATCAGCAACATTGTCTGTTTAATAGTAACCATTGTTTTGTACATCTATGTAGTGGTGAAAGTACGCAAGCAATCAGCCCTGTTGCCAAACCATCCCAAGCGAGCAGGCAAGGTCCTGCGAATGATTATAACCAATACTGCATTTTTCTTCATTCTGAACTCACTAGACATGGCATGTGAAATTATTGCTACAATAATGTTATATTCAACAAATTATTCTTTGCCTGCCCATGCTGTTGCATATGCAGAACTAGGGAAAAAACTTGTTATCGTAGTTCTATGTGCAGCTATCTTGCGACTCATCAATAGCTCAATCAATTCCCTAGTCTACAGTGCCACAGCTGCTGACTATCGTGAAGCTGTAGTCCAGGCTTTCTCATTCCTCAAACTGTGCTGTCGTTGCTGCCCAAGAAGGAATCCCAGCCGACCGTCGCAGCCAGGAAAGCAGATTGAGCTTTGTGTGATTACAAAGGTAGAAAGAGACCAAAAGCACTGTGCTGCTAGGCCAAGCAGCCGCAAGCCACCAAGCCAAGGGCATGCACAACACACAGAGAGTCGGCAGTCACTGGACAGCTACCAGGAACAATGTTCCAGGCACAGTCAGCAGCATGTTCAAGTGTGTGTAGAGGTGCATGCAGAACCAGCGGGGACCCCAGCGCTTGCAAGTTCTCATGTGGAACATTGCCGTAGTCTGACTGACTGCAAGCCATCCGTGCAAGGGGAACAGTGTGTACATCCAGAACCAGCAGAGAGCCAGCAGTCACTTGCAAGTACTCAGGAACAATGTCCTGGGCTGACTGGCACCGAGCCATCAGCACAAGGGCAGCAGTATGCACATCCAGAACCAGAAGGGAGTCAATCATTTGAAAGTTGTCAAGAACAATGTTCTGTGGTGACTGATGAGTACAAGCCATCCATGCAAGGGGAACAGTGTGGAAAATTACTGATCAATTCATGTAGATGAACAATTTAAAACCTGTAAAACAGTCTAAAAGCTTGTTCATTGTTTGTGAAAATGGAATGCCAAGTAAATTTCACGCGAAGAAACTAAAACAGCAACTTTACTGGAAACCGGCTACCAGTACATGTACATACACCAGCGGAAGAGAACAGTCATACACATGTACATTTATTTTAAAAGAACTCCTTGTAACAATTTGAAGCAGAATGTGCATTTTACTTGAATGAGGTTTTGGTTTGTCCTTATCAATAAGTTATTGTTACACTTGTACACAGTGTATAATGTGATGACCCTTTTTGTGAGAAAAGCAAAGGCTGTTACATGTACATATGTACCCATGTAACCCTTCAAGACTCTTCCATTGTAAATATACACATGTAAAATGTATATAAATATAAATGTTCCTTTTACAGGGACATTTTTTTAAGTTAAACCTAAGGGGCAAAGTAGATTAAGGAGACATTTAAATGTCCTCCTTAAGGTCACAACATTTAGGCTAGATCAATTAACCTATTGCGGTAGAATCATGTCAACGCAGCTTGTGAAATGTTGTCCATTTACATGATATACAAATGGACGCAGAATGGGCAAAATTTGATACAAACAAAACTTAACATACAAAATTCCATAGGTGTGTCTAAGGGGCGTGGCTAATTCGCAGACGTTGATAGGTCTACTGCTTGTTGTCCAAAACATAAATGTAAATTGGTGGGGGTGATTTATCAGATCATGGAATTAGTGTCGGGGTGATGTAAATTCAATACAAGGTTTTGTCCTTCACCGACGCATAAACACTGTACAGTTGTATACTTAGTGTGTTACCTCCGAGTGAAAGTGAGAAAAATCACTCGGGTGGGACTCAAACCCATGACCTCCTTCTTGCTAGTGTAGGCGGCTTACCGGTATGTCTTAGAATTGCCAGAATTGGCTGGCTGGTTCGAATCTGATGTAGCATTAGGTACCGCATTGAAACTATTCATAAGATGTACAGTGTACATACAATATACAATGCAAGGTTTTGCCCTTCACCAACGTATAGCTGGGTTTTCTTTAAAGCAAAAATAACACAAGTTTTCTACTTTTTTAAATGAGACATTGAGCGGGAAAAAATCAACTCATGCTTACTCTTTCGAATTATTTGTGGTTCAAGAATAATTCATGTGTATCTTTTGTACCGGTATGTTAACAGTGTAAAAGCAACCCCAAATTAAATGCGTAGTTTCATAGGGTTGAAAACATCCAAAATTTAGCTGTTAAGAGAACACAATCGAATATACTGAAAAACACATGAAGAGAAACCTGAAGACACATACCGGTAGGCCTATAGTAAACTTTAACATTGCTTTTTATTTATAACTGTAATTTCACCCCCTGTGTTAGCCACATAGGAAGCAGCAAAGACATTGTTCAATAACTAGCCACCCACTCTCTCAGGATTAGCAGCTGTTGACTACTTATTTTATGTAACAATTTTATGTCCCGCAGACACGTACGTTTAACTCTTTCATAATTCTCGCACTGCTGTGGACAGCACAGTATTAGATCGTAGGCCAGGCAACTAAGCACTGGACTTGCTACATTGCATCCCACACTGTCAGACTTCGTCAGGAATAGACCATTATCATGTTGCGGCCATCTTGATTTTTTTCCCATTCAAATCAATGTAACCAAAGCGAGGCTGGATGGAAAAATAGTCTGGTTCCTTTTTGCACAAAAAACATTATCATTCAGTACTGTTATTGAACAAAGGGAACATGACTGAAATGGTGGCAGCATGATAAAGGTCTATCCTGAAAGGCCAGGTCCTATGTCATGTGTGAGTTAGAATTAAGCGTAAATGTAAACCCCCTTTTTGTTAAGTGATGGTTGTTCTTCTTTCCAAGATGGCTTATTTGATTTCTCTTTTGTTCCAATGCTCCACTAATACTATTTCCTCACTTCTGAAACTATGACCATACATCCTCATCAGGTGGTAGAGTTAAAGGGTCCATTCATATGAAATGAATTTTTCGGAGAAACACATTTTGTGCTACTTTCTACTCTTCTTAAATGTACGATAACTATTTGACATCCCTTTTTGGTTTATTTTATTCAAAAGTGCACTTCTTCAAACATTTTAAAAAAAATTATGCTTTTTTGGACAACTGAGGGCGCTGTTGCCGTGATGTCATTTCAGGGAGACACTGTTCAGTTTAAGGGTTTTGTGTACAAATGTGAACCCAAAAATCTGCTCATTGATAACATTTATGAGAAAGGTTTGCTCATTGGCTTACTGCCATGTACTAACACAACAACGAATCACCGAAGAAAAGACAATTTTCAACAGCCTAATATCCAAAATTCAAACTGCTTTTTGTGCACAAACCAATTGCAACATTGAGGTTTCTGCCTGATATGACATCACGCTTTTGCTCATGAATATGGAAATTTGCATTAGCATAAAAACCAAAAAGGCACCAAACTACCCTTGAAAACGGCAAAATGAAAATTGAAAATAAGGTAAAATGGAACACAAAGGTGCGTTTTCAAGAATTACATTAAAAAAATTACATTTCAAGGGCTCTTTAACAACAGGGCTGATGCCATAATCCTTGTGTGATTATCAATTAATTCCAGACAAAATGTTAGGGGGGATTCTTCAGAAATTGAGACAAAATGAAAAATTGGGGGGGGGGGTTTATTTGATGTATTTGTAATAATTCAATAACTAAACATGGGCAAATTTATTTTCGGTCGATATTTTATTCAAGAGTGAATAACTTAATTGCTAAAAAGAAGAGCTATTTGGAAAATGAATCTTTTTTAAGGATGAAAACTTGAAAATGGGTTCGGGAAATGTAACTTAAACTCCCTCCATATTTTGGACTATGTTGAATTGGAACTGCCTCAAAGGGGTAGACGACAAAGAGAAAACCACTGCAACAGTTAGTCCATTGTAAATATTGTAAATGAATAAAATTAACATGAAAAAAATGTATTTACTGTGGACATGGTGGAAGGATAAATAATAAAAAACCTTCAAATTGTCTATTTAAATGGAAAAAAATCGTAATCATACCGGTAGTGTATTTGGAAGTGATAGGCTATTCATTTAATCAGCCAGAGTCTGAACCTGCCAGCAAGAACGAAATTTTAAAAGATCTTCTTGGTCAAAAATTGTCCGTCACAATCAATTGTATCCCTAACCCTGCTAAATCCAACAGGATCCAACTATATCATAAACCTGTTGGAGTCTGTTGCATTGAGCAGTAAACCCCTTGTACAAATGTACATATTCAGAGTCAGATTCTGTTGGGTACTGATAAATAACGTCAAGTTGGACTCTGTTGGATCCAGCAGGCAACTAAAAATTAGGCACATTTGGATTCTGTTGGATTGAGCAGGAAGTAACTGTTGGACTCTGTTGGATTTAGCAGGGTAGTCCTGAGGAACCCTTAGGGGGTTAGAGGAGTTGTTGCATTTGACCCCAAATGCACTTTCAGTAACTGCGTTGTGCCTTCTAAGACAGTTGTACTTTTTGAAATGAAATACCGAAAGCATCCTCGAGTGTAAACAAAACACACTGAAGGACAACACAACACACAGAGAACAATCCAACAATCTTACTTGTTTGAATGTGGACATTTGATAAACAAAACAAAAATCAAAACCCTCCATAAATATTTCTCAAATCCAACGTCAATTGTGAAACTCTGTTGTATGATTTATTACAGTGCTGTCAAAACAATGGAAGCAAAAGTCACACCTCAGTAGCTTAGGGCAAGTAAAAATGTTTCTCCCTCAGCCTTGAAAGAAAAGAAGGTGGCCCTTTTTTTCCACCTCGAGATGGTGGATTTTCCAAGATGGCGGATGGCTTCTTCTATTTTCTCAACTCTTTTGCTGATATTTTTGTGTTCAAAGGAGCCATCACCCTTTCTACCAGATAGTGACCTTGCATACAGTGCTACACTTTTGTTTAGCTAAAAAAACAAAAAACAAAGTCCAAATGTATGATTTTTATTTTAAAAGGAGGCGGGTGTGGGAAAAAGCCTGCTGGTTGGCCCAAGAAATAGGATTTCCTTTCACTTTGTCTTACAGAAACAAGGGGAAAAAATGAAATGGAAAGTGAAGAAGTTTTTAGTTTCAACTACAGATTTCTTAATGTCTTACACTCCTTGTTGATGTAACACTGCAGTATAAAACTGGCGTGATCTTGTGATAGGACAGACCACTCTTTGTTGCACCTCAGCACAATGTTAACACATGTAAATACATGTGAATTCTACAAGATGTACATGAACTATGGGTGATGACTACATTTTTGATTTCCAAAACAGCTCCTCTTCATCGGCAGGGAGGGTCTGGAGGGACTTTATGAGCAGTATAGATGAAGCTCGACAAATACAGTGTCTCATTATAAAAATCATTGCACCAATCGGCCTCTTCTTGAACTTAGTCTTTCTCTTCACAGTCATTCGAGTGAAGTCCATGCGTACGATCATCAACATCTACTTATCCAATCTGGCTGTGGCTGACTCGCTCTTCCTTCTGACTGATTTTGTAGTTGCATTGTTTTCACCTATAGAGTACAGTATACTAGGCCATGCAGCTTTCCTCAGTGTGCGGTACACGTTCCTAGCAGTTTCTAATTTCTTTGTGGTTACCATAGCAACTGAGAGATTCTCTGCAGTGCGCAATCCTCTGAAATTCAAAGAAAAGGCCTCTAAGTCTCGAGCAGCAAAGATATCAGCAGGAATCTGGGTGCCAACAGTTATTGTTGGAGTGATTCTAGTATTCATACCGAAGCCTGTCTTCACTTACATCGCCTTTTGGATTCATTCCATTAGCCACCCTGTCTGTTTAATAGTAACCATTGTTTTGTACATCTATGTAGTGGTGAAAGTACGCAAGCAATCAGCCCTGTTGCCAAACCGTCCCAAGCGAGCAGGCAAGGTCCTCCGAATGATTATTTCCAATACTGCAGTTTTCTTTATTCTGAACTCACTGGACATTGCCGGTGAAATCATGGCTACAATACAGGTACATTCAACAAATTATTCTTGGCCTGCCCATGCTGTTGCATATGCAGAACTAAGGAAAAAAGTTCAGATCGTACTTCTATGTGCAGAGATCTTGCGACTCATCAATAGCTCAATCAATTCCCTAGTCTACAGTGCCACAGGTGCTGACTATCGTGAAGCTGTAGTCCAGGCTTTCTCATTCCTGAAACTGTGCTGTCGTTGCTGCCCAAGAAGGAATCCCAGCCAACCATCGCAGCCAGGGAAGCAGATTGAGCTTAGTGTGATTCCAAAGGTAGAAAATGACCAAGAGCACCGTGCTGCTAGGCCGAGCAGCCACAAGCCACCAAGCCAAGAGCATGCACAACACACAGAAAGTCGGCAGTCACCGGACAGCTGTCGAGGACACTGTTCCAGACAAAGCAGCAGCAAGGCAACAGTAAGGCACAGTCAGCAGCATGTTCAAGTACGTGTAAAAGTGCATGCAGAACCAGCAGGGACCCCAGCGCTTGCAAGTTCTTATGTGGAACATTTCCATAGTCTGACTGAGTGCAAGCCATCCATGCAAGAGGAACAGTGTGTACATCCAGAACCAGCAGAGAGCCAGCAGTCGTACCTGCAACTCAGGAACAATGTCCTGGGCTGACTGGCACGGAGCCATCAGCACAAGGGGAACAGTATGCACATCCCGAACCAGAAGGGAGTCAATCGTTTGAAAGTTGTCAAGAACAATGTTCTCTGGTGACTGATGAGTGCAAGCCATCCATGCAAGGGGAGCAGTATGTACATCCAGAACAAACAGAGAGCCAGCAGTCACTTCTAGAATGACCTGGGCTGACTGGCACCGAGCCATCAGCACAAGGGCAGCAGTATGCCATCCAGAACCAGAAGGGAGTTGATCATTTGAAAGTTGTCAAGAACAATGTTCTGTGGTAACTGATGAGTGCCAGCCATCCATGCAAGGGGAGCAGTGTGAAAAAACACTGATCGGTACCGGGTACATGTAGATGAACAGTTTTTAACCTGTAAAACAGTCTAAAAGCGGGTTCATTATTCGTGCAAATGGAATGTCAAGTAAATTTTACCTGAAGAAACCAAGAAGAAACCTGAAGAAGCAACTTTACTGGAAACCAGCTACCGGTACATGAACATGTGCATCAGCTGAAAAGAACAGTTACAAATATGTACATTTATTTAGAAAAAATTGTCACAGTTTGAAACAGAATGTGCATTTTACTTAAATGCACATGCTGTTTCTGAGGTTTTAGTTTGTCCCAATCAATGAGTAAGCATGGTAAGTGTTACACTTGTATACAGTGTATGATGTGATGACCCTTTTTGTGAGAAAAGCAGAGACAGTTACATGTATATGTACCCATGTAACCCTTCAAGACTCTTCCATTGTAAATATACACATGTATGTAAAATGTAAATGTTCCCTTACAGGGACATTTTTTTTATCATAAGTTAAACCTAATGGGGACAAAGTAGATTAAGGGGTAATTTAAATGTTCCCCTTAAGGTCACAACATTTAGGCTAAATCAATTAGCAGATCGTAGAATCGTGGAGACGCAGCTTGTGAAATATTTGCATTTACATGATATACAAATAGATGCAGAATGCGCAAAATTTGAGACAAACAAAAATTAACATACGGTACAAAATTCCATAGGGTTGCCTAAGGGGCGTGGCTAACTCGCAGACGTTGATAGGTGTACTGCTTGTGGTCCAAAACAAAAATGTAAATTGGTGGGGGTGATTTATCAGATCATGGAATTAGCGTCGGGGTGATGTAAATTCAAACAAGGTTTTGTCCTTCACCGACGCATAAACACTGTACAGTTGTATAGGGTAAACTGGGGTAAAAACGCCCGATTTTTAGGTTTTTGTTAAATATCTCAGTACTACTTGGAGACACCAGGAAATAAATGTGTGGTTTTATGCATTACATGTCTCCTCTATCAGGTGCAAATATAATATCATGGTCATTATATTGATAAGGGGAAATTTTCCCCCCTTTTCGGGAGGAAGTTTGGCGGGCGTTTTTACCCGGGCCTCGGGGTAAAAACGCCCGCCCACATTTATAAAATAAAAATTGCTATACCACAGGTTTCCCTATAGTATAGTCATATTTTTGTAATTAATTTAATATGGAGGGATACTTCATCAAATACAAACTAGAAATTGTGGTTGTGAACAACCACAGAGCTGTTCCCAATATTAATTATCTGTTGGACCCATAGACATATAAGTAGAGATCTATGTCTGTTTGCAACAGAACATAGGGATTTTCCGCATTATGATTTGTTTTTATCAATAATACGTCCCTGACTATGCATGAACATAAAATCTGTCAAAGTTAGCCGAAAATCGGCTAAAACGGTCACTGTGGACAGGATTTGACCTCAGCAACACGTGCGCTGCGAGCTGACTGACATACGATATGTACAACGTACGTGCATGTACATGTACATTGTGGACGTCCTGCGCATGTTTTAAAGCAGAGGTATTGTCAACCTGAAGTTTTAAGCGTGCGTAGGGCATATCTGAGTTTGTTTATTGCCTCGAAGCTTTGAAATGTTGTAGACCTACCCTTAAATCGACAATTAAAGTAAAAACTAATATAAAAACTGCCATGGTTGATTTTTCAGGAATTTTCTAAGGAAAAAGGGTCTTTTCATTATAACTTCCGGTCTGATGACGTCATACACCTAAAACTTCGCACACGTCTTAAGTGGGTCAAGGTCATCATATACACAAATAATTAGGCCATTCCGACAAACTTCGCCACAGACATCTATTCAAAATACATTTTTGAAAATTTTCAACCCGTCGCTAGAGGGCGCTCGAAGATTGCATGACGTCATCGGTAGATGATTTGAAGAATACTATTAGCCAAGAGACTAACACCGTTAAAAGCAAGTTCATATCTATTACCACTTGTAAATAATAAGCCACTTCCGGTTTTGGCCTTTTTCGACCGGAAGCAAGGGTCACGTGATTTCACGCACACTGAATGAAATAAAGACCTCAACCTACTCTACCACTTGCCGGCAACAGAATGCTGCGGACGCGTACGGTTGATTTCTTATGCATTTTTTAATATTAAAAGTGTCACAATATAATTGCCTATAAATAAACACCGGATGACGTCATCATGACGTCATCATTACACAATGTTGTTTGAATTAGGGTCTTTGCTTGGACAAAGATTGGTGTAAATGAATTACTGGCAAAGAGTTGAAAATGCCCTCTGAAAATCGACATTTTTAAAAAAAAATCTGTGTACAAAGTCTATGGGAAAAATTAAATATTCAAAATTCTATAATAAATCACGTGATGACGTCAGCATGACGAAAAGTTTCGGCATACATCCTCAGATGATTGTTAATGACTATGCAAAGTTTAAAGTTGATCGGATTTAAAATAATTGCCAAAGTGGCTTGTAGAATAAAAACGTGTACAAAACCTATGGGAAAAGTGGAAAAAGAAAAAAAAAGAAAACTAGAAATGTGTTTGTGGACAAACACTGAGCTGTTTCGATCGTTTTCTTAATGACTGCCGTAAAGGAGTTTCATCCAGGGCGAATGAACATGTACATGCATATTCTATACAATGAGTGTCTATCCTACGTCCCTGACTATGCATGAACATAAAATCTGTCAAAGTTAGCCGGAAATCGGCTAAAACGGTCACTGTGGACAGGATTTGACCTCAGCAACATGTGCGCTGCGCACGGGCTGACTGACATACGATATGTACAACGTACATGCATGTACATGTACATGTACATTGTGGACAGTGCATGTTTTAAAGCAGAGTTATTGTCAACCTGAAGTTTTAAGCGTGCGCAGGGCATGTCCAAGTTTGCTTATTGCCTCGAAGCTTTGAAATGTTTTAGACCTACCCTTAAATAGACAATTAAAGTAAAAACTAATACAAAAACTGCCATGGTTGATTTTTCAGGAATTTTCTAAGGAAAAAGAGTCTTTTCATTATAACTTCCGGTCTGATGACGTCATGCACCTTAAACTTCGCACACGTCTTAAGTGGGTCAAGGTCATTCTATACACCAATATTTAGGCGATTCCGACAAACTTCGCCACAGACATCTATTCAAAATACATTTTTGAAATTTTTCAACCTGTCGCTAGAGGGCGCTCGAAGATTGCATGACGTCATCGGTAGATGATTTGAAGAATACTATCAGCCAAAAGACTAACACCGTTAAAAGCAAGTTCATATCTGTTACCACTTTTAAATAATAAGCCACTTCCGGTTTGGGCCTTTTTCGACCGGAAGCAAGGGTCACGTGATTTCACGCACACAGAATGAAATAAAGACCTCAACCTACTCTACCACTTGCCGGCAACAGAATGCTGCGGACGCGTACGGTTGATTTCTTATGCATTTTTAAATATTAAAAGTGTCACAATTTAATTGACTATAAATAAACACCGGATGACGTCATCATGACGTCATCATTACACAATGTTGTTTAAATTAGGGTCATTGCTTGGACAAAGATTGGTGTAAATGAAATACTGGCAAAGTGTCGAAAATGCCCTCTGAAAATTGACATTTTTTTTTTAAATTTCTGTGTACAAAGTCTATGGGAAAAATTAAATATTCAAAATTCTATAATAAATTACATGATGACGTCAGCATGACGAAAAGTTTCAGTGCACATCTTCAGATGGTGGTCTAAGTGTGTGCCAGGTTTGAAGTCGATCGGATTTGAAAAAAAGCCAAAAGTGACTTGTAGAACGAAAACACGTGTTATCCTATGAGAAAAAAGTCTGAAAAACAAAAGAGAAAAAAAACTAGAAATGTGTTTGTGGACAAACACGGAGCTGTTTCGACCGTTTTATTAATGACTGCCGTAAAGGAGTTTCATCCAGGACGAATGAACATGTACATGCGTATTCTATACAAAAAGTGTCTATGCTATGTAAAAAAAAACACATTTTTTTTCATGACGTCATGATGACGGCACACATTTTTGAAATTTTCTGTATCTATCTAAGACCTAACAAACCTTTTGCAAAAAAGAATTTCGAATTTACCACGTTCCATTGATGAAATATGAGTAAAAGGTCCAAAAATTGAATAATTCATATAAAACACATGATGACATCATCATCACGTCACTGCAATTTTTGACTATGCATGAACATAAAATCTGTCAAAGTTAGCCGGAAATCGGCTAAAACGGTCACTGTGGACAGGATTTGACCTCAGCAACACGTGCGCTGCACGCGGGCTGACTGACATACGATATGTACAATGTACGTGCATGTACATGTACATGTAAAAGTACATACACTTCCTGTGCATGTTTTAAAGCAGAGTTATTGTCAACCTGAAGTTTTAAGCGTGCGCAGAGCATGTCCGAGTTTGCTTATTGCCTCAAAGCTTTGAAATATTTTAGACCAACCCTTAAATAAACAATTAAAGTAAAAACTAATATAAAAACTGCCATGGTTGATTTTTCAGGAATTTTCTTAGGAAAAAGGGTATTTTTATTATAACTTCCGGTCTGATGACGTCATAAGCCTTAAACTTCGCACACGTCTTAAGTGGGTCAAGGTCATCATATACACCAATATTTAGGCGATTCCGACAAACTTCGCCACAGACATCTATTCAAAATACATTTTTGAAAATTTTCAACCTGTCGCTAGAGGGCGCTCGAAGATTGCATGACGTCATCGGTAGATGATTTAAAGAATACTATTAGCCAAAAGACTAACACCGTTAAAAGCAAGTTCATATCTATTACCACTTTTAAATAATAAGCCACTTCCGGTTTTGGCCTTTTTCGACCGGAAGCAAGGGTCACGTGATTTCACGCACACTGAATGAAATAAAGACCTCAACCTACTCTACCACTTGCCGGCAACAGAATGCTGCGGACGCGTACGGTTGATTTCTTATGCATTTTTAAATATTAAAAATGTCACAATTTAATTGCCTATAAATAAACACCGGATGACGTCATCATGACATCATCATTACACAATGTTGTTTGAATTAGGGTCATTGCTTGGACAAAGATTGGTGTAAATGAATTACTGGCAAAGTGTCGAAAATGCCCTCTGAAAATTGACATTTTTTTTTAAATTTCTGTGTACAAAGTCTATGGGAAAAATTAAATATTCAAAATTCTATAATAAATCAAGTGATGACGTCAGCATGACGAAAAGTTTCGGCATACATCTTCAGATGATAGTTTAACTGTGTGCCAGGTTTGAAGTTGATCAGATTTGAAACAAGGCAAAAAGTGACTTGTAGAACGAAAACACGTGTTATCCTATGGGAAAAAAAGTGGGAAAAAAAAAAAAAAGAGAAAAAAAAAAATAACAGAAACAAGAGCTGTTTCGGTGTGTACACCGAAACAGCTAAAAATAACAGAAACAAGAGCTGTTTCGGTGTGTACACCGAAACAGCTAAAAAAAAAATAACAGAAACAAGAGCTGTTTCGGTGTGTACACCGAAACAGCTAAAAAAAAAAAAAAAAAAACTAGAAATTGTGGTTGTGAACAACCACAGAGCTGTTCCCAATATTGATTATCTGTTGGACCCATAGACATATCAGTAGAGATCTATGTCTGTTTGCAACAGAAGATAGGGCTTTTCCGCATTATGATTTGTTTTTATCAATAATACGTCCCTGACTATGCATGAACATAAAATCTGTCAAAGTTAGCCGGAAATCGGCTAAAACGGTCACTGTGGACAGGATTTGACCTAAGCAACACGTGCGCTGTGCGCGGGCTGACTGACATACGATATGTACAACGTACGTGCATGTACATGTACATGTACTGTACATTGTGGACGTCCTGTGCATGTTTCAAAGCAGAGGTATTGTCAACCTGAAGTTTTAAGCGTGCGCAGGGCATGTCCGAGTTTGCTTATTGCCTCAGAGCTTTCAAATGTTTTAGACCTACCCTTCAATAGACATTTAAAGTAAAAACTAATATAAAAACTGCCATGGTTGATTTTTCAGGAATTTTCTAAGGAAAAAGGGTCTTTTCATTATAACTTCCGGTCTGATGACGTCATACACCTTAAACTTCGCACACGTCTTAAGTGGGTCAAGGTCATCATATACACCAATATTTAGGTGATTCCGACAAACTTCGCCACAGACATCTATTCAAAATACATTTTTATAAATTTTCAACCTGTCGCTAGAGGGCGCTCGAAGATTGCATGACGTCATCGGTAGATGATTTGAAGAATACTATTGGCCAAGAGACTAACACCGTTAAAAGCAAGTTCATATCTATTACCACTTTCAAATAATAAGCCACTTCCGGTTTTGGCCTTTTTCGACCGGAAGCAAGGGTCACGTGATTTCACGCACACTGAATGAAATAAAGACCTGAACCTACTCTACCACTTGCCGGCAACAGAATGCTGCGGACGCGTACGGTTGATTTCTTATGCATTTTTAAATATTAAAAGTGTCACTATTTAATTGCCTATCAATAAACACCGGATGACGTCATCATGACGTCATCATTACACAATGTTGTTTGAATTAGGGTCTTTGCTTGGACAAAGATTGGTGTAAATAAATTACTGGCAAAGAGTTGAAAATGCCCTCTGAAAATCGACATTTTTAAAAAAAAATCTGTGTACAAAGTCTATGGGAAAAATTAAATATTCAAAATTCTATAATAAATCACGTGATGACGTCAGCATGACGAAAAGTTTCGGCACACATCTTCAGATGATGCTTAATAACTATGCTGAGTTTAAAGTTGATCGGATTTAAAATAATTGCCAAAGTGGCTTGTAGAATTAAAACGTGTACAAAACCTATGGGAAAAGTGGAAAAAGAAAAAACTAGAAATGTGTTTGTGGACAAACACTGAGCTGTTTCGACCGTTTTATTAATGACTGCCGTAAAGGAGTTTCATCCAGGACGAATGAACATGTACATGCGTATTCTATACAAAAAGTGTCTATGTTATGTAAAAAAAACCAAATTTTTTTCATGACGTCATGATGACGGCACACATTTTTGAAATTTTCTGTATCTATCTAAGACCTAACAAACCTTTTGCAAAAAAGAATTTCGAATTTACCACGTTCCATTGATGAAATATGAGTAAAAGGTCCAAAAATTGAATAATTCATATAAAACACATGATGACATCATCATCACGTCACTGCAATTTTTGACTATGCATGAACATAAAATCTGTCAAAGTTAGCCGGAAATCGGCTAAAACGGTCACTGTGGACAGGATTTGACCTCAGCAACACGTGCGCTGCACGCGGGCTGACTGACATACGATATGTACAATGTACGTGCATGTACATGTACATGTAAAAGTACATACACTTCCTGTGCATGTTTTAAAGCAGAGTTATTGTCAACCTGAAGTTTTAAGCGTGCGCAGAGCATGTCCGAGTTTGCTTATTGCCTCGAAGCTTTGAAATATTTTAGACCAACCCTTAAATAAACAATTAAAGTAAAAACTAATATAAAAACTGCCATGGTTGATTTTTCAGGAATTTTCTTAGGAAAAAGGGTATTTTTATTATAACTTCCGGTCTGATGACGTCATAAGCCTTAAACTTCGCACACGTCTTAAGTGGGTCAAGGTCATCATATACACCAATATTTAGGCGATTCTGACAAACTTCGCCACAGACATCTATTCAAAATACATTTTTGAAAATTTTCAACCTGTCGCTAGAGGGCGCTCGAAGATTGCATGACGTCATCGGTAGATGATTTAAAGAATACTATTAGCCAAAAGACTAACACCGTTAAAAGCAAGTTCATATCTATTACCACTTTTAAATAATAAGCCACTTCCGGTTTTGGCCTTTTTCGACCGGAAGCAAGGGTCACGTGATTTCACGCACACTGAATGAAATAAAGACCTCAACCTACTCTACCACTTGCCGGCAACAGAATGCTGCGGACGCGTACGGTTGATTTCTTATGCATTTTTAAATATTAAAAATGTCACAATTTAATTGCCTATAAATAAACACCGGATGACGTCATCATGACATCATCATTACACAATGTTGTTTGAATTAGGGTCATTGCTTGGACAAAGATTGGTGTAAATGAATTACTGGCAAAGTGTCGAAAATGCCCTCTGAAAATTGACATTTTTTTTTAAATTTCTGTGTACAAAGTCTATGGGAAAAATTAAATATTCAAAATTCTATAATAAATCAAGTGATGACGTCAGCATGACGAAAAGTTTCGGCATACATCTTCAGATGATAGTTTAACTGTGTGCCAGGTTTGAAGTTGATCAGATTTGAAACGAGGCAAAAAGTGACTTGTAGAACGAAAACACGTGTTATCCTATGGGAAAAAAAGTGGAAAAAAAAAAAAAAGAAAAAAAAATAACAGAAACAAGGGCTGTTTCGGTGGGTACACCGAAACAGAAAAAAAAAAAAAAAAAAGGAAAAAAAAAAACTTTAACGAAAACAAGAGCTGTTCCCAATTGAAATTGGGAACAGCTAATAACTTTTCAAACACAACTGGTTAATTATAACAAAAACTTGATCATTTGAAACAGGTATTTTTATGTGGAAGGAAGTGGAACATTAGCGTACATAATTCACCCATGACAAACTTGTAGGTTATGATAAGACCTGCCAATATTGAAAAATCAATTTCAATCTTGTTTAGCCACTTTCCATGTTATTAGGCATTTTTGTATGTGTGCTTCTAGCCTACTGCTGGTACCCTAAAGGCTTTATCAAAGGAGAACTACGGTACTAAGATGACAACAAGACATCTTAGAGAAAAGAAATGCGTTCATGGAGAAACTTCTACTCTGTAACCACAAGAAAGAGGAAATTGCCATTCATAAATGACATACAATTTGAAATCTGTGAGCAATACATTATGAATGAAACACGACCAAAAGAACCACCTCTAGTCTTCAAGATAATCTTACACACCACACATCAAAACCCAGCAGCTAACAAAAGTATTGCTGAAAGACTGGCATTTAATTCCGGAACACCTGAAATTACATGTATGCAATCTGTTTCCAGTGAACCAATTCCTGCCTATAAAAGGCCAAAAATCTTAAAGGTGTACTTGTCAAATCAAGGTTTATCAATAACCGGGAATTGGACTCATTACAAGGTTCACACAGAATGTTATTAGATGCACTTATGTGTATATATGCACCCTAACATTTGACACGATTAATTTAGCCGAATATAAAATACTGGATTTGGCTTACTACTGATGAAGCTCTGCTATTATAGCATGAGAGCAGAAACCGGTCCAGTTGGGTCTTACAACCATTTCTAGTCATTTTTACTTATTAAAAGTACACCAAATCAACATAGAGGTGTTATTTTTTTTTCTTGAGAAAATGCCATGATCAGCTCATGATTTCTCAAGCATTCCCTAATAAATGCTAGTCTGAGTATCACCCGTTATCCACAGAGCCCAGACTCCTGTCTGACGTCGGATATATCAAAGCATGCAGATTTATGCGATCTCGCGCCTCAGCCAATCGGAGTCGACTTTACTAAATCGTGACGTCATTTCATTCCCAAATCAGGACTAAACGTTTGATTGGTCAATTCGAATGCAGTGTTTTGTAATCATGCAACAACAGCCGGGCGCGTTATCGCCTAACATGGTAACAGAGTGCATGACACAGGGCTTTTTAGTCCACTGTCTACATGTATGACGCGCAACGGTGAATGACCGAAGACCCGATATAGAAAGCGCCTGCTGATTGGTCAAAATCTAGGAGGTCAAGAGGTGGGGTCTTGCCTAATTAATCAGCGAATCTGCTTGCATATCATATACGCCATTGGTCTATTACATAGACTAAACAAATGCCAGATTCCTTGCCACTACCGCCTACATGTACCTCCCCACTTCCCGCAATACACTGTCACTAAGTGTCAGGGGCGGATCAAGGAGTTTTCGCGGGGAGGGGGGGGGTTTCATCAGCAAAAAAATCTGAAAATCTACCAAAAAAAATTTCTCCGGACACTTTGGGGGAGGGGCTGGTACATGATATTTCAATAAGGGGTGCTGTTCAAATTCGACGATTATTAACACTACATGTACATGTACCGGTAGATTACAGAATGATGTACCGTATTTCGAACAGGCAGACATTACACCAGTATAATTTTTGTTTGGGTGTCACAGCAGGGGAGGGGTTTCGACTTATTATTTAGGAATTTGTATGATCAATATTTTTTGGACAGAGCTGGGTGGGGGGGGGGGGTTGACCCCAAAACACCCCCCCCCCTTTGGATCCGCGCCTGACTGTTTAATATTAAGTTGTGGGACTCTTATAGCTAATACTTACTCATACAACAAACCTAATGCTGTAGAAAGTCGTAACAGTGAGGTTTTTGAAGATCAATGAGGCTGCAACAGAGTTTGATATCAAGGAAAGTACTGGGCGTTTTTACCCCGAGACCCCTGATTTTGCCTGGGGTAAAAACGCCCACTCAAAAAACATTATTAAGCAAATATTAAAATAGATTTTAATATTGTAATCATTTATAATTATGTTATTAACCCTTCTTAATATATATCAACTAAAGAATAATGAAAATATAAGATACTTTTTTTCATAACAAAAATTTAAGCGATATAGGCTAAACCTTCGACGGCCATTTTTTAAAACTTTTTTTAAAATATTTTTTTCAACAGCACCTATGTACCCTTCAAATATGTTAATGAATTTAATTATTTTAATTATTAGTTTTTATCTACATTGTACTTATTAAAAATATATTCCATTGAACAATTCATCTCGTCATTTTTTACTAGCAGTGGAAACAAGTCAAGTGGGCGTTTTTACCCCATGGGCGTTTTTACCCCAGTTTACCCTACTTAGTGTGTTACCTCCGAGTGAAAGTGAGAAAAAAATTCGCTCAGGTGGGACTCGAACCCATGACCTCCTGCTTGCTAGTGCAGACGTCTTACCACTCGATCACTGAGCTTGCAGGGGTCGTGTGGCTGGTACCGCAATGAAACTATTCATAAGATTGAATTTGCATCGGGGTGATGCAAATATAATGTTTTGCCCTTCACCAACATATATACAAAAATTGCAAAAGTTATTCACTTTTTAAATGAGACATTGAGCGAAAAAAAAAATCAACCCACGCTTAGTTATGAAATACTTCCTTAACAAATTTTGAATTATTTGCGGTCCAGCAATAATTCAGCGTATCTTTTGTATGTTAACAGTGTAAAAGCAGCCCCATACATGTATATATGCATTGTATTTTCATAGTGTTGAAAACATCCAAAATGGAAAAAGTAGTTTTCTCCATATGTAATCAGGTTGAAAAGTTGTTGAGCTATTAAGAGAACACAATTGAATATGCTGAAAAACACAGGAAGAACTGCAATTTCACCCCCTGTGTTAGCCACCTAGGAACCAGCAAAGACTTTGTTCAGTAATACTAGCCACCCAGGATTAAATACAATTGTTGCCTGCCGTGATTGGGGTTCATGGTGTTTTGTACACCCGAGGGTGTACAAAACCCATGGACCCTAATCACGGCAGGCAACAACTGTTGTGTTTCTAGGGCACGTCCCTGATAAAAAAAAAGGAAATCTTCAGAAACAGATTTTGATATCTACAAAAGGAAATAAATATTTATTTACGCTACCTACAAAATATACCAGAATTCAATGAATGGGGGGTACTGTTTGACTAATCCAATTCCTTAGGACTCTAATTACTATCCCAATAATTATAAATCTACAACCTAAGGAAAATACCCAAAGTTCAGTTCTCAATCAGTTCACTGTTGGGTGAGCGATCGTCCAGCGGTCCACGAAGGGATCCTTGCACTGGCGAATCGGAGGTGGATGACGCTCCTTTACATGCGACTTGGCGGACCAGATGTCCACGACCTCAGTGTCTAGAGCAGGAAGGCTCCACAGTGTAGTGAGATAAATCACAGCGGTCCCAGCCAATGGGCGGTTCCGGTCAAACTTGTCAGATGTGGTTCTAAATCCACAATAAGGAGCCCTGAAAATATTAAATACAATAATAAACACCTACTTCCTAGTATTTTCAGGTTTAACTTAAGTACATCAAATTGACCACAAAACAGTGTGAATATCCTCCCAAAAGGGGGCATGTCTCAAAAAGCAAATTTACCATGTTAACCCATTCAACTATGCACGATCTACATTACAACACAATTGACTCATTTACCGATGTTGAAATGAAATAATTACATTAAACTAATAAGAAAAATCATTTAAATAAAACTTACAGTATATACTGGCTCCTACATGTAAGACCCGGTACACCGTCAAGGGGTGCAAATCTCGCTGGCAAAAACAGCTTGTGAGAAACAGCTAGACACAGGCAACAAACGCTGATTACAGCTCAAAACAGCTAACGCTGGCACTTTGGCTAACACCAAAACCAGGATTCTCAAATCCGCAACATGAAATCTAGCAAAAACTAAATTATCAGGAGCTATCGCTCAGTATGTGCTATCGCACCTCCAACCTGTCTGCTTCTCCCCTCAACCGCTCCCTAAAATTCTACGGCACCCAAAGAATGTGAATACTTCAGTAAGTCAGTCTAGAAAATGCAAATTACAACCTTAGAAATTTCCATACCACACACCGGCGTTAGCAAAAGAAGACCACACCTTGCTTTGCATAAAATGTACATATAAGGTAATTGGGGCAGAGTCATCAACATGCAGTTGGAAATACTAAATGAACGCACATTTGGCGTAAAATATCAGTCTGACTTGTGACAATACTGGTACCATGGTAATATTCCAAGCGTCTGAAATTGTGTTTTTCCTCCAGTTGCCGTGCAGTATAAGCGGAAGTACGGTATTTTTTGAAAAGATCCGCGATTAATGCACCATGAATATTCGCACATTTTTGTTTTCATTGCACAGAAACACAAATTAATTTACCTTTTCACTGAATAGACCAATCCATTAATCCCTGCACCGTTACGGGCCAATCACAACTAGAACTGCGACCATGTTCTATGCGCACGCATCCATCCAACATACTTACGTGCGTGTGCGCGCTGTCTGAAGCCTCTTACCCGGGCTATTTCTATTATACAGAAATAACACTTTGAACAGGGGGGACAATCAAGGTAATGTCCCCTGTGGGGTACAGCACTCATGTACCACGGGGTGTACCCTGACACCATACACGTACATGTATGCCTGTTTGTGGCACACCACGTGCTCGATTCTCGACCAATAAAACATCACCATCTATTAGCGAGGTACATGTATAACAATAGTTGTTGTTCACTACTTATTATACGTATGTAACATTTTATGTCCCACAGTTATGTACATTTAGCTCTGCCATACATGTACATGTAATTCTTACACCGCTGTGGACAGCACAGTATTAGCTTAAAGGGAAAATACAACATTTGCAAACATCAAAAAATAAAACTACCAAATCATTTTGAAATACCTTGCTGGACTGTTATATAGTGAATGACAGTGTAAAGCATCCTGTAAAATCATGGCACCTGGTATACTGTCATTTTCAAGAAAAGTGGTATTTTTGTATCAATTTCCAACGCTGGTCGGCCGATCAGCGTTGGGAAAAAAACTGGCTTTTTTTCAAATACTGGCCCCAATTGACCATCGCACTTGTTTGCAATCGGTAACACACCTATGAACGGGAACACAAGCCAGCTAGACTGGTTCCCTGACCTTACAATTCCCCAATGTATGTAAACTGCTCTGTTTCTTCTTATATGGAGTGAGGGAACCAGACTACAGGAAAATGATTGTTTTTCTTGGTTTTTCTAGCATTTTCGAACCCAAAACCTCAAAAAAGTCAGTGTAACTATATTTGCTATATATTTCCAACCCCCCCAATTCCATCCATTTCTGAAAATTACAGCAAAAGCAAATGATGTATATTCCCTTTAATAGCCAGGCAATATTGAAATGTGTAAATTTCCAAGGATTATTTTTTTGTCAACAATTTTAGTTCATGTTTTCGAAACACCCGTGTAGCTCAACAACTCCTTGTATGGAGAATAGTGCGCGTGTTTAGCATAATGTGCGATGTCGTGCAGAGTGCAGCTGTGCTGTTGTAGTGTGAAGTTATAGGACTATGAAATACTGACTCACTGGTAGTATTCTGCATGCCTACATGTGCATTGTGAACGTTCAACTAATAAAATGGTAACAAAAATGCACCGGATTTCAAAGGAGTCAATATTTCATGTGACACTGGAAAAGTGTTTAAAGAAACATGTATAGTCCATCATTTGTAATTTGTGCATTTTGTTCGTTTGAAGCAACAAAAGTGTTCAAAATCTAATGAAGGATACCGAACAACTAACCTGATGAAGTTTCAGCTCAGCTTCAGCTGTATATTCCGAGAAAAACAGCATTCTAGGATCTCAATTTCAAATCAGAAGTTGCTGAATCATGTTTTGAATTCAGCGTCCGAGACGCGTTCTCACTGAGCCGATTGCAGCTATACGCGATGTCGCGCACTGATCCTATGAATTATAAAAACTGGGCGCGCATGTGTGTCGTGCCAATGCTTGCGCGCTTTGCCGAATAACAAAACAAACTACTAATTTAAATTTTCGAACGGTGCGTATTAAGACACACCATTGGAAAGGCCTTCTTTCGTTGCTTACTTCTAAATGACAGCTTGCCAGAAAGAATAATTTCACAGGGAGTTTAGTCCCCTTACTATCTTTCAACCAAGTATGTTTTTCAACAATAATTATGCCAGTTACTTTTCGGATGGCTGCAAATGATGGACTATAGTTTTAAGACCAGCCAGCCGGTTTTTATTAACCGTTAATAACCGGATATGTGACAGGCTCTTGACTAACAGGAATGGGTAAACTGTCTTGGGTATTTATGAATGTCAATTAATTCCAGATAAAATATTTTAGCATGATTAAACCAGAATTTTTGAAAACCAAACTTTGTTGTCTGTTTCGTCTGAAGAAAGGACTGAGCTTTCTGCACAACGACTGCAAACTCAAGCACAACAACGTCAACATGAGCTCTGTGTTTGTCAGCAAGGCCGGCGAGTGGAAAGTAGGGGGCGTGGCTTATGTGGGCCCAGCTGAGGGGGAGGGGAGCGAGCCGCCCAACAAAGGAATGCAGTCCTTGGAGAAGTACAACCCCCCTGAGATGTCGGATGCACGGACTCGGAAGAAGACGCACACATGGTAAGGAGGTGCACATTGACCCTAAGCCTCCCAGACTCTTTGAAATCCTCAGGGAAGTTTTTGGAGGATTTGGGAATGTAGAGCCAAGCTACCATTGATTAATGCGCCTATCCCCCCACCCCAAGACGTGGGGATTGTCACTTTTGAAGTGACATAATCCCCACCCCTCGGACAAAATTTAATAGACAATCCCCGACATACATACGTAGGGCACACTAGTGATTGCCTTTCCATGTGGTACGCCACTGGTAACACTGTTTTTGAGTGACGAAATTTCCCCACGCTGGGGCATGAAAAACGTGACCAAAACTCGACATCGTACCTGGGGCAGGGGGGGGGGGATTTGATAGGCACATAACATGGGGCTTATTGCCCCTTAAAAGATAAACATGTGGGCAATCTTCAGAGGTACAAGCATCACAACCTCAAATGTGGTATCAAATAAATAAAAAGTTGTGATTAAACCGTCGATCGCACCACGAACCGGTGTATCTCGATTTTTTGCCAAATTGAGTTTTTGTCATTAACGCAGGGGTGTGATTTTTCCGGATTTTTCCGGATTTCCGGATTTTTAATCTAACGTCTGCGGAATTTTTTTGCGGATTCCGGATTTTTAACGTTTGCTGTTTCCATAATAATATTGCCCAAAAACTTCTGGCGAAATACACGTATAGGCTCTAATTTACGATAATGGATGGACTGGTGACAAGTCTAATGCAGTGCGGTCAAGAACCTAGTAGACATTAATGCAGTATGCGCAGTGGAGTACTTGAGGACCAGACTAAAAATAATTTTCAATGGGTTTGCAGCACCTCGTGTTTGTATATCGCGTGTGGCCGTGGATGTGTGTGTGTATTGTGCATGTATTGTGCAGTGACGATCGTGCGCTAGCAATTCGCAAACACATTGGTGTCAATATTGCCGCGATTTTGCCAAGGAATTTAAGAGTATGGCTGGAAGAACTGGTAATAAAGTGTCACTGTGGATGGAAATCAGTTTGAGCTGCAGTAGTGCTTTGAAAAATATCCACCACCAACACAAAATTTCAAAAATGTTTTGGAAGCCGGGTACTCCTAGAACTATGAGGCTCCGCGTGAGCGGAGCCTCATAGAGTCAGAAGCCCGCAAAATTGCTGTCAACACAAAACACTAATTAAGTACAAAAACGTCCATTCCAAATAAGCCATTTCCCACAGAAACGCTGCACAGTTTGCCCCTTAACTCCGTACAATACCTCATGACATACTCACGTTATGTGCACCAACAAACATCGGTGGATTCTGTCTGTTTTTAGGCCAAAATGATGAAAAATATGCCCTTTCCGCACTGAGCCAACCTAACACTTGAAACGAGCACGCGCGCTGATATCGCAGTCATTTTCGGGTTCGATCGCTCGGAGCGCGCCGCGGGGGGTACGTACTTGCACTTGTACGCATGCGCATACTATCAATCCGCTCCTACACCATACCCCCCGCGGCGCGCTCCGAGCGATCGAACCGAAAATGACTGCGATCATTCTGCGCGCGTGCTCGTTTCAAGTGTTAGGTTGGCTCAGTGTGGAAAGGGCATATTTTTCATCATTTTTGCCGAAAACAGACAGAATCCACCGATGTTTGTTGGGTGCACATAACGTGAGTATGTCATGAGGTATTGTACGGAGTTTAGGGGCAAACTGTGCAGCGGTTCTGTATGAAATGGCTTATTTGGAATGGACGTTTTTGTACTTAATTAGTGTTTTGTGCTGCAGACAATTTTGCGGGCTTCTGACTCTATGAGGCTCCGCTCACGCGGAGCCTCATAGTTCTAGGAGTAGAAGCCGGGAACAGCATGGAGTTTATTAAAGTAAGATGAAACTTTTTCAGCACCGTTCATATTGTTTTGTGTGAATCGTGTCTCTCTGCAACATGCAAAAGTAATAACATCACACACAGAAAAAGCCTTTATGAATCAATCACATATGGATTATATTATTTAATGACCAGACGTTTTTTCTTAATTTTTTCCCCCATTTGTTTTCTTTACTGAAGCAACAAAATTTGCTAACATTACAGAAATTACAGTGTACATGCCCTAGGCCTATATATGGATACGTGCATGCATATGTATACATGTACATCTATACAAGTACATGTACAATAATACATGTACATGTACATGTATATTACATGTCAACCGAAGTTCGTGAATTTTTCATTTTTGTCTAATCACACCCCTGTTAACGTTATTATTTCATCAAAGTGCTCATTCTCAGAAAGTTTTATTCCGATCGGAGTTCTAATTAACTAAGAACGCTAATTAGACTGTGTGGCGTATCTCTAAAAAATGAAAAATGCTGCACCACGAAGTGGCGTATCCCGATACGCCGCTTTACACGCTAATTCCCATAGTGCTATGACGTCACAAAGGAGCGTAGACGTGAAAAATTGGAATTTAGTGTTTCACGAACCGACGTATCTCCGTATCTGGCACACGGCCACTATTACACGCGTTCTTTGACATACAATAAACACGATAAAAATCTGTTTCACGAAGTGACGAATAACTTTGGAACTAAATTTATCAAAAACTAAGCAACTCAGATGCACACAGATTGCATACAATAAAGTTCAATCTATAATTTAATAGCAAAAACGAAACAGCTTGAATTCTTACACAGGGAGTATATGGAATGAGCCTACAAAATAATGACCAACTTTAAATCAGTTTTTCTCGAAATAAAAAAAAAGCGATACGTCAGTTCGTGGTGCAACCGAGGAAACATATCCTTCTGTTTCATGCCACATTTACAAACAAAATTGAAGGTGAGGCTTGGAACGTATATCAGTAGTCTGGCACCATCCCATTCAACAGTTCACAATTTATAAAATACATTCAGGGAACACGACCAAGACTGGCTTCCTCATGAATAAGGACAAAAAAAAAAATACTTCTGCTTCCGATTACATGGCATTTAAAAATATGGTAGGTACTGGTAGGAAGGGGATTTTTTTTTTGTGTACCAACATTTTGAGGTGTCTGTGTGTAGTCAGAAGAAAAAGGTAAAAATAGATGGTTTTCGGGGGGGGGGGGGTTCTTCATTTTTCCCAAAAAGAAATTAGGGTATGGGCTGTCAAAATCCGGTAAGTAGGGTAACCAGAAGCAGAACTATTTTGTTTTTGGCCTCAAGGTCTATAGTGGATGGTTTTGAAGGACTCGGAAAGGTTTCTAGCTACACATCTAGCAGGCTGGGGTTAAGGCTGTGCCGAATATTCACATATTGAAATGTTCGGCTGGTTTAATCCAAACTCCCCGGGTAATCCGTTGACGGAAGGAACGTTCCTGAAACTTGTGAAGTCCTCCGCAGTGATGACAGCCAATCGCTCATTATCTGTGCTTTATGGTTCTATAAAAGCATCAAGCCCGATGTATTAAGTATTTGCGGATGGGCTGTGCCTGCCTCAATCCTGCAAAGTCTCCCAAACCTGTTGGATTGTGAAGAATCTCCCAGGATTTGGGTTGAGGCCCATCTGAATATTCATTCTTCAAATATCTAGTGTATTTGGAGATTCAGAGCGGCCTCCAACCAAACCCTCGGAGGTACTTCGAAATACAGAAATGAAGTTACACGTAAATCAAATAGAAAACGAGAAAATAAAACCACCTTTTTTTGATACCAGAGTTGTCTTCTGAAAGTTGCCATTGAGGCGTTATGAGGAACAGAGCAATTCACTCACACGCCCAAAAATACACATATAGATCTCTCTCAGTATAGATCTTTGTAGGAAAATTACAACTGCGTGTTCAATGTCGTTAGGTACATGTGCGTGCAGTGTGCAAAGTGTTCTAAACTCGCACGTGTGTTGCTCAAAGTGTCTTCGTAATACAGCGCAACCGATGCGCGTCACAAAAAATTGACTCCCAAAATGCCGATGCACATGGCAATCTGTAGGCAGTGAAGTCATTTGAGAGGGGTCTATTGATTAGAAGCTTCTATGAAATTTGTGGTTTACAGCAAACGACTGTCAATCTTATCCATGAAGAATTGTTGGTTCTGAGAAAAAATAATTTTACAACACTTCTAAACTTTTGAATATTTTGTTGCCTTTATTTTTGTTTTGTTTTACAATTCTACCTTTGTTTCTGATGTTCACAGGTCGGCTGACATGTGGGGCTTGGGTTGCCTGATATGGGAAATCTTCAACGGTTCTCTGCCCAGGACATCATCTCTCAAAGCCCTAGGAAAGGTAACTTTCAGAATCAAAACCTATCCTACACAGTTGCGGCTCCATTCCCAGGATTTGTAGAATTCTCCAAAAGTCTAGATCAGAAAGGTAGTCTGGGACAGATTCATTAAGAGGGAGATTACCAAGGGACTTTCTTGCTGTCTTGCAAATGAGGACACAAGTGGATGTTTTTGTGGCTGGAAACAGTTGTCTTTCACAGAATGAAAGAGAACAATGATAAAGATGGATGCTCTTTTTTAATGGAAAAAAAATCACGTCTTTCAAAAGCATTTTCATCTGGCCGTTCGACATGGGTCGTAGGGCAGCTGTCTAAGGCACCATTACATGCCTTCGGCTCGACCACGTTGCAGCTGCGTCCTTCGCAATTCAGCTTCTGCTGCAAGAAAGGACGATTAGCCGCCACATTTGTAAATTTATTATTACTAGCCATAAATTTCTCCACTGTGACCCTCTGACGTTCTCTTGTCCAACAGATTCCCAAATCTCTGGTTGCCAATTACTGCGAGCTGGTGGGCGCCAATCCCCTCTCCAGACCCAACCCCGCCAAGTTCATCGACAGCTGCCGGGCGGACGGTGGATTCCTCCACAACAGCTTCGTAGACACTAACCTATTCCTGGAGGAAATACAGGTGAGGGAAACAGACGGGATGGGGAAGTGGTAGGGAAGGAAGTGAGGGCGGGGCGGGTAGAGGGTAAGGGTGAGGGTAAGGTTTTAAGCAGGGCTTTGATTGATCCAAACATTGCTTGGCAAAGCGTAACGGTTTTTACCATTTTTTTTCAGATCAAGGAGCAACTTGAGAAGAACAAGTTCTTTGCCAGTCTGAGCACTACTATTGATGAATTTCCCCAAGAATTCTGTCGATATCGGATCCTTCCACTCCTCTTGGAGGCCTTCCAGTTTGGCGGGGCGGGCTCCGCCGTTCTGACCCCCCTCCTCAAGGTACGATGAATCCAGCAGTTCTTAAAATACAGTACAACGAAAACTAGGGATATGTCATATGTAAGAGGTATAACATAAAAAAGTCAATGTCTGATCCTCTAACGTCATTGTACAGGTAGTAATACTAAGAGTGTCTGTAGACAGCGCCTGTGAATCTGTTGATGTGTTTTTCTGCTCCTTAGCTGGGTAAACTACTTGAACCTGACGAGTACCAGAAGAAGATTGTCCCTTGTGTGGTCAAAATGTTTTCCTCCACGGACAGAGCAACCAGAGTCAAGCTACTACAGCAGGTAAAAAGAGGTTTGCTTCTTCATTTATTTCAGGGAATAGTTTGTCCATAGTCGCTGTTACTTACACTGAACAGGAAACATTTGTGGATTTAACCACTTCGCGCCGGGATTAATTTTGCCAAAAATGTCGATTATTGCAATAGGCAAACTTTTCCAGCCAACTTCTGATATACAGCCAAATGCCACAGATACTGATTCGCAAGTGAATTTCAACAGTGTTTGTACGATATTTCTTGCTGAAACCTCATACGAGTTAATACTCCAGGGGTTGCACTGGAGTGTAAATTGTACAACAATAGGCCGTGCACAACAGCCAAATCTAGATCAACAGACGGTCCACCTCCACAAACGTCACAAACTTTATGTGTGTGTACAAAAGACACAAGAGATAAGCGTGTTTAGACGTCACCCGGAGGCGTGTCGAGGCATGCTTGACATCTTAACCCGTCAGCCTGGCCTGTGTATAAAATCAGCCAGTGCGTGTTATCATGTCCTCCAAGGCGAAATGGTTAAAAGACTTAATCATTCAAATTCAAATTATTCTGCTGTCTTTGATTTGTTATTAAAAATTGTAGATGGAGTATTTTGTGGAGCATCTGCAACCACCGGTGGTGAACGACCAGATATTCCCACACATCTGCCATGGCTTCAGCGATACCAACCCAGTGATTAGAGAGCACACAGTCAAGGTAAACACAAGCTGTCTGGCCGTGACACAGAAACATCAATTTTTGTTTTGCCATGGGATTAGATTGCAAAATGTCATTGGTTGAGGACTGTTCACATGACGTACTACCAAAGTTCATGTGTGACGACATGATGGAGTCCGCAGAGTACATCACGTGTTTTGTCCCAGGTACCTGAACTTTCCTTGTTCTCAAAGACTTTTGAAAATTGTTGTCCCTGCTGCCTTGTACAGCAAATTTTGAATAGACCCTGGGTACAAGGTGGGTGATGTAACCAGGGGTTTGTTTATGGTGTGAATCGAGGACACACATGTGAAACTTCCTTGTGTAATTGAGGACAGGAGTCAAATTGAGGACGTCCTCGATTAGGAAAGGCTGATGTGCATTTTATCAAAGACTGAAGCATTGGACTGTTTGATTAATATGCCCAGGGGTGTGGACACAAGTACACCTCTCCACAGTGCATGTTCCAGCCACGCGCATCCAACATGTGTGCATGTGCCTCCAACATGTGTGCATGTGCGTCCAACATGTGTGCATGTGCGTCCAACATGTGTGCATGTGCGTCCAACATGTGTGCATGTGCGTCCAACATGTGTGCATGTGCGTCCAACATGTGTGCATGTGCGTCCAACATGTGTGCATGTGCGTCCAACATGTGTGCATGTGCGTCCAACATGTGTGCATGTGCGTCCAACATGTGTGCATGTGCGTCCAACATGTGTGCATGTGCGTCCAACATGTGTGCATGTGCGTCCAACATGTGTGCATGTGCGTCCAACATGTGTGCATGTGCGTCCAACATGTGTGCATGTGCGTCTTTTTGTGCATGCGCGTCCAACATGTGTGCATGTGCGTCCAACATGTGTGCATGTGCGTCCAACATGCGTGCTGCTGACATGCGTGCCGACGTGCGTGCCGACGTGCGTGCCGACGTGCGTGCCCTGGCCTACACCGCGTTATGGGGAAGTTTTTTATTGTTAGGCAAATTAGGACCGAGTTATGAGGACTTTCTGCTGTCCCCATAGCATTTCCGGTCCCCACAAATACCTCGTACAGACGAGTGTATGTCCCCGCAACTACGGAACAAGACTGTGTGTGCATGCCAGACTTGTGCACCCACGCGTCGGACAGTGATTACGACCATGATTGGTCAAAACCATCTTGAATCCTTAACCCCGACTAGACGCAGCACAGTGCATCAGGCGGAAAAGTCTGGCGCACTTTGATGCATTCAGCTACCTACACCAGTGCATGCATGAATGGCCAGTTCTGAAACAATAGAGAGCTAAGTCCCATTGTACAATGCCACAGTTGTATCCTGCTGCAGTCTGTGACCACGGACTCTGAGGCAGTGTGGCCTTCAGACTTTTGACCTGATGGATCTTGCTTCACTGAGCAGACTTGTCATTTAGACAAGTGTTGCATGTTGCTGCGTTTGGCAGGGTTTCTAGCCAAATTCCCTGGAGGGTTAGGGTTAATTAATGGATCAGTCTGTCAGTCTTGCACACAAACGCAAACTTGGGCAGGTGTGTGGTATCGCTCGTACAGAGCCCTCATTGGTGTTGAAAAATCATCATCTACCATCATGCGAGAGTCCATGAACACCACCTTATCATTTCTCGTTTTCATGACAGGCGATGCTCTTGCTGGCCTCCAAACTGAACGACAAGAACCTGAACGGGGAACTACTCAAGCACTTTGCCAAGATGCAGGCCAAGGATGAGCAAGGAGGGATTCGAACCAACACCACTATCTGCCTGGGCAAGATTGCCTGTTACCTCAACCCAGCGGTGAGCAATTATCCATGGTACTTTGCCGGGGAGTGAAAAAATATTTCACCATCGGACAATTTAAGGCAATTTGTGACCTATGCCCACGTAATGAGCATTTAGTCAAAAATTGCCATTTTGCGGTACTGCTGTGGGGCAAAGCCAAAGATTTGAAGTGGTGTCAGTTTTTGTTTTCAGGTGGTTGTCAATCTGTATATCCTGTTCTACTTTTCCCAATTGTTTTTGTTCTATTAAATATCTTTAAAACCTATTTTCATCCTGCTTTATTAGTGGACTGTTCATTCACTGGAATACAACAAAGGAATTTTAAATGGCATTCAGAAAAAAAAAATACTTTCACAACTTCAATGTAGTTGGCGGTCTATATTTCCATTACTAAACTCAGTACTCCCATGTGTTGTATACCATTAGAAAGCTCTTGTTCTGCAGAATCTAGAAATGAAAATATCTCAATTCTTCAAAAAAGTCTCACTTTAAGCTCATTTTGTGGTGACAGATCACATATTTGTCAAAAATGGATAGTTTTGTCATTTTAATAATAATAACGGGTTATTATGTCCATTATTGAAGAACGGTAAATAAAGTATATGAGAAATATGAGACCCATTATGTAGCACCTTATAAGGGTTGACAGGGTGCTACTGTTTTGTACTGTCATGCCTTCTTAGTGACAAAATGATGTCACTCTGCGTGTGAATTGAGCATTATTTTCAACTCGGAAAATAGAAAATTGATATTCAAGTTGGGTTTACAAAGATCAATCGTGTCCTTGCATTTTTACATTTCATACCGCAATGAAATCTCCGAATTTGAGGGTGTTGCAGTTTACAAGTTAATTGTCAGCTGAATATGAAGAGATACAAATTGGTTTGTCGTTATAGAGGAATAATGCATGAATTAGACAAGATTTGTATTGTCGGTTCTAATATTGGGTTGTTGTTTTTTTGCCCTTCACTAAGTAATAGAACTCGAAATGTCAACCTCTGCTTATTCGACCACTAAGCAGTGTTGTAGTCGAGTACTTTTTTCCGAATACGAGTACTCTATTGTATTAGTACGAGTATTGGAATTTACGATATTATGCCATGAAGGACACAACCCAATATTAAGACTAACATCTTCCCAACACAAAACTTTGTAACGTTCATTATTGTTTTATTTGTCCAAACTTAATCCTTCTTTTGTGTAAGCAGACGAGACAGAAGGTTCTGTCCTCCGCCTTTGTGCGGGCCATGAAGGACCCTTTCCCGCCCGCCCGCACGGCAGGCATCATGTCCATGCTGGCGACCAAAAGCTACTACTCCATCCGCGACACGGCGTTCAAAGTGCTTCCTGTACTCTGCACCCTGACCGTTGACCCGGACAAGGGTGTCCGGGACCAGACATTCAAGGCCATCGGTGTGTTTCTGCAGAGGCTTCAGACTGTTTCGGACAATCCTGAGAAAGCCGCTGAGATGGGTAAGCTGTCTGTTTTTGTTTTGTTTTGTATATTTTGGAGTCATTTCTTTATTTTTATTTTATCTTTTTTTGTTGGGGGGGGTTTTTATAAAAAAAAAAGGGCACAAATGTTGAGGACCCCTACTGCGGCACATCCACTTACGTGGCGCACTTTGATTTTTCGCCTCTAGTGCCTTCCTAGAGCAAAGGTTTTTCCTCACAGTAATTGAAATGTCGTCAAGCTCTATACATTTCCGTTCATAAACCTTGAGTTAACCTATCCTTTACAAACTTAAGAGAGATAGTTCGCTTTGGTTTAATTTTCCGATTTTATTTTGAAATGCGCATTGAACCTTTTAAATTCCGCCCAAAATCAGAAATAATTTTCTGAGAAAGCACTGGTGGATATGTTATTGGAGATAAGAAGGGTTCATAAGAACTTGTCAATTTAAAACAAAAAATTCTGTAATGTTCACTTGGGAATTTCTAAGATTTGTTCAGGTTCGCCATGTTAGGGAACACTCGGCGATTTGGTGCCCAATTTCCGGATGCCAGTATTTTGCATTTTTGACTAAATGTCATGTGCGTCCAGCAGCAAGAATTAAAGGCTATAGCACAGCTGCCAACTAGTACGATTTTTTCGTAATTATTACGAATTGTTTGTTAAATTACGAAAATACGATGTGCCACTAAAACATTACGAATTTCCCATTTTCTACCTAACAAAAAAAAAAAATGTAAAAAGTATCGTTTTTGACCGAAAACTTCTGGCGAAATGTCGCGATAATGGATGGACTGGTGACAAGTCTAATAAGAATGCAGTCAAGCACCTGATAGACATCAATACAGTGTGCGCAGCGGAGTACTTGAGGACCAGACTACAAATATTTTTCAATGGTGTGTCATTTGTGTGCATCTCATGGATGTGTGGTTGTGTGTACTGTATGTGAGTACTTTTCAGTGACGATCGTGAGCACATTTAGTCGCTTATTACCGGGATGAGACCCATCAGTGCGAGATTTTAATAAGAGTGTGGTTGGAATAATTGGTAATAGAGTTTGAGTTTGTCACAACGGACAGAAAAGATAAATTAGCATGCGTTTGCAAGGTATGTTGGCGGGATATTTCTATTGCATACGGTGGCCATAGATCATTGTGTGTAAAAACATGATACGAACTCGAAACTCAACATCGATAGCATGCATCTCCAAAAAAATATGCGCACATGTTATTGATGTTATTATTTATTTGACTTCAACAAACAAATACAGACATTAAAACAAAATTAATTTAAATTTTTTTTTTTTTTTTAAATTATCTTTTGGCCTACAGTACATTATTATTCACAACAAGAAGGGTATGCACATGTATGTGTACATGTAAACCATGTACCTGTACTCGATGTTGGTAAAGCTTTTGATAAAACGAGAAGTTGTAAATTACCGCGCGGGTTGATTACTAATTGGGATTTTGAAATGTTGGCAGCTATGCTATAGTTTAATGGAATGAAATTGAAGATTGTCAAAAAGGAGGTTTGTTAACACTGTGTGAGGAAAATCAGGGAAAATGTCAAATGCGCCACGTAACGGGACTCTATGCATGAGGGGTAATATTTTCAAACACCTCTCATATTTGACAGAGGCTGAAGTGAACGCGGCCGCCAGCACGGCTCAGGGTGCCAGCTCCAGTTGGACTGGCTGGGCCGTCACCTCCCTCACATCGAGGTTCTACCGGCCGGGGGCCACGGCCAACCAGCCGGGAGCTAAGGCTGGAGGTCCATCCACCGCAGCACCAACAGGTGGGGAGATTTGCAGAGTGAAGTTCTTGCAGCAGATTAGATGAAATTATGTGTAAATTACGCATGAATGGTATTCAAGCTACAAATGTGTGGCATAGTTACACAGTGTATTTGCGATTACAAAGCTTGGTGTGGCATCGCAATGGTTTCAAATATTTTAGATATCTTAAACAAGTAAAATTGCACATTTTACGATAGCTATATTTGTATAGCATTGGGTGGCAACTTTCAAAGTTCCCTCATAGGTTTAAATGGCATTTCATTACCTTAACCCGAACCTCACCTAAAGCTACAACATACTACTGAGTAGTAACCTGTAGTATGCATTAACTTCTTTCCATACAAGTGTGCACAACACATGCGTAGTATTCTGTAGTATTTGGTCCCAGCCTCGACTCCAGGGGCGCGTGCTTGTTCCTTACACTAACCCCTGGCTGTGATGATGACGTAGATGACGCTGAATGGCTATTCACTGCGCGGGCATTTCGAAGATTGCACGCCGGGCGCGCCCATAATGCGCTCGCGTGCTTTGCACGTAACGTCACGTACGAAAAAAAAAATTATGATTCAAAAGTCGCGATGCCTGTACGATATGGATTATGTCAGCCGCGTTTTTCGCTTAAAAAGACCCTGTATCTGTGGTTGTAAAGGCACGAAAGGGGTACGTACATTTAATACAAATCTTTGCTAATTAACACAACGTCCAAACGTTGTGTTTGAAAGGATTGATTCTTCAATATCACAACTTTTAACATTTTAAAGATGGCGTCGGCACGTTAAAGGGATAAACTGCAGCCCTAATTATAATGTGCCAGATTTTGGCACATTTAAATTACACAATTCCAGGGGTTACGATCGCACAAGGCATGATGGGAAACAACATGGCGCTGCAAGATCGTACCCACAGGGCACGAGGTTGATTTGGTCCTTGACCTCCAGAGACCCCCTAGGACGTTAGGGTTAAAAAGAAAAAGCTGTGAACTATTTCTCATATTAGCCTTTCAAATAGGGCTGTCCCAAATTTACAAAATATATTCGAAAATTTGATCATCAAGCGAATATTTGAATGGCTTTTAAATGGTTGGAGTACTCGAAAACCCCAAAATTACGCATGTACACACAAGACTGTGATGTTATTTTATCGTAAAGTTTGGCGCTTTATTGTCAGGTGCCACTTTTTAGTCGACGGTAACTTTTTTGCCGCGGCGGTTCAATGTTCCCATCCTTTTAGCAGGTTTTAAATCCTTGACAGTTATAAAATCCTTACGGCAAAACACTCCCTCATTGACCGCTGCATGCAAAAGTTAACTGGCGCGCTCTGCATGCAACTTTTGATCGGCAGAGCACGCAGCTGCAGGTGGCACTTTCGAATATCAGAATATTCGGTCAAACGCAGTTTCAAGTCATCTTATACTAAATTATTCAGAAATGAACAGCCCTACTTTCAAATTTGCACAGTGGCAGGCTTTAGGACAATAAAGCAGTTCGGTATCTCGATACAGTAGTCCATGTCAAAGGTCATTCGGGATAAAATCACTTACGTGATGATACTCGATGTTACGCAGACGATCGTTCTGCTTGTAACTAACACGCAAGCGTCGTGTGCCGTCTCCAAGCGCGTTCATGCGCCTTCGATGAGGGTTCAATTATCCCAAATGACCCGTGACCCGTGCTTATCATGGTTAGTTAGTAAGGCCTTCCATTTTCAATTTCAAATCTCTACCTTTTGCCAACCATAATGACTGCATAATTTTATTTGTGTGAGTAGACATGTATGTTTATTGATTATATTTTAATTTGAGTGAGGTTTCCTGACATGGAAACCCCAACTTTTTTTTAAAATAGACCAATATCAACTCCCCTCCAAATGATTCCATATTTTTTAGCTGCAGCACAAAAGCCTCCAGTGACCGCAGCAAAAGCAGCCGATCCTGTCAAACCCCACGACACAAGGCAGGACGCGGAAGAAGAGGCCCGGGACTCGGCGTCCGACTACGAGGACACAGGGGCTGAGGGAGGGGGTGACGGATGGGATGAGAATGAAGAGTGGGGGGACATTGATGTGAGTTGACATTCCTTGTAACAGTTTGTTTTTCCACCTCTTGAAACCGCTTTTAAGCAATTTATATGGAATAGACGCATCCACTTAGCCCGGTCCCGTGATGTGTTGACCAATTGCATTCATGATTAAAATGGGTATATACCTGCTTTTTGGGTGTGGCACCTTGAAAAAATAGATTTCAAATTGAATTGATAATTTTCCAGCATTACATTAGTAATGAGGTTTCCAGTGAGACATCGAACAAAAAAAACAGCCCATGATAAGTAACCAATTAAATAATTTTGAATTAGGTCGTCCCACAACAGTGTAGTTTATGAATAAAAATCAACACCACACACGTACGTGCATGTACAGACTTAACTGTTCATACACATAATGTACACGTACATGTACATTATGTGTATTCACAGTATACTGTACAACCATGTAAAACAAGACTTAACCACGGTTTTTGCAATCCTGTGAAAGGAAAAGACACAAACGTAGCAGAGATTCTGATGGGACTTAGGATCTGTGGTGCAGCCAGGCCAGCCTGGCTGCACGTAGTCTACCATGATAGCGGAACAGTGTCCCGGACCAACTCGGATCATCACGTAACGCCAGGCGAAAAACAGAACGCATCATTCCAAAATTAACACACATGTATTACATGGCTACGTCACTAGCATTTCGCTCAAAACTTTCTGAAGTGGAGTGCACTGTGTAAAACCACTTTTTAAAACTGTATAAAGGCCTACAAGTGCAAACAAGCAAATATATTTGTTACTGGCCATTATATTCCTTTAAAATTAGTTTGGAAAAGAAATTTGACATTTTGAAAAAAGCATACATATACCAGCTTTAATGTTTGTCATGCGTGCACAAATGTCTTACATGCTTGCAGTCTATACCCAGTACGAAATGAGACGAAGGGGTACCCCCCCCCCCCATCTCCCTATTCCCTATGTAAACCCTAGACTATTGTTACCTAACAGATCCCCCTAGATATCTCAAATAGAATTCCTTAGATTCTGGTAACACAATGACCAACACAAAAGAGGGGAGGGGGGTTCCTCCGTCTCATATCGTGCTACATATGGTGCAGTCGCATGGCATGCGTATCCGGATCATGCAGTATGGCATTGTTGTTTAAGCCACACGAGCTGTTGCCGACTTGCACATTTGGCAGAGTTTACTGGCTTGTTCTATCGCATGACTTTCAGCCTTGTATTTGCTTACATTTGTTTAACCCTACCGTAGCATTACCATACCACAAAAAACACTTCAGAATTTGCCTCAAGAATGGTCCCCATTGTTATTGCATGAACATTAAGTACCAAATGGATCAGCAACCACAGACTCCAAGGAAAGCCCAGCTTATCCACTTAAATACAAATGTGACCAATTTGCATCTTCAGATACATTTTGTGTGGTGGGTAGAGGGTTTGTCCAGTGACTCAAAAATAAGGACAGTTTAAATGTGCAGTTTTTCCAGCATTTTCTGAAATTTGCTGTGATATATGTTTTTTTCCCCGATGAGTACATTGTTACAATTTTAAATCTGTTTTGCATTTGATCACCTTTGATGCAGCTTTGGATTGTGTTGGAACTCAATACAGCACTGCCCAAAGTAGCTCAATTACTACCAGTACCTAAAAACCTATTGCCTTTTGATCACATCCTTTGATTCTGTTGCTCTCAGAGTTTCTCGACGTCCTCCTCCAAAACTGCTGCCTCTCGAGATTCTTATCAAGATCCATCCTCCACGAGACCAGAGACCCAGGAACTTGGCTGGGACACGGGAAGCTGGGGCGACAGTGACGATGTTGCAGACCCACCGCAGCGGCCGCCAGGAGCTAGTAGGAAGCACGACCAGGCCAAACCGGGCCAAACCAGGACGGGCGGCGGCATGAAGCTGGCTGCCAAGAAGCAGACCAGTCCCTCGTTTGATGATTGGGGTGTGATGGAGGACGATGAATGGGGGTCAATCAACAGTTCCTCCTCGGTTTCCTCCAAGCCCGTTAGAACGTCCGCCAACGCTCGGACAACGAAGAGCTCTCCAAAGAAAGACAAGTCAAATCTCAGAACTGAGCCCACCGCGGGTGGGTGGGATGACGGGGACTGGGGCACGATGGACGGGGGAGGGGCGAAGATGGATGCGAAGGTGGAACAAGGAGGGGCCATGGAGGGTTGGGGAGGAACCACAGAGGAGTGGGGAGGGGATGAAGACTGGGGTTCCTTGGAGGACCCTTCGCCGGTCCCAGCATCCAGATTACAGGTTTGTGTTTAAACTTATATCCTTACTACTCTCAATCTCGCTGTTATATGTACCCTTCTTTTTACCTGAATTTGGAAGTCCAAGTATAAGTGCAAACAAATGTGCCTTTGAATGTTTTTGGACAGTGATGGATTTTGGTAGATTTTGGAAGTGTTGCGACCTAATTTCTCAGTGCTGATAAAAAAAAAATGTTTGAGAGAACGCACTGCCAATTTTGTGATTACAGAATAAGGAACAATTGAAAAGTTTGAATTGTTCCTCATTTTGAACACTGCCTTTCGGCGCAAAGCATTTACGTACCTAATGTATTTGTGAACAGAAACAGATTGTTGAAAAGTTGAACAAAGAATTTGACTGGAGCGGGGCTTGCAACCTCCGGATAATTGTTCCGTTGCTCTTGCCAACCGAGCTATCCAGCCCTATGTTGGTGGTTCCCCAATTAGTCAATATCTTTGTTCAAGGGGCGCTAGTCGGAAGCCATAAACCAGTAAGCCATACAGCCAGGAAAAAAAGATTGTGTGAAATCACACAGACCAGCATTCCCATGCAAAAATGCCTGAAAGCAAATTTAGAATTAAAATATAATATCTACCATCTTGGACAATGATATTTATGGCAGAAGGGCATTATGTTTCTGAGAGGGGAGAATCGCCTGGGAAAAACAAAGTGCCTTTTGAACAAAATTTAGGCAATCACGGGACGATTTTTTTTCAAAGTGCTTACACCCCGCAAAGTTTTTGTTGAAAATGGGCTTTCTAAAATATCACTTTTTGGGATTCCAAAAGAAATAGAGGTACCAAGAGAGTGAGCCCCATTGTGTTAGCCGACCAATCAGAGACTGGCCTGCCACCTGTATAAATCTGTGCTGCGACTATCGCCTTCCCTTGACTTAGCTCAGCCCCAGAGAGAGCATCTTGGCCAATCATTGTCGCGTAGGGAGAGCAGAGGCCAATCACGGCCCAGCACTCTCTGCCCAGTGTCCGGGGACTTTCCCCCAAGCATTCAGAGAGAAAGAAGCCTTCTCAGTGTGTTGCTTGGTATACAGGTCTTCCCAGTCCCTCTTGATGAAAAGCATGAAAATTTGGTATTTAAAGGCCTCAACTCAGACAGTTTTACAATCACAGCTTTGTAGAATTTTTTCAAGTTATTAAATTCAATGCATGATATGGATGGAAAACAGATCAGTTTATTGAGAGGAAAATTCTGGTTTGGAAAATATGTCATTCGTTGTGGTCTGCCAGAACATGCAGGCAGATAGGCATGCTAAATGATTTGTGCATAAATTATGTAAATTTATGTAAATCAGTGCATGCAAATCCCAAGGTTGGTAGTTGTTTTTCTGAAAGCAATTCAGATTCATAAATGGGAAAACATTGAGACGTGAAAATTGGCACAATACAGTACATTTAGTGTTGACAATTTGTGTGAAACCATGATGTTTAGACTGAAAACATTTGCATATTATGAATATTCAGTTGTAGGCGTTACCATATACAATGTATAATGTCATTCAGCCATTTGCACCTCATTATTTGAGGTTATCTGCTGGGAACATGTCTCCAGGTGCTGTGACATTTCTTGGTGGCCTTCAGAGTCTGATGTAAAAGCTCTGCTTGAACAACAGGAAAGAAACACACTGGCATTTGTTTGGGCAATGTCTGATTAAAACCAAAAAAAATATTTTTAACTGCGGGATAGCAGCTCATCAAACCATCATGTCTCACTGTTAGTTAGTAACAGACGTTGACATTGTCTATTGCTCCTACGTATTTTGACCGATTTCAACCAAACTTTGTCAAAAGTATCAGTAGCCAGCCCTAACATGTCACATGACCAAACTGGGGTCAAAGGTCATCATGGGGTCACTGGGTTCACTGGGGTCAAAAACACTGCCATTTATTTGGCCTATTTTAAATGCAACCAGATTTAAAAAGGAAAAGCATAATGAATGAAATTGCCGACGTGTGGTAGCAACCATCAGTTTTAGACATTTTTTGCCCTTGTATAAAAAGTTTGTTGTTCTTTTTGTCTTTTGTGTATATAGGCTGATAAACCCCAAGGGGCCAAGACCACGCCTGCTCCCCCAGGGTGGGGAGACAGTCTTGACTTTGCTAAGGACACCAGCCACGCCCCGGCCAGTAGCTACAATTGGGGAGATGAACCAGACACTGGTGACTTCTTCAGCAGTGCCTTAAAAAAGGTAATTGATTTGTTCCCCTTTTCTTTTTCCTTCCAGAGATATGTTGTGTTCACAAGTACCAAGTATTGACTATTATTATTATTATTGGTTGATTTCAAATTGTACTTGTAGCCAGTGGCTGAATTGCATCAATTTTTACAATTGCTTTGCCATCTCATCTTCAATTTCAGATTTTTTTTCCTTATTTATCATATTAAACAAGAACTTACATTCTTTTACAAGAATCATTCAAATCACTCATGTACTTTCCAAGTTACAGAATTTTGAACACAAACACCGTTTTACAGTTCTGTCCATGGATCACCAAAAAGGTAAGTGTTCTTCAGCAAGATGAAAACAATCCACATGCATCCCTATGTGAATTGTTTTTGTTTTGCTGAACAACACTTAACTTTTTTGTGATCCGTGGACAGAACTGCACAACGGTATGGTGTTTGCTTATATTTCTGATGCGTATTAATTGTTTTGACGCTCATTGAGAATTATTATTGCCAATCTGTTCTCCCTTTTTTTGCATTATGCTTATTATCATATTCATTGTAATCATGTTTTTGGACGGTAAGATCATCACATTTGATTCAGAAAATATCACGTTTTATTTCTCGATCCAACACCCTGACAAATTGCTTCAGTTTGCGTATTCTAGACGCCACAATGTGCCCCCCCCCCCAAAGAAAGTGACTCCTGTTGTTATAAAGGCGTCTGACTATTCCAACCCTTTTTTTATATCCAAGTTTTTGTGGATATGATCCAGTACTGGGATGAGACAGCAGCTGGTGGTAGCTTACTGCTGGACGCAAATTGCACGAGGTTAAGCACCGTCCTGATTTGAAATGAACATTTGCCCCCTCCCCAAATACATGCATAATACGATATGTATAAATGAGCTTTAAGTATTTACCTTACAGCCTTCAACTCAGAAACCAAAGTCCACCGCATCAGCCGCACATTCCAAGAAGCCAGCAATGGCGGCCAGGAAGGGCCAGGCGTCGTCACAGCCTGCGACTGTCTCATCAGGCTGGGAGGGGGACGACGGATGGGGCGAGACTGGCGATGACTGGGGGTCTTTTGGAAATGATTCGGGTGAGTTCTTCCTTATTTCTTTGGTTTTCAGTAAAAAAGGGGATATTTTGGCTGGGGATGCCTTCACTATGTCACATCAAGCTACACGTGGGAGTATGCATGCAAAGTTTTAAGAAACTGCTCATATGCATTTCTCGACAATAAAAAAGACCTATAAATGCACATTTTAATGGGGTCTCCCCGAAGTTCCCCAATAGACCTTTATCATGCTGCCACCATTTCAGTCATGTTCCCTGTATCCAATAACAGTACTGAATGATAATGTTTTTGTGCAAAAAGGAACCAGACTATTTTTTCTTCCAGCCTCAATTTGGTTAAGTTGATTTGAATGGGGGAAAAAATCAAATGGCTGCAACATGATAATGGTCTATACCTATGTTCCCCAATACCTACATGTATGTTCCCCAAAATCCTTAAGGTTAAGGTTAGGGTTAGGGTTAAATGGTTAGGGTTGGGAAGCATTGGGGGAACATAGGTATGCACCCGATTTTGATCAGTATCAAGTAGTTGACTGATCCTCCAAATTGGAAAATCCTTTTCAACTTTTTCTTTCGTTCTTGTTTTTTTTTTTTTCCAGGCATGAGTAAAGCAGAGGAAGCCAAGAGGAAACGAGAGGAGAAGAGGTTGCAACGGGAGAGGGAAATGAAGGAGAAAAGAGCCGCCAAGAAACCGGGCATGGGAGCCATGAGACTAGGGGCCAAGAAGGAGTAGAATGAACCTGCACAAATCATGTTAGGCATTCGTTGTGAAGTGTAAAGTTCTTGGAAGGCAAACAATGTGCAATTTTCAGAGCAAAATTCTTATCATGAACACATTGACTTTTTTTTTCTGCACAATCAATTTAATAAAAACGATTTTTTTTTTTATTACGTTCCCTTTTTAATAAAGGCATATAGGATCACTTGCATTTATCCAAAAAGTAGCCTACCAAATTATTATCAAAAAACTTTTTAAGATCATACTGATACTAAACACACCGTGATATTATTCCGTCCGGCTTGCAGTAGAAGAATCCAGAAATGTAGGTGATTTCCAATGATCAGTCAACTGACTGATCAATTCGAAATAAAGAATTCAATTAATAGAATCATGTTTCATGATCAAAATGTTGTGCATGGTTTTCCCACGGCTTTCTTGACGCGTGTAATATCCGAGCTGAATCTTCATAAGCTTAAGTTTTGAACAGTCTTCGGATTTTGAGTGGTGGCATTTTTGGAAACGAACAAAATGCATGAAAAGCGAATGATCCTAAATGCCTTTAACCCAACTTGTCCCTCCCTGGTAAGCACAGTCAAGGTGCCGCAATGGTAGAGGGCACATGATGAATCACTCTTAGGAATTTGGGCACCTAGACCCGAGACACTGCAAGCATTCCTTTCAGGCTAACTTTTTTGCTGATACCTACACACGAGGTATTGCCAGAATTTCTCAGATCCAAGTCTTACAAAACTCTGGATAAGCCAACATTGCTGCCACCACCAAACCCCCACCACTCCCTTCCCCTACCCCCCGCCCCCCCATTCAATCCTAGTGGTCAATCCCTTCTGTTCTTGCCCCATGCACTGCTAGCATTCTGGTGTTATGAAGTACAAAAGTAGTGCACTGCATTGACAACAAATGCTACAGAAATCGGTGACTTTTAAAAAAATTTAATATTAGGTTTAAATTAAATAAATAAGGGGGTTTGTGGTTAGAATTTTCTCTGCGAAATGTGTTTCCAATTGGTCAGCATCAAAGTTTTCTTAGAGTCCATGTTTTTTTTAATATCATTGTCAGTAAAGCCGCCTTTCCATATGTGCGTTTTGTTTGTCCGTTGCGTAATCGGGCCTTTAGGTAATAATGGGCATAAATACGCAACGGTCAAAAAAGGGACTAAAAACGCGCATATGGAAAGGCGGCTTTATCCTGCAAGTCCAGTTAATAGGCCCGCTTGGCAACACACATCACTTGTAACATTTATACGTGCTTTAATTTGTATCTTTTTTGGTATCAAGTCATTTGATTGATTTTGACTGCTGGGATAGCTGTGTTTAATTTGAAAGCCAGAGAGGGAGGGCTAAAGCAGAATGACTTTTTACTGGACGTCTTTTCATGCATGTGGCCTACTCGATGCAGATTTAGCCAATTTAATGGCATGACGGGGTAATCCCATTTCAAACTTATGGGCCAAGGCGAGACTTCAGCAAAACAGTCAGTTAGTTTGTGAGACGGTCAGATACACAGACAACATAAAATGCTCGAACTAGCAAAAAAAATTAATAGAAATTGATGTGTATACACCTGAAAATTATCCATATTTTGGGAAGCTGCTCCCTGTGTTATTTTACAGAATCAAAATGGGATTATTCATTTTAATTATTATTTCTTTTATTTTTAATGTTTATGTTTATTTCAATTTTTTGTGTTTAGAGATCAGCTAATGTATCTGCTCAAAATGACAAAATGCATTTTTAATTGCGTCAATTAAGGCATTAATTTAGTTGGCAAATAGTTTTTAAGTTTTAATTAAATCAGTTGTACATCTCATTTTTAGGTAGTTTCTTTAAAAGCTTTAAAAAAAAAAAATTGTTCTACATGGGGGAAAAAAAATGAAGGAAACTACATGTATCAACACCTAAGCAGTTTACCGCATGTCAATGGAAAGGTCTTGTTTTAAAGGGACACTGCGTCCTGGAATACGCCCAATTGGGCTACAAAACACGTTTTGAACGAAGTGTTAATCGGAAAGAACATTTAAAAGTAGGATATAAACATCCACACAACTATCCTTTAAAAACTTGGCGCTGTTGTAGTACTTGTGTGTTATTCGTGCGACCCCAAAAAGTTGGGCTGTTCATGCTAGTTGCGATTCCAGCCGTAAGGGTTCGCCTTTTTGCAGACGTGTAAGAAATCACATTTTGTGCATTGGTGATTGGTCACCGCTGTTCGTGAGCACGGTGCTGTGTACGTGTGAAATACTAGACACACACAACGTGTAACATACATTTTATGAAAACGACAGGAAACACGTATCATTATTATTATTATTATTATTAATCATTTTTGGTAATGAAACCAAGGATTCCTCAAAAGCGCCCTAGGCACTGTAGCTCGCAAGCCTGAGGAAACCTGTAGAGAGGAGCCAATGAGAAGAATTTACAGTTTTAGAGGTGGGAGGAAAAGCCCAGAAGAATATTCTGAGGGAAACCCACGGAATCAGGCAGGGACTGAAAAGCCGATCCACATATTGGCCCAGGCGGGATTTGAACCCGGGTCACAGCGGTGGAAGGCGAGGAAAGTACCGCTACGCCAACCTGACTCATACGCCATCATGTCCGATATAAACAATCAGGGTTTTTTTTTTTTGTCTTTTCTCGGGAACGGTAAGACATTAGGTTTGTCTCCTTTCAACCAGATGTTTGAAATAGGATAAGTAAACAACCCAAAACATGAAATTTTCGTTGATTTCAGGATGCAGTGCCCCTTTAATGAATATGCTTCTAACGAACTTTAATTTTGAAAGTTTCCGACGTCAGTTGCATTTTACAAAAAAGTAACATGTATCTGAAAGTAAAAAAGCAGACACACAAACAAAGGCTGAATGTTTCTGTGCATGAAAATGAGCATACAAATCATGAAAGACTTTTTTCATGCAATAATAATAATAATAATAATAATAATAATAATGTGCTTTTAAATACAGTATAGCGCTTTATACCAACGGTCTCAAAGTGCTTTACAATTATTGTAAACAAGTTGTAATTATTTCACAAAATTTAATATTTATAACTGAACAGGAATGAAAATGAAAAGTACTCACTAGAAAAAGTTCTTTATTAAAATAAGTTAACACTGAACTTGTTTTCAATGTACATGAATTGTAAAACAGGCAATGTATAGTAATCAATTTATTTTTAACTCGAAGGTCTTCAATAAAATACGATTCTTGATATGTTGCTTCAGTTCTATGTCAGGTCGTGTTGTCATGGAAGTGAACTGTCAAAGTAAGTAACCATTTTTAATATGACAGTCTTCCAAGGCCCCCAAAAAAGTCTTCAAAAAAGGTTTCTGGTATGGAGCTTGTCCCAAAAGTGGTGCGGCGACGCAGCTTTTTCTTTTCTTTTTTTTACTTTCTTTTTCTTCAAATGTCGGCTGATGACTGCAAATGGTGCCCGACTCAATTTAGTGCAAAATGTATGGGAGCCCAGAGAGGCCACATAAAGCTTATGCTCGATCGTAAGCCCATCTAAAAACATGTTTAAATTGTGCAGCAGCAGGATTCCAGTCAAACAAGTGAGTTTGGCGGTTTTGAGACATCATCTTACATTGAAAAAAACTTTTTAATTTTGCCGACGTGCATGACTACGGCGACACGCGCGCAGACCAGAAACCGGAGCCTTTGGGGGGGGGGGGCCCTAATGCAAAGTTGCACACTTGAGAATGAATACAATCCAAATGACCAAGTTGGACTTAAAGGAAGAGTTGATCAATTGCAGCTATCCAAAAAGTAACTGACCACATTATTGTTAAAAAGCATACTTGGTTTAAAGATAGTAATGGCACTAAACTCCCTATGAAGTTATTCTTTCTGGCATGCTGTCATTTTGAAGCAAACAATGAAAGGAGGTCATTTCCAAGGATGTGTCAAGTGACGCATTTTTGGAAATTTCCGTTAGTAGTTGGTTTGTAAGTGGGTGAATCTGTGAATGGGTGCGCACAATTGACACGATGCACACGCATGCACAGTTGCTATAATTCGTCTGTTTGGTGTGTGGCATCGTGTGGCTGCAATCAGCTGAATGAGAGCATGTCTCGGATGCTGATTTCGGGCGCAATTCAAAACGTGACTTGGCAACTTTTGAATTGAAACCGAGATTCTAGAATATTGTTTTCTCGGAATATACAGCATTCACCGAGCTAAAAATTCATCAGGTTAGTTGTTAAGCACCCGTCTTTAGATTTTGAGCACTTTTGTTGTTTCAAACGAAAAAAATATGCACAAATGATTTACTCTACCTTTAAATTTGGATAAAATGAGCCAGTAACATCAATTATGGACTCGATTCATTTTAAAATTACATGGGGCTTTGTTACCACTTTTGAAAACCCAAAGGGAGGGATGTGATTTGTTTTTTCTCCCAACCAGGAGCCAACAATATCGAAAGAGGGCGCTCTCTCCGTGTTATGCATATTCATAGAATGTCCAGGGCTTTAGAGAATTAGTTATAAGGAATAACAGTGTTTATATCACTGGCGCTAGGCAGCGGATTCGTGGAGAGGTTGGAAGCAGTCCTGACTTCTAATCAGGTGATCCGAGTTTGAAACCCATTAAGCATTTTTCGCTTCTTTTTATTTTATCTTTTCAATATCTACAGAGGAACATTTCTCACAAGACATAAAGCCTATGTTGGGTTTGTGTTGTCGTGAACAAGGCATTAGATATGCACGGAATGGACCAATCAGAAGATGGGAAATCCGTTCCGTTTGGGAAAAAAAATTAGCAGCAGGGAGTGGGACACACCACATGCCCGTACCAGTTTGTGCGAGTTTGTTTCTGCATTCAATGGGGGACGTTGAACAATAGAGGACAATAGGGTCCCCAATTCCCGAGAGGTCCCCAATTTGGATTCATGTGCAAGACATATGGGAGGTCTTCCTAAAAAGTTAAAGTACAAACAAAAGAGGGACAATAGGGGGTCCCCGACTGCAGGCAAATACACACTTGTGTGTGTATGTAGCGAAGTGTGCACGTCTTATTTTATTCTAAATGTGCGCAAACATATAGCGTATTCGCCCGAGCATCAGCACAATGGGCAATACGTTCAAATTTCGTTCCTAGTGGTCTCCTCGAACTCTTCCAGCTTTGTAACCGTTGAGAGGTACTTGTGCACGGAGTCCATGGTCTGCCAAATGCGGGCAGAAAATGAGCACAGCGACGAGTCTGCAATCCAGCATTTCCAGGTACTGCTGGGCTGAAGCTGTGACTTCAGTCGTAGTCCTTCAACTTTGACATGACCTGCGCGACCTCTGACTGCAGCTTGGCCTTCTGGTATTGAAGCTTCATCAGGATATCTATCACACACAAAAACAACAAATGAAAACTGCTTCACTTTCATGTGAAGCAGGGACAGACCTTTAATCGTATTATTTACTCTCCCATTACATGTTGTTGTATGAGAGAATTGTTTTCTTTTCTTTTTTGCGTCGGGGAGATGTAAATTCAATACCGAATTTTGTCCTTCATTGATAAAAAAAAGTATTTTGAATTTACACCTCTCAACTAAAAAAACAAAAAAATTATTTAAATAGCGACTGGTTAAGCTACCGGCTGCTATGTCAGATTCGAACCAGCCAGCCGACCCCAGTAAGCTCAGTGGTCAAGTGGTAAGACGTCTGCTCAGACATCTGGCGGGAAAGCCAGTCCAGTCCGTCGTAGTCTGTGAGAGTCCTGTCAGTTGGTCCAGTGTCATTTGTTTGTCTGTCCAGCCAGAATTTCCCGCCAGAAGTCTTGTAACACATTCATTGTCGGTCGTCAGTTTCTAGTTCAGTAAGCCATGTGAAGTGAACAATGACGCTGGATGTTTATTAGTCACAGTGGAACTAAATAGCTTGTGACTAGACTTGCGACAGGACCATTTGTTATGACTCGTGATGACTTGTGAACAATGATGTTGGATGTTTATTAGTCACAGTGGAACTAAATAGCTTGTGACTAGACTTGAGACAGGACCATTTGTTATGACTCGTGATGACTTGTGACGATAATTCAATCAATGACATATATACATGAAACCTCAATTACCGTCGAGTATATCTGGGTTTTCTGCAACCTCGCTGCAGAGTGCTGCTGCCTGCACGTCTGGCCTGGCTCGCTGTGTACCATCACTCCGCGGACAACTACCCCACTTTTCAGCTAAACATTCCTTCTTTACTTCCTAAAAGAATATCAAGACAAACAACAAAAACAAGACATAACAAGCCTAGTAAATCTGGTCTCAGAGTGCACAGAATTCTTTTTAAACGATTCAGAATGGCTATTCTCATGAATTTCTTTCGTTTGTAAAAATGGTTACTAAAGCGGGGTATTGCAGCAGTTTTGAGGTGGTGGTGTTTGCATTCAAAAACATTAACACCTAAAATTGCAAAATTCTACCAGAGGGGAGTTGAAGGGACAAGTTGCCTCCCCCTCCCCACAACTGAGAAAACAAACCGCTTTCTGGTTTATGTTTCACCAAATCCTACTTACACAAATCTTGGACTATACAAGTTGGTGTCATGAGTTGACTTAGATAGCTCTGTTCAGGGAGCGTTTATTAATTTTGCCAGATTTTTCCATGCCTGACCTTTTATGGTACGGCCAAATAAAAAAATCACTTTTTAATTTTTTTTTTTTAATTGGCATTTTTTTATGGCGAAGTCTGCCAAATTTTCAGACATTTTCACAATCACAAATACCTTGTGTCTTAATGTTTGTTTCCAGCATAAATGAGGGTTTTTGAGGTTAAAAATTTAGTCTTAGAAAAGTGACGGCAATTGTGAGAAAAACAGCATACGCCATCTTTGAAAAAATCTCATGAAAGCGCTGGATGTTTTGAAAAAAGACCATCCGCCATCTTGGATCTGTCAAAGGCAAAAACGTTTGGAAAAAATGTTGCAACCTGACGCCACTTCAGCGGTTGTTTACAAAGTCTATGCAGCGTCAAGAAAATATATCCCAACAAAGTATTTCCTAACAAAATTGGAAATGTTTCTCAGTCCCAGATTCATGTCTTATCACCTTCATTGAGATGATATATGAAGAAAAAAGTGGCATCATGTTGCAAAATTTGTTCCCTAACTTTTTTTTAAAAGGGCCATCATCCTCCTTTTTTCAAAAAGTTCAGACAAGGAACAATTACTAAAAGTTGTTTTGTTGTTTAGTGCATCTCCGTCAACAGATCAATTAAAGTAAACATGCAGATTACAATTTTGACTTCGAGGCAATTTGACCCAGAACTCAATGATATAACATTACAAAAACAAACAGACATAACAGTCAGAATACCTCTGCCAAGACACGAACGTCTTGCGTCAGTTTCTTAACATTTGACTGTCTGAGAGTCAGTTCAGACTGCAATTCAGCCTGTCGTAGCATCTCTTTGTTGTACGCCTCAATGCAGCCTTCGTCGGATGAAGTGACAGACTTGGATGCCATGTCGGACATTTATGAATTCATATTTACAGCACCTAAGTAAAGATTTGATTATTTTGATTTATTCCCATTCATCATAGTTATAATAATGAACATTTTAATTGACGGCCTTTACAAAACAAATGCGATGAATGCAGGAGTCTGGCAGAAAGCCGCAGCTTGTACTCTGGCCAAAGACAGAGCAGTTTGGCCAACTGTTTGAGGCACTACTGCTGCACTATGAGGCTTGTGTCATTCACATCACAGCTGTGGTATAACAACAGCCAACCAAGTCGTCAGGTGTGCGCTTCAGTGCCCAGCAAGTTTGACTGGTGCGCGCTGTGCATGGTAATCGACTGTGCATTGCCATTCCTTTGTACACAAAACCCCTACGAGACCTCTGGCCAGCGATCACAGCTTGATCGGCTGTCAGTGTCAGTATTACATGCCTCATTTTTCACTGCAATTGTAGGCTAAATCTTCATCGTGGATCGTTATTTTCTTCAAGGACCTGTGTAGTGGTTATGCCTGACAAGGTTTGGGCGAGTCCCAAGGGGAATAAGTGTGTCACGGGGGCAAAATGGCACATTTTGGAATTCAATTTTACGTGATGCTAACCCTTGTTAACAATTTCCTCCAGCCCTATAGGACAACCCAATGATAAAACATAGGGCTGAGGTAACTCCAGCTAGGGCTATTACAGAGATAGAAGGGGGAAAGGATGTAGCATCCAGACACCACTTCAGCGGCCACCGACGCCATCAGCGGTTGTGTACAAAGTCTATGGAGAGTCAAGACAATTTTCAAAGTATTTCCTAACGAAATTGGAAATGTTTCTCAGTCCCGGACACGTGTCTTATCATCATTTTGGGGGGAAAATGTTGCAACCAATTTTTTCTTCATATATCATCTCAATGAAGGTCATTCATTGCAAAACTGATGATAAGACATGAATCTGGGACTGAGAAACTTTTTCAATTTTGTTAGGAAAAATTTAGGGAGTAATTGCAGAATATCCCGCCACTCGGAAATACACCCCTAAATTCTCTGGCTACGAGGTTGGAATCACTGGAAAAGAAACAATTCAAGTCAATGCCAGCTACATTGTACGCGGATACTGAGTGGGGGTCCATTATTTGAGAACGAAGCAACACAAAAGGAATGGGAGTTGCTGAAAAATTCTAAGTCCAAACCAACCACCCTGTTGGCGGCTACGCGGATACGGAGTGGGAGTCCCCTTGAATATGCTTGAGAACGAAGCAACACAAAAGGAATGGGAGTTGCTGAAAAAAATCTAAGTCCAAACCATTGCAACTACCCTGTTGGTGGCTACGCGGATACGGAGTGGGAGTGCAGTGGAGCATGACGCATAGTACATACATGTAGCACTGAGAAGGTTTATTGAGGGCAATCAACCGTGACTCCGTAGCCGGCTACGAGGTGGATAGATCGAGTGGCGGAGTATTCTGCAATTGTGCCATACTTAAAAAAATTTGTGGACTCTCCATAGACTTTGTACACAATCACGGAATTGGCGTCAGGTTGCAACATTTTTTCCCATTTTTGCAATGACTGATCTTTATCGAGATCGTCAGGTTGCAACATTCTTTCCATGCATCAACTCAATAAAGGTCAGTCATTGCAAAAATTTTGAAAAGACATGAATCTTGGACTGTTCTTATTCCTCCATGGACTGAGAAACATTTCCAATTTTGTTAAATACTTGACTCTCCATAGATTTTGTACACAACCGCTGAAGTGGCGTCTGGATACTACATTCTTTCCTACTTCAGTTTTCACAATGACAATGACAGACCATTCCCATTTTACCAGGGAATTTAACATTATACAAACCATCATCGTCATTTCAGGACTATTCTTGCGTCAACACGGTTCCAAACATTCAGTAGACTGGCATGTTTATGTACACTTGCACTGCACTGGCCAAGTACCCACGTGCTCAACTGTTTTGTTTGCCTAGCGCCCTCTATAGACCAAACGGGACCAGGTGCTGTGGGGAGCTAGCCAAGTAAGATCTTCCCCAACCTCGTCCCCAGTGCTTACTTTATTTCCAACCGCGTTTCCAATAGTAAACCCTGGATAGGAAACTTTCTTCCTGTATCCTGATTGGATACTGAAATTGGCTAGTAATGGATTTTTATCGTGTACTTGGTGCCATTATTCACAACGTGCAGTACGTGTTTTGGCAATCATTCGTCCACGCCTTCTCGAAAATACTAATTTCCTTTCCAATTTGCTCATATTAATATGAAATATGATACTGCGTGTTGTCTCGATAAGATCGTAACAGTTTGATTTCAAAAATCGTGTTTTTGTAACTCACGATTGACTCTGTATTTACCCTAGACACCGCATACAAAAACAAACGCTAATGTGTAAGCATATCCAGGCACCAGACTGTTCCTCATTTGCATACGTGTTCAAAAATCTTGCACATGCAAATGATCCAATACCAGGGTGAGAGAGCAGGTAGTGGTGGGCGCGTACTGCTCGACACCCTGGGACGAGGTTGGATCTTCCCTAACCAACCAACCCCTCCCCTGCAATACCTTGTTCACCTAGATACTTTACAGGGTTTGAATCCTGGATTCGAGTCCTGGGTAAGGATTGATCATTAACCACACCATCACTGTCAGTAACTGTAAGGCAAAAATGACCGAAATGTGAAATAAACGACATAGCCAATTTGTACTGCTGATGAAAGAGGATAGTTCATTTATTCAAATAATTACAAATGAGGATAATTTTGAGGGGTTTTTGTTTCAATACACTGAAATCAGATTTGTGCCCTCAAAAGCGGTTTTGGAATAAAAAATGAAAATATTAATAATAAGTGTACCTTTCTTACATGTTGTTTGTATGTATGACCAATTTTGTAATATAAGACCAATTACTGATTGACATAAATCACTAGGCTCAACTTTATGGCATAAAATACATTCACAGTTCATATTTCAATATAATCTAAGAGTACACACAAAGACAGTTAAGTTGTGTCATTATGCATTCCTCAAAAACGTTACACAATTTTTGTCTGCTGGGATGTATGTTTTGTAAGTGCAAACCTTTCTCACAAACGTTTTCAGTGAGCAAATTACGGTTTCACAATATGAACAGAAAACCTCTCAACTGAACAGTGTCTTCCTGAAGTGACATCACAGCAACAGCGCCCTCAGTTGTTCACGAAACCATGGACAATTTTTAAATGTTTAAAGAAGGCAATTTTCAATAAACTCAACCAAAATGGATGTCCAATAGTTTTCATACATTTAAGAGTAGAAAGCTGCACAAAATGTGTTCCTCGAAAAAAATCATCACATGAAGCCTTTAAAGGGAAGATACAACATTTGCAAACATCAAAATACGAAAAGATTAAATTATCATGAAATACCTTACTGAATTGTTAGGGACTGACAGTCCAAATCATCCTTTAAAATCGTGGCTCCTGGTGTGCTGACATTTTCAAGAAAAACTGTATGTTTCCAACGCTGGTCGGCCGACCAGCGTTGAAGAAAACTGGCTTTTTTTCAAAAACCGGTCCTAAGTTTTCATATTTAGTTATTCTGACTTTTCTTTGCAATTGATTGCACACCTGTGAAGGGGTACAAGCCTGCTAGACTGATTCCCTGACCTTACAATTCTCAAAAGTCTATAAATAAAATTGCTCCTTTTCATCCTAAGTGGGGTCGGGGATCCAGACTACAAGAACATGATAGGTTTTCTTGGTTTTTCCAGCGTCTACAAGCCCAAAACGTGAAACAAGTCAGTTTAACAACATTTTGTACAACATACTAATCCTCCAAATCCATTTATTTCTGAAAATTACACGAAAGCAAATGTTGTTCATTCCCTTTAAGGGTGCAATGGGCCATATCAGAACAGACAACAATTACTTTGTTATACCATGATTGTATTTTTTATCAAAACATTTTTGAGTTTTTAATCAGTTCGCGCCAGGATTTTTTTTCACTTGACCTCAATGCCAGGCCGGTTGAAGCCATCACCCTCGGGCAGCGCACTCATATTTCCGGCCTCGCTCACTGCGAGCGGGTCGCTGATGGATATTTCCAGCCTCGCTCGTTGCGTGTTTATCCGTCACCCCTTGAAGCTATCACCCTCGGGCAGCACACTCATATTTCCAGCCTCGCTCACTCGCTGTGAGCGGGTCGCCCCCCCTCCATGTTTATCTGACATCCGTTCCGGATACCGCAAAACATTTGCAGGTATACGCAACATCCGGCACGAACTGGTTAAGAAGTAACAAATGATAATTAAAATGTGATTTTCGTAAAGGCAGGATTTTTTCTTCTGTTTTGACACCCGAAGCATAGTGATCGAAGATTCATAATGCTTCTGTGTTTGATTAGAATACATGTATGGGCATCTGCAGTGACACGCATAGTCCGCATTGTTGACATCATGCACATCCTAGAGGAACAAAACTTATCTTGTGGCTTTTGCACACAAGATTCGCCTCGGGTGCAACGGGACCCTCGGGTACGTGTTAAAGATATAGTCCATTATTTGTAATTTGTGCATTTTGTTCGTTTGAAGCAACAAAAGTGCTCAAAATCTAATGAAGGATGCTAACAACTAACCTGATGAAGTTTCAGCTCAGCTTCAGCTGTATATTCCGAGAAAAACAACATTCTAGGATCTCAATTTCAAATCAAGAGTTGCTGAATCATGTTTTGAATTGGGCCTGAATTCAGCGTCCGAGACACGTTGTCACTGAGCCGATTGCAGCCACGCGATGTCGCGCACTGATCCGAAGAATTATAGCAAACCGCACGCGCGTGTGCGTCGTGCCAATGCTTGCGTGCGCTTCACCGAATAACAAAACGAAGTACTAATTTTAATTTCCTATGGTGCGTCTTAAGAAGCACCATTGGAAAGGCCTTCTTTCGCTTATTTCTTCGGAATGACAGCTTGCCAGAAAGAATAATTTCACAGGGAGCTTAGTCCCCTTTCTATCTTTCAACCAACTATGTTTTTCAACAATAATTATGCCAGTTACTTTTCGGATAGCTGCAAATGATGGACTATAGCTTTAAAAATGCCATACCCCACATCACAGCAGTCAATAATTGTTAAATGGAAACTTAAAAAATAGTACAATAATTATTCCACACACTGCTGAATCCACATAAATGAAGTTTTGGATTATTTCACTTTCTGCCGTTTTAACTTCCGTTCCTTGAACTGGTCTGTCTTGTTCTTGACGGACTTGATGAGCATTGACAGTTCAGCATCTCGCTTGACCGGCTTCGGGGCTTTGGGTGTGGTGTTGGGTGTGGTGTTGGGTGTGGCTCTGGGTGTGGTCACCACGCCCTGTCTCTCCTCTTCCTTCAGTCTCCTTTTCTGTCGTTCAGCAAGCAGGGCCTCGGTGGCCTTGGTCTTCTTGAAGTGCGGGTCCGACGGGTCCACGGCGTACAGGTGAGAGGTGAACATCGCCTGGAAGCGATTGTCGCTCACGTCAATCTGGAAATCATCCTCGTATTTTGTGGCTGCCTCCTCCTCCTGCTGTTGTCGCCTCTTCTTTCGCTTGGCCTTCTTGCTCAGGGTCTTCTCATTCTCCATGATCTGCTTGAGATTGAAGTGTTTCTTGCCGTCGCTGTCCTCGTCCATGAACAGCAGCTCAAGCTCAGACTGTGATGAGTAAAAAAACAGGGAAACTTTTAAAACAGATCGGCTGGTTTTTACCGTACTGCAAATGAGTAGTAAAAACTTAAAATGAAGCAGGTAAATTCAGTGTTGTTTGAATTGATGGAATACAGGTAACTACAGAGCCTTAAAGATGACCAGCAACCAACCACCCACCTCTTTCCCCTTCCCCTTCCCCCCCCCCCCCCAAAAAAAGAGAAGGAACAAAACAAAAACAAAAAAAATCCCTTAGGCCAAAATTATTTCGGTGCCATGTAATGTTTGTCCAAAACTGGATTGTGATATGTTCCTCTTATGCAACCGGTCCCCGTCGAGTGCAGTCATGCTGCCACAGTGGTAGCGGGCACTATCAACAAGATGTATCAACTCCAGGCTAGGGAACGTTGGCAGCGTGACCCAAGAAAATCCGAGCATACCTCAATGCAGTGTGCATGAGGCATGCTTGGAATGTCCTGGGTCCGATTCATAGTGTTGACAGCGCCCTCTGACCACCACAGCACCTTGACCGCATTTGCCAAGGATTGGGGCCAGCTGCAGTAGGAAAACAACATTGAAGTCTAGGACCAAGACCAGGTGCCATATTCTTCACAAAAAGAAGCCATTGGCAACCTCGTCCCCAGGGTGTCGAGCAGTATGCGCCCATCACTACCTGCTCTCTCACCCTGGTATTGGATCATTTGCATGTGCAAGATTTTTGAACACACATGCAAATGAGGAATAGACTGGTGCCTGCATGTGCGTTACATTAGCGTTTGTTTTTGTATGCGGTGTCTAGGGTAAAAACAGAGTCAATTCGTCGCAGCGCGAGCACGGCGTGAGTTACGAAAACACGATTTATTTAATTGAACTGTTACGATCTTATCAAGACAACATGCAGTACCACATTTCATATTAATATGAACAAATTGGAAAGGAAATGAGTATTTTCGAGAAGGTGTGGACAAATTATCGCGAAAACATGTACTGCACGTTGTGAATAACAACACCAAGTACACGATATAAATCCATTACTAGCCAATTGCGGTATCGAATCAGAATACAGGAAGAAAGTTTCCTATCCAGGGTTTACTATTGGAAACGAGGTTGGAAATAAAGTAAGCACTGGGGACGAGGTTGGCCCATTGGTGTTTGGAGTAAAATGTAATAAAAGAACAATATTAATGAAATGGCTTTTCCTCTTTCCTACCACTGTTTCATTGACATAAGGGAAGCTTCAAGCTGCATCTTATTTACCTTGTTCTGCTGCACTTTGTCTTTGTCTTCCTCCGCGACAGTTTCCTTATTTCTACCTTTTGTCTTCTTTTTCTTTTTGGCACCTGTGAAGAAAAAAACATAGGTATTTGATTCCCTTGATACCGTGTTGCTAGAAATGCGCTACTATGAAGAAATCCTTTGGCACGTTTTGTGACTGGATCCCGCCTACAATCCTCTTCATACTACACTCACTGACTGACTGACTGTCACTTGTGAATAAGCCTTTTCGCGGATACCGCCATCTTTGAAATTTGCGGGGGCATTTCAATGAAAAGACATCCTATCATGCTCAGCTACAGTTGCAGGTACAATAGGTCCTATGTTGCCGACAGTAAGAAGGACTTCTTCACTTGCAAAGAAATAGCTTGGAGTGCCTGTAACAAGCTTCATAACACCTGGCAATCAAGTATAGCACAATCAACAAAGCTGGCCTAGCTTCTTCAGAGCCTGTGTGGAGAGCATTCTTCTCTATGGAGACGAAACCTGGACCATGAAGAAAGAGCATGGCACATTCACCATGTTCTTAATGAGGGTGCAGAACATCTCATGGCGTGAGCACAGGACCAAAGAACAGATTTACGGAGACGTTCCACCTATCTCTGCTATTGTTGCTCAACGATGAGTTCGCTTTGCTGGCCACTGCTACCGTGCTGTAGACCAGGTCATATCTGATGTATTATGTTGGAGACTTCCATGCCCTAATAGAGGACGAAGACCCTCAACTACATTGACGGGATTGGCAGAGACACCCAATGTGAAATTGAAGACCTTCCGTACATAATGAGGGATAAAGACACCTGGCGTGGCGTTGTGAATGAGATCTCGGTTGTGACCGCTAGATGATGATGATGATGACAGTTGCATGATGGGACGTATTTTCATTGTAATGCCCCCAAATTTCAAAGATGGCGGTATCCGCAAAAGGCTTATTAGACTTGCGTAAGCCCAGCCCTGGCCTAAAAATTTGACTCGGATGACTACCTAGACCAACAGTACCTTCCTCCAAAAACCTCGTAAAAGATTTTAAATGGTTGTTGCGCTGAAGAATCTAGTTGCATTTTTTATAATCTCCTCTCACCCCCTGCCCTGGTGCCCCCCCCCCAAAAAAAATTTCATCAGTGCTGAGCCCTCTGATTAGTTTTAGCCACCAAGTTGAGTCTCAAAAACTACCGAATAAATATACAAGACTCAGAAAGTGAGCTGGTTTGATGTTCCCACTAAAGCAGAAAAATGAGTTTTAGTAAAACTGTGTGCCAATCGGAATGCAATGAAATTTTGGCAGGTTTTAAATCTGATCACCTATGCAACATTAATATTTGCGTTCATACCACTAGCATGGTTTGCTTATATATGTGAAATGTGAATCAGGATTTAGGAAATGGTTTAGTCATTTGTGAGGCGTTCAGACAAAATGAGACAGAACTGGGCACAGGCCGTAGTGGAAAAGAAAAGCAAAAAGAGACCACTGTGTTATTTCCCGCCGTAGCCAAGTAATTCAGACACAGCCCAAGCCAATTGGCAAATCAAAATAAAATCTGACCTTTGACCCCATCCTCCTTCAGTGCGTCTTTGAAGAAAGGATCGTTCAAATCGACACCATCGGGAAGTTCATCATCACTGAAGGCAAGATCGGTGTTCTGATTGGTTCCCTCCATCTGTTCCTAGAAAAGAAAAAGAAAAAAACAGCCAATGGCATTCAGTTTGATAAGAAAGATTTTTTTTTCGGGATAAAAGCGTAAATGGAGGCCATTTGCACATCCAAATATTTACACATGGATACTTACAGTAATGCGTAGGGCTGGTACTTAAATGTGCGTCAATCCAAAAAGGGAACATGGGAATGGTACCTGGTTCTTTAGAGCCAGTTGTCAGTACACTGACCATACTACATGTGGCACCAGACTAAAACATGTGTCCAACTCTTTTCAACAAATGTGTTTATGTACCAGTGTTGTAGTCGAATCCACCTACAAGTCCTAACAAGTCCATCACAAGTCATCCAGTCCCAAGTCAAGTCTCAGGCTATTCAATTGAACTTTGACAAAGGCATTCCATTATTATTGTTCATCCACTTTTGATTTACCTGTGACTGGACTTGTGATGGACTCGGCTACAACACTGTTAAGTATTGCAACTGAGTGCCATACAAGAAAATGAAGGCTCAATGTTCTGGTTTATGAAACATTTCTCTGTAATTAAAACAAAAAACAAGCTCGAAATGATCTCGGAAGCTGCGGGCCAATGCATTTGTGTTCGTGCATGTGTGACGTGATTGTGCCATGTAATTTCTATAAGGAGTAGTGTTTTCAGTACAAACATCAGGGTTTTTGCCCTAGTGACCCAATTTTCCAGGACTGCATAAATTGGTCGGCGGTCAGTGGAGACCCATTCAGGGCCTGAGGGACAAGGTGATTGATAGCCATGCAAGGCTGTTGGTGGGGTTTGTTACTAACCAACTAACCAAAGACGAACTAACAGAGAGCCCCGACCATTTGTTGAGCTGCTCAGCCGCAGCTAAAAAAACCTTAAAACACCGCACTTTGACAGATAATATAAGTTTGGTATGACCCACACTTGGAAAAAAAGGAAACATTATACATATCAAAGAAACATCATCTTCTGACATATAAAACTGCCCCAATACCTTGCGACAACACGGAACAATCCACGACTGACTTTTCAGGATTAAGCTGCGCCTGAGCTAAAACCGTCTGGAACAAATCAGTCGCTGATTTTTTTGCAACCTGAATGTAACTGCGACGATATTAAGATGATCGGCATCAGTCGGCGCTAAAAAAAATCAACAGTCGCATTCCCGACAAGAAGTCCAGCAGGAATCAATGGACCGACCCAGTAAGCACCATCCCATGGTGTTCTGACCAATCACAGCCGTGATTTATGTCCGACGTGCGTGCACTAAAGTCTGACATGCGTGCACGCGCGTATGATGCGCGCGGAAGGAAAATGCAGCGTGGCATTGGAGAGGAGCACGAGTTAATTTGCCCACGTGCGCACTGGGCGGAGCTTACTGGATCAGTCCATTGCAGTTGGCCTGTGTTCAATTACAACATCATGCATCATCTAATTTTAATGTGAATCGTCATCGCATCGCAAGTGACGTGAGCATGCTTATTCTAAGAAAATGACATGATTTCTCAGTTTTGTGATCTGAGCATAACTTTTGTGCTTGATGCCGACGGTACCATTGCAGGTGGACCTGACGGTGGCTTTGTAGTGTCTCTTTATCACATAATTCATTGTTGTCCTGATGCAAATTGTCTAATTTTGCGGTACATTTGTTGTTCTACCAGGAACTTTTCAAATGTTTTCTTTACCTCTGTTTTCTTTCCTTTTTGTTTCTTTTTCTCCTTCTTCTTTACTAGGAATTGTTCCCAAGGTGTGGCCTCGGCCGTTCGTTCTGACTTTTTCTTCACGAGTTCCTCTGCTGTGTCTTTTAAACCTGTTGGGTTGCAAACAAATAACAATCAATATTAAATAACCCTCCTGCTATCTGAACAGTCGCAGACAGTCAAAAATCAATCCTCTTCCCCTGATGCCTTTTACACAGGCTAGTCACCAACAGTCACATCATATTTTTAAGTAAGCACTGAGACCTTTGGTATAATGCGCCACATAATTATTAATGGGTTTTTTTCATAGTTTACCACTCCGGCTATGCATAGTAATTCAATTCAATTCAACATGGTTTATTAACAAATCACGAATAGCAGCCACAGCTGAATTTACATTTTAAAAAAATACATTTAAAAAAAAGTTAAAGGCCTACCGAGTTAAAAAAACAAAATATGACATTAAATACTAATATTAGAAAAGGTTTAAACATTGTGCATACAGATCTGACTAAAGAAAATTGTCTATATAGAGAAATACATATTATTGTTACAGACTGTGTTGCAATCTTACTTTAAAAAGGGGGCATTCAAATTGCGTCAAAACTTATAAAAGACATTCAAAAAGGTTGCAGGTAAAAAAATTATAGTTTCATTTAGGATTAGAATTATAAAAATGAGCCAGATGAGGAATGAGTTTAAAAATTGTGCAAGATGTGTGGCAGTCAAATTATCTTATTTAAATGAAAGGTAGTATTAAAATAACGTAAAGACAGAGTTTTAGCACAGTCAGCATATGCAAATGGTTTTTCTTTGTGTTTTGTTCTGAATATGCAAATGACCTACCTGGTTCCCATGTGATCTCCATCTCCATTTGTTTATCGTTCTCTGTCTGACGGTCCGTGTCCGCTTCCCTCAGCAGTGCCCGGTACTTGGCAATCTGTTGGTCCTCGCTCAGTGATGCGCTGTGTTCCTGGGTCTCCTCTTCCTTTCGTTTCCCGCCTGCCTTGTCGTCAAAATCAAGCTCCCATCGTTCTGTCCAAAAAAATGAGAGAGAAAAAAATCATGAGACATAGGCGTGTACAGACTAGTGGGACTAGTCGACTGATCACCAATGCTAAAATGCATAGGTAGTCACAAATATCAATTTGTGAATAATCGACTAGTCGCTATGCCGCAACTAGTGGTTGCGCTGCGACCACCGATCTTTACCCAGCGACTTAGTAGTCGTACTGCGCTGCACTTTAAGTCAGAAACAACTACACAGTCCGTAAATAGTGCTTGTGTTATGCAGCACGCATTGACAGTCACACAGTGTGACTGCATCAACACACTGTATGCTCCATTGTACATGTAATAATGGTGCACGTGTAGCGAGTGATGTGCTTACACACAAAGACATAGGGCTTCCTGTACAGAAACAGTCTTCGAATATCTCAAGAAAAAAACAACAAATCCTAGAGAAATCGAGAGAAAATGACCAGAATGTTTGTACCCCCGTACATTATTAATGGACAGCTTTCGCTTCTTCCCGCCAGGCCCATTTATGCCATTTATGCGACATTTTACCACAACTAGTCGTGACTATTGAAAAACACTAGTCGCCCATGCCCATGAGACACTGCCTAAATGCATGAAGCCTGGAACATCATCGCTTCTGTTACCCAACCTTAGGATAGTACGCTGTACGTAAGCATGGTAAGGGTGTTTAAATCTTGCTCTTCCCTTGCTCTTCAACATCGATATTTTTCCCTCCTTGCAGATTTTCTTTTTACATGTCTTATTTAAACAGAAAAAGCTACTTTTCTTTCTGTTTTGGATGTTTTCAATGCCCTCTGAAAATACACCTGAATTATTGTTGGGACCAAATAATGCAAACTTAGAACAATAAATATTCCATAACTAAACTTGGCCAGATTTTGTGTGTTATATGTCCCATTCAAAAGTGAATAACTTTTGTATCCCTAGAAAAATAGCAATTTGGACAAGAAAATCAAGTTTTCAGGGTAAAACTCTACATTGGACGAGGAAAGCAAATTTAGGGAGTGTCCAATTTAAATATAATGATAAGCCCTAGACTAGACAAGCGTGTGCCTTTACCCTTTGCACACAGTGAGCGGCCGTCTCATTCAAAGTGCATAACTTTTGTATTTCTAGAAAATAGCAATTGAAAAACAAAATCTATTTTTCCTTATGAAACTCGGACATAGCATAGAAGGTGCTTGTGCTTCTGAGCAAGGCACTTTACCATTACTGCTTCGTCCTTCGGATGGGACGTGAAGCCGTAGGTCCCGTGTGTTGTGTAATGCACGTTAAAGAACCCAGTAACACTTATCGCTAAGAGAAGGGGTTTGCCCCTATGTTTCTGGCAGTGGCTGCTTAATGCGCTGCAGCACCTTGTAAACCATTATTAAGGTGCTACGTAATGGTTCTCATATTTCTCAAGTACTTCATTTATCTGTCTCTAATAATAGACATAAATTCCAGCGCCTTGAGTACCTAAGGCCAAAAAAAAAAGTCTCCGGTTTCTGGTATGCGCGCGCGTCGCCGTAGCCATGCGCGTCGGCAAAATGAAAAAGTTTTTTTTTCAATGAAAGATGATGTCTCAAAACCGCCAAACTCACTGGTTTGACTGGAATTCTGCTGCTGCACAATTTTAACGTGTTTTTTGATTGGGTTATGGTCGAGAATAAGCTTTATGTGGCCTCTCTGGACTCCCATACATTTGCACTAAGTTTAGTCGGGCACCATTTGCAGTCATCAGCACACATTTGAAGCAAAAAAATCAGGTAAAAAAAAAAAAAAAGGCCGCGTCGCCGCACCACTTTTTGGGCAAGCTCCATACCAGAAACCGGAGACTTTTTTTTTGGGGCCTAATTGTTGGTAGATATACATGCGCTATATAAGACTTCGGTATTATAATTATTATCAATAGTTCTTTGTTATAGCCACAGATTCAGAAAATATTCCCGCTGGTACCTTCGCCGTCCTCATCGCTGGAGGAAGCCAGGAAGGCACTGACGTCCATGTCCTCCACGTTCTTCTTCTTGAAGGCCTCGGCGGTCTTGATGGCCCGCTGGTGGCTCGTCTCGTCCCAAGTCAGCTCCACGCGTGACTGATGCAGCGCGGAGGTGCGGAACTCCACGGGTTTGTACAGAGCGGTGTCCGGTAGCTCAGTCGCCACTTCTTTGGGCTCATTATCAAACGCGACACCGTCGGGGATGAACCTGACAAGGGGGCCAGTGCAGAAAAATTGAAGGATCATGAAAAATTGAAGAATCAAGAAAAATTGAAGAATCATGGTAATCGTTATATTTAGGACCCCATTCCTATTTAACGTTACAAAGACTCGCCAAAACAGCTGACTAAATGACACTCAAACGTGACACTCTGATATTTCTTGACACATCTGAACAGCTGGTTATGACACCTTCTTGAATATCAGCAGGTTTCATTTTGTGGAAAGAGGGCAGGGCTTTGATTTATGAGGGAAATTATGGGGTAAACAAAGACAACCAGAAAACACTCTCGAAAACCAAGATGGCGACAGTGCAAAAAACTGCCAAAACTGGTGAGAATTTTACATGTTCTCCCCATGTCTGTTACAAAATGATAAAAATCAAGTGCCGAAGTAAAATATGAAGCTTCTCAAGGCTGCAAACCCTACTTTCGAAAACAAATACACATTCTGTAAGAAGTTGCAAAATTGTGCGGAAGAAAAAAGTATAGGTGTCCTAAAAGTAACGATTACCACGATCATATCAGCTGCAATCATAGAGCTGATTGGATGCTGTGCATGAACAGCAGATGGCCATTTTTAACCATTGAGGACGGACCACATTGTGTGCGCACACTGGTTTGCGTGCGCACAGCATGAAGTACGCACAGCTAATCGTATTCTGAATGTGCACAATGCCATAGCGTCTTCGCAGGAACGTCAGGCGTCATTAGCAATGCATTTGAATGTCCCTTCCTTACTAATATCCAATTCCAATAACCACCATTTTGGGGACTTTTTTCTTTTTCTTACCTGAGGTCCAGCTTAGTGGAACTGCTCTGATACTCCATGCCATCGCAGTGGTCATACAATGCAGCAGCTGTGCCAACGCTGTCACAGTCCACAACTGCGTAGTAATACTTCAACCTGAAAGAGATGAGTATTTACAGAGCATTTCAGTTCTCCCTTTTGGGCTATATTTCAGCATTTTTTCAACCCGTTTTCTGAAGTGTAATATATGCTATTCAGCCAGCAAATTCAATGCTCTTCACACAGAGTGCACTGAACAATACAGTCCCCATCAGCAACGACTCAAAAAAGGAACGATTTGTTTATCGGGAGATAAGATTGGCATTGATCCTTGGGGTGTGTGGCTGTTCATTTTTTTTCTATACTACTGAACATGCAGCAAACGTAGGGCATAATAGAGGAGCAATTGTTCAAAAAAGTAACCTTATTCAAAAAGCTTACTTGGATTAACCCTATCCTTCCAAAGTCCTCCTTGCAAAAAAATGGAGGATTTTGCAAGATTTAAAGCCCGAGTCAATCATTTGCAGCTATCCAAAAAAGTAACCGGCGTAATTATTGTTGAAAACATACTGGTTGAAAGATAGTAAGGGGACTAAACTCCCTGTGAAATTATCCTTTCTGGCAAGCTCTCATTTTGAAGAAATCAACGAAAGAAGGCATTTCCAACGGTGCTTCTTAAGAAGCAGCGTAGGAAAATTTAAATTGGTTGTTCGTTTTGTTATTCAGGGCAGCGCGCACAAGCATTGGAACGACGCACAGGCGCGCACGGTTGCTATAACTCGTTGGATCAGTGCGCAACATCGCGTAAAGCTACAATTCAAAACAATTCGAAACATGATTTAGCAACTTTTGATTTAAAATTGAGATCCTAGAATGCTGTTTTTCTCGGAATATGAAGCTGAAGCTGAAGCTGAGCTGAAACTTCACCAAGTAAGTTGTTCAGTATCCTTCATTAGATTTTGAACACTTTTGTTGCTTCAAACGAACAAAATGCACTAATTACAAATGATGGACTATAGTTTTAAGGCTATATGGCAAAAAGGTGCGGCAAATTTGGAAGATGCACTGCGTTAAGGCCTTGGGCAAAGACCTTGTGTTGTTTATGCTCAGCCGTACATAAATTTAAACCTTGATTACACTTGAAATCCTCTGCACTGCTCCAGGATGTCACTGGCTCTGCCTCAACATACTGACAGTGATTGCTGGAGGATTTTGCGGCATTGAGGCAGTGGTCATCCCTCCAAGGGCCACATTCAAGAAATAACAGAGGATTTTGAGGCTGTATGTAATTTTTACAGGGAGGCAGTTGGAGGAATTTGCAGGATTGAGGTTGCATCCTAGCATAAATGCCTAGGGAGTTAGGGTTAAAGAAAGTACTGGTATCAAACACCCTGTGACATTATTAGGTCTGGCTTGCAGTTATGTAGAAGAAATTCCTGCTGCCAACTTTGCAAAAGTTGAGCACTTTTCTCCAACAAATTTGTTTTGCATGTGTGTGAAATATGGACCCGCCCTAAGAAGGTACATTGACAAAAAATTGCTGAAACACTGCTTTCAAAGAAGCACCAATTGAAACAGACTGAAACGTCTGACTGACCTCTGCAGTTGGTACTTCCTGAGTTTCTCTTGCAAGAGGTTGTCGTCATGACGATCGTCCCCTATCGCCTCACTCTTGCCTCCGTCCTCCACGAGTTCCGCTGGGCCTCTTGCATCCTCCTTTTGCATCTTCTCCAGACCGTACTCCGAGGGATAAATCTACCAAAAGGTGGAAATAGGGGTTAAACGTGACACAGGCCCGACACAAACTTAAAGAAACAATTTCACAACCAGGGCTCAAGCTCAGCTAACCACAGAAATTGTGCACTTATCATGACCGCCGTACTGATAAAGATTTCCGTTCTAGTGCAGAAATTCCATGCTGACTCTGTAAGCGCAGAATCAGTTGGATGTTAGAATGCGCAAAAGCCAAAATTCTTTGCCAACCATGAAGAACGTTAACTATTAGTGCGCAATTAGTTTAGTTAAAATAACCAGAGCCACGCAATTGGGCCAAGTTGTTGACACCACATTAATGACTGTCCTAAGTCCACATCATGGACAGGTGTAAAATACACAGGTTGAAGTATATTGACTGCAGTGCTTTGTGTGGTGTGGTATAAAACCACAAGATAAATTGGGCGTATTCGTGACCCCGTTCTCGTGTTGAATGAACACAACAACAGTATTCCGAATGACAGGAACAAACAGATTCTCACTCCCAAATTATTGGGGCAGTAGATGAAGAATGCTATCTGCAAAGATGGCGGACTTAGGCCCCTACCGGTACTTGCGTTAATATTGGTGTATAAAATTGAAGCATTCATTCAGTAAAGGAGCAGTAACGATAAAATAAATAACAATGTACGTGGTTATGGAGTACCGAAGTGTGACGTCATTTAGAACCAGAAAGTGTAGTGCAAACGAATGGAGTACGCGCGCGTGTTGGTTCACGGGCTGAATCACGCGCTAATGTCTTTCACACACATTTTGTGCGCGTGACATATTCACTTCGGTACTCCATAGAGTGGGCTTGTCAGCCTTGTCTTTGCCAATTTTATAGCTGTTTCAGGATTGCAACTGTTTTCGTATTAATTCAATTAATTGCCCCTTCTTTCTAATTGGCATTTTGACACGGCGGCTGCGTTCTTGAATTTTCGCCCAGCTGCACTCCACACGCACTTGGGCGTTCATAATCGACAACCAGAGAACACTGTTCGCGGGTCACTCGAGAACACGGTCTCGAACACACCCATGGTCACTGAGAACACTAGCCGGCAATACAGTCGCTCCAGTGATTCATGGGTATTGTGATTCAGGAGTACACGTACCTTGACTGAGTGTATCACACCCCCAGTTGGTTTGAATGAGTTGAATAACACCAGCAGATCATTTGCTGTCACCCTGTCCCAGTCCATGTTACAGAGAGCCAGCCTGGCTGACTGGTCCCCGCTGCGGGGGGCGTCGCGGTCCAGCTCCCCCCACTGGAGTTCCTGCCCTGCTTCCTCCCGATCGCTGCTCCCGTAATCAGAGTCCGAGTCGGAGTCTGAGTCTGAGGAACTCTCCATGTTCCCCTGGCCCCTGGCCAGATCCACCCTGAGGGGTAAGGACTGTTTTGCCGGGAGGTCAGCCCGTTTGAATCCGGAGGGTCTGTGGTCCTTGGAATCATCAGAATCCCGATCAGAATCATCGTCAGTGTCATCTGCAAAGTTAACAACTTCTGCTGTAAATGCATTTTGTTTTTTATTACCAATCACTTTGTGTATCTTGGTGTATATTAATTAACCCTAACCCTGCCAGACGCAACACAGTGCATTAGGTAGAAAAGTCTGGTGCACTTTGATGCGTTCAGCTATCAACACCAGAGCATTAACGACCAATTCTGAAACAATGAGAGCTTATCCCATTAAATGAATGCCACAGTTGTATCCTGCTGCATTCGGCCACCACAAACTCTGAGGCAGGATGCAGCTTGCTACACTGCGTAGGCTTGTCATTTAGACAAGTGTTGCATGTTGCTGCTTTTGGCTAGCCAAAATACCCTGGAGGGTTAGGGTTTTACTTTTCAGGATTTTTTTCATGTTATTCCATCTTATAACATGTTATTCTTAGATATTCTCGAAGACTGTTTGCCTTCATTTCTATGATAATTTTTACCTTCTTTTTTTGATTGCAAACAGGTGTAAAAAAATTGATCTAAAGCAAAACCAGCTCTTTGTTTTCACTTAATTGATTGCCTCATTGGTAATCAACCAATACATATAGATCAGGTTTCAGGCTGCTCGAGTAATGGGGAAAAAAAAAGAGTTTTGTGACATATAAAAATACCTTCATCATTAGTGCCTTGCACAGGCCTTTTCTGGTGTTCGTCAGCTCCATCAACTTTACTTTTTGGTGCCAGCGTCTTGGGCTTCTCGACTCTTCCCTCCTTTCTTCTCCTCAGTTGATCCTTGAGCTTTTCTTTCCCTGAAAGTCTCCTTATTTTGGATGAGGCCTCTTTACCGACATCCTCACCAGAAGCAGACTGGGCAACATCACCTTCTTCACTGCTCTCATCTTCCTCGGAGCTCGACAACTCGTAAAACTTCCGCAGGTTCTCGTTGGACGTCAGGTTAACGGGGCGCCCTCTCTTGTCCACGGTGTATTTCAGCTTGAAGCTGTCATCCTTGAACATTCCGTGGAAGCGCTTGTCAATTTTGACCTTGCGCGCCCGCTGGGAGATTTTCCGGAAGCGGGGGTCATGGCTGATGATGGCAAATCGATTGTCATCTTCTGCCTCCATCTTGTCACTGAAGAGTTTTCCTGAAAGAAAGATGATAAATGAAAGGAAAAACTGAATAAAGGCCAAGGCCTATTTTCACTTGTCAACATACATGCATGGCATGTATTTACACAATCTTGACTCCCTGATCTTTGTAAGCAGTGAATAAGCTATTTTCACTGAGACTTGATCCGTCTGATTATGATAATTTCGTCATATTGCCATATTGCAAGAGGAATCGAAGATGACCAATGGCAAACTAACGTTGTTGCAACCTGACGCCACTTTTTTCTTCATATATCATCTCAAAAGGTCAGTCATTGCAAAATTGTTGAAAAATAAAACATGAATCTGAGACTGAGAAACATTTCTAATTTTGTTAGGAAGACTCTCTATACACTTTATACACAATCGCTGAAGTGGTGTCTGGATACTACATTCTTTTCCTAACATTCACTAACAGAAAGCTGGTGTGGCCGACGCAAGAGCAATATAGCTCCATAAATGTGGCCAATGTACTGGACGGAGGTAGTCCAGGAAATGGCGATCATGTAGTTATGAGCCCCTCTTTATTTTCGATCAAATTAGAGTAAACAATTTTTTATCATTCAAACATGACGTTTTCAACCTAAAGCACACTTCTCTCAATAAGCCATTTGCGAGTGACCTATACCCTTTCAGATTTAAATTTGAAAAACATCTGGTACACTGAGTTGCTCAGAATGCTTGGCACATTTTAGCTTTGAATTCTCCAGACCAAAGACACTGTTGCTAATCACATGATTCGGGGCAAGCTCTTGCATAGTTACGTAAGAGACGCTCAGCACCAATATATTGTTCACAATGGGTGAGAATGGCACAAAGACACCAGACCATGCCGGAGCTGGGGGTTGCCCCGAATCACGTGATATAGTAACAGTCTCTTTAGTTGGGAGAATGCAAAGTTAAAATGTGCAAAGCATTGGATTAAGTCAGCATTCCAGATTTTATTCAAATTTAACTCGCAAATGGCTTATTCTAATGACACCTTTTTTGTAATTTTGAACAGTTTCTTGGGGTAGAAATTATGGTTTTCATGCGCGGTTTACCATTGGCTAGACCCGTGAACGTGGCTTGTAAACTACGCCACGTTCTTGTGTCATTTTGAACCTGGCGAAATTGTCCCTCTGACTCCCTCCGTTACACACACTGGATGTTATTTTGCCCATGCAATAAGTACTCACATATGAAGCTGTCTTGAAATCCGTTTGCACGTCAAAACTTGCATTTGACGAAATTTGAGGAAAATTCTGGCCCCGATTTTCCGGTTTATGAAGTCCTGCTAGCTGCCATTTTCTCCCAAGTGACGCATGCGCATTGCGTTTTATTGTACCGTCCTTTGTATAATTCTGCGGCTGTTTACTGTCGCAGCTAAAAGAGACATCGTTTTAGACAAGTTTCAAGTCCTTTCCTCTCTCACCGCACCGCACACTGGTGCACGTGCGACCACGTGCGTGAGCGCACACGTTCACGTCATGAGCCGAACAGCCAATCGGGTGCGGGGTTGTTTTTTTCGGGGTTGCGACATGAAACAGCCGTCAATCTGTCCAAGCGACTCGTCCGGGGTCATTTGTTAGGGTCACTTGTCGTGTAAAAATGAAATTTCTGTACACGTTCGTATGGGTCTTTACTGGTGGGCAAATTTCGTCGAAATTACACAGCCTAAACAATCGGACGGGTAGCTGGAGTTACCCAGCTCTGAGTTTTATCATTGGGTTGTCATCTAGAGCTGGAGCTCATTTTTCTCGAAAACGATAGTATAGGCAAAAAAAATTTGGAAAATGTTGAATTTTGTCCCCGTTACACACTAATTGCAACTGCAACTCACCCCAAACTTGCCTGGAATAACCATTACACAGGTCCTTGAAGTAAAAAACGATCCACGATGAAGATTCAGCCTACAATTGCAGTGAAAACAGGAAGAATAACCGCTAACCTGACAACCTTGCGTGCATAGCCAGGATCGCCGATGGTTTGTGCATAAAAAAAATTTGTGTACGATTGAATGGCGGTCGGTTACCGGTACCAGGCTGTCAACTAGTCGTTTTTGCCGGCTGGCGATTGGCTGTTGGCGCATGACGTCGTGCGGAAGCGTAACACCCGATGACTGTTTCATGTACTCATATTAAGTTTACCACTCGCATCACAGCTGCGGTACTGGAACCGCAACCGATAGTGCATGAAACAGTCATCGGGTGTTACGCTTCCGCACGACGTCATGCGCCAACAGCCAATCGCCAGCCGGCAAAAACGACTAGTTGACAGCCTGGTACCGGTAACCGACCGCCATTCAATCGTACACAAATTTTTTTTATGCACAAACCATCGGCGATCCTGGCTATGCACGCAAGGTTGTCAGGTTAGCGGTTATTCTTCCTGTTTTCACTGCAATTGTAGGCTGAATCTTCATCGTGGATTGTTTTTTACTTCAAGGACCTGTGTAATGGTTATTCCAGGCAAGTTTGGGGTGAGTTGCAGTTGCAATTAGTGTGTAACGGGGACAAAATTCAACATTTTCCAAATTTTTTTTGCCTATACTATCGTTTTCGAGAAAAATGAGCTCCAGCTCTAGATGACAACCCAATGATAAAACTCAGAGCTGGGTAACTCCAGCTATCGGACGGGCAAATTTAGATTTCTAGGTGAGTACTCAACACCCATACGGAATTATGTATGGCGGATCGATTTTCGCTAGGTTCAAAATAACACAAGAACGTGGCGTTGTATACAACGCCACGTTCACGGGTCTAACCATTGGCATGATTGGTGGTTGATGCCGTGCGATTCAGCACACCTTGCTCGTTCACGGTACATCGCAGTGATCGCCTACTCCTAGAACTATGAGGCTCCACGTACGTAGCTCCACTACATGTACGTGGAGCCTCATAGTTCTAGGAGTAGGCCCCCCTGATCGCCATCGTTAATTTTCGTGTTCACAAGCAACAGCCATTGACAGCGAATAGTCAATAGCCAAAAGTGGCGTCAGGTTGCAACATTTGTTCCCTACATTCTTTCCCGCACGCTATTACTAGTGCCTATAATATTTTGCACATTCAATTTGGACCTGTTCACTTTTCAAACCAAATGTGTCAGGGTGTGTCGGAAATAAGCGTCTACTCATCAATCAATGCACAACGCCAACCGCAATATTCCAGATTCCTCGAGCTTGACAACTTACCGATCAGAAAGTTCAAACTCTTTCAATACTATCATCATCAAATTATTTAATTCTGTTAACGTTGTTTTCGAAATCTGCCCTCATTAACAGAAATTTACAGGACAATATGTTTGGAAGTTAACCACGCGCGCGCGTCCGATTACACACGTGAACGCGAGCAATCTGGAGATTTAACTTTTACAGGGCGCCCTCAATATGCCAAGGAAGACGTGGAAGAGGATTGAAACTTTGTTATGATTTTAAATAATAACTTTTGTTCCTATTTATGAAGTAAACGATAATTCATACATGTGAATAAACCATAGTCCCCACTAATTCTTGCCAATAATAAGAAATAAGATGAAGTCCGTGGGGGGGGGGGAATGATTAATATGGGATGAGAACATTTTGCGAAGAATACACGCAAGCATCCGATGATGACTTCAGTCCCGCCCCGAGTGCAAGATGGAAAAAAGGCAATTGCGTTGTCACATAACTTTTTGAGCCAAACATAACCTCAACTCTAGCTTTCAAAGGCCTAGTATCCAAACCGAGGATTCAGTGCAGGAATGTGCGCGAGAATATCGATCATAATGATACATTAGCACATCCCCAAGGGGGTGGTTCCGAACACAGTGGTGGCTAACCCTCACCTCTCCACCCTTCACTGACTGACAAATAATAATTACGGGGTCCGCTCATAAGTCCGACGCCTCATAGCTCCGACGCCTCGTAGGTCCGACAATTAAATCTACTTTCATTTCTGTCCATAAGTCCGACGCCTCTAAATCTGACGCCTCAGCTCATACTAGTCCGAAATTTAATATAGCTCTATGGAAATTTCGGACTAGTGAAGCGTCCGACTTTGAGGCGTCGGACTTATGATACAGCCCCAATTATTACTTACATATTAGTTCAATTGGGAAAATCTCTAAGCTCCTTAACTCCCCTGAATAACGTCATCATCAGTATTGAATAGGTTGGTTCATAAGATCCCCGACCTCCGCCCCACCCACCGCTTGAAAAATCTTTGACTCCACGTCACAACACACCCAAGCATCCCACTTTGGAAAACAATCTGAACGAAAACAAGAGCTGCTTCGGCTTCGCTGGTGCCGAATCACTGCGCTACAAACAGGCGATGGAAGATCACATGAAATACCATTCCCAGCCCAAGACTTTCTGCTGCGCAATCTTCATCAGCTAGTGAAAAAGCCGACGAGGGATCAAAATATCCTCGACTTGTGCCTTACCAACAGCCCATCATCTGTAGACTACGTTCGGGTACAGTGCGGAATTAGTGACCACGATATGGTCATCGTTGGAGTGAAAATCAACCCCAAGATCTCCAGACCACCAAAGCGTAAAGTGTTCTTCTACAGCAAGGCAAATTTTGCTGGTGTAGATGAAGACATGTCAAAATTCAACAAAGGACTAACAGATAATATATTGAACTCTCACAGCATTGATGAACTGTTGGCCTCATTCAAGGAATCCCCGAAGAGCTCTATTGATAAACATATTCCATCTAAAATGAGCTCCTCCCGGTTTACCTACCCCTGGGTTAACAGTTCCATCAAACGGGACATAAACATCAAGAAGCGACTCTACAACCGAGCAAGAAAGCATGGTACTACCTCCCACTGGTCAAAGTTCAAAAAAATCCGTAGACAAGTTGACAGAAAGATCAGGAGAGCCCACAAATCCTACATCAAAGACGTCATCGGAGCCAGTCTTAAATCAGAAAACACCAAACCATTTTGGAACTATGTCAAGTCTAAGAAGCAGGAAATATCTGGTGTCTCACCACTTCACATTGCAAACCGTATCATCTCAAGTGCAAAAGATAAAGCCGATGCACTAAACCACCAATTCTGCTCAGTATTTACACGTGAAGATCGAACCAACATCCCAAACCTAGATGAAAGCCGTTTTCCTGACATCTCCGACCAGGTCTTTACCGCCGAGGGAATCCAGAAACTACTGGCTGACCTAAAACCTCACAAAGCACCAGGCCCAGACGGTATAACAGCTCGAGTGTTGAAAGCCTGTGCAAAAAGCATAGGACCAATACTCAAGAAACTTTTCCATAAATCCATCTCGACAGGAACTTTGCCTTCCGACTGGTTGACTGCAAACATCACACCTATCCACAAAAAACGACCGGTCTGATCCTGCAAATTATCGCCCAGTTTCTTTAACATCGATTATCTGCAAGATTCTTGAACACATTATTCATGGACATATCATGGGTCACTTTGAACAGCATGGGATTCTAGCCGACCAACAACACGGTTTTAGAAAAGGCAGGTCCTGTGAAACACAACTGTCAGCTTTGGTCAACGATCTACAAATAACCTTAGATAATCGCAGTCAAATGGATCTCATCATCATGGATTTCAGCAAAGCCTTTGATACTGTTCCTCATCACAGACTTCTGGCCAAACTTAATCATTTAGGAATCCGGAACAAATTCATACTTGGATTGACTGCTTTCTCACCAAACGACACCAGAAGGTGGTCGTTGATGGCGAATCTTCACAACCATCGCCAGACGCCAGTTGTGTCGGGGGTCCCACAGGGAACAGTGCTATAGGGCCCTTGTTATTTTTAGTCTACATCAACGACCTGCCGAACGAACTTCATCATGCGTCAGACTTTTTGCTGATGACTGCATTCTGTATCGGGAAATAAAGTCTCCTGAGGACTCTAAAATCCTTCAAAAGGACATCGACCACCTATGTACTTGGGAATCTATCTGGCAGATGGGTTTTAATCGGTCCAAATGCTTCTCCATGCGAGTGACACATAAACGGAAACCAAACTCCAACCAGTACACGATGGGTGATGATATACTTAGCGAAGTCGATTATCACACATACTTGCGAGTTGAACTTACTTCTGATATGACTTGGAATAGACACATAAACCAAATTGCAGTCAAAGCAAACAGAACCTTGGTCTACTCAAAAAAACATTATCCAGCTGTGATCAACACATCAAAGAAATAGCATACAAGACACTTGTTCGACCACTTCTGGAATATTGTCAAGTCATATGGGACCCCCACCAATGACACCATCAGCGTGCTTGAAAAAGTTCAGAGACGTGCAGCCAGGTTCGTCCTGAGGGACTACAGTTACTCATCGAGCGTCACTGCAATGCTCAAAGAGCTAGGCTGGGACCCCTTGGAAGAAAGACGCAACAGAGCTCGACTATGCACCATCTACAAAGAAATTCACGGTATAATTCCAACTCCCACCTGCAAATTCATCTACCCAGTGACCAGCCAACCACCAGACGTACTACCAGACAAACCAATAGCACTTTAAATCTTCAACACATCCAGTCAAACAAAAACAACTATCTCCACTCGCTATACCCATGGACAATCCCCGAATGGAACCTGCTACCTGACGCTACTGGGCCAACCCACACTGAACGCCTTCAAAACCCAACTAGACAAGATAAATATCGGCCAACTTTCCACCCATGCGCACTTCAAAATTTAGTAATCAACCAGCACCATGACAGCGTTACCTGCACGTGATAGCCCCACCATAGGCGATTGTGCAGTAGCATACAGATACAGATACAGATATGAAAATCCTCACGATTGTCATCGATACTCCTATTTTTTTCAGTGACAAAAATGTGCCATTCATCCTCTTTGAGATGCCTTTGCATGAACGCGCAAAGACGGGATGACTGACGTTCTTTTCACTGAAAATATCTTATTAATCTTATTAAACAAGTAATGTTAATACTGATGCTGGCTCTACAATAGACAAACCTTCTCTAGCCCTATTGTAGATAAACTAATACGAACTTATCATAATTAGATATGCTGCTGAATGCCCTCAAATCCACCAGATTTTTCCCAATAGAGATCGACAACTATACAATTACTTTCGCTTGATATGGATGAATGTTCAAGCATCCGAGATAAAACTGCTATGCTCATGAAACAGCAGTTTATTGAGCACAGAATATTGCATTAAAAAAAGGGATAACTAGATAAGAGAGGTTACTGCCGGACGGAGAGTATATGTTTTGCCGGGGGCGGTGGAGGGGGGGGGGGGGGATCTCTCAAGTAAAAATGCCCTTTAACATTTTGGTCACTGCCGGAGGGGGGAGGGGGCGGCAGGGCGCCTCCTCCGCATACGTTCGGACCCTTTCAATCAATCGAACCATCATCATAATGCATAAAACTCTTTGGGAGTGAATTAAGAAGCCCATGTTAAAGGGAATGTACAACATTTGCTTTTGCTGCAATTTTCAGAAATAAATGGGTTTGGAGGATTAGTATGTTATAGCAAATATTGTTAAAATGACTTGTTTCACGTTTTGGGCTTGTAGATGTTGGAAAAACCAAGAAAACCAATCATGTTCTTGTAGTCTGGTTCCCCGACCCCACTTAAGATGAAACGGAGCAATTTATAGACTTTTGGGAATTGTAAAGTCAGAGAATCAGTCTAGCAGGCTTGTACCCCTTCAAAGGTGTGCAATCAATTGCAAAGAAAACAATGAATAACTAATTATGAAAAAGCCAGTTTTTTTTACAACGCTGGTCGGCCGACCAGCGTTGGAAAAATACCATTTTTCTTGAGAATGATAGCACACCAGGAGCCACGATTGTACAGGATGCTTAAGACTGTCATTCCCTAACAATCCAGTAAGGTATTTCATGATAATTTGATTATTTCGTTTTGTGATGTTTGCAAAAAAAACCAAACTACAACTATAATGACTCGACATTACAACAAGTAAACGGCCATCCTCATACCAACGATCGATCAGCGTTGAAATACGCGCTGTATTCACACACAGATGGGTATAGGCTAATTGCATACACCCTCGACTTACTGAAACCATAACTCGTAAAAGAAACGGGTACTGAACATAGTAACTGTACCCAATGTAAGTTTAGTTTGTCTGCTTGCAGTAGAAGCCAAATATTTCTGCTTGTGGAAAATTTTTATGTACGTACTTTTCGAATTCAAAACGACAGCAATTGCACTTCGGGCACACTGACTATGTCAGACATCCATTAACAATACATGCGTTTTAGGTGGCCGATTCGCTCGGCCAGCCAGATGGCATACGGGACAGTCTATTTGCCTGTTACTCACGAAGTTTATTCAGAAAGTAACTGCACAGCTAGTTGCTGTCAACTCTAGTGAATATTCAAACCAAATTTGAATGAAATTCACAAAAAATGTATGCACGTACTTTTCAATATTCATAAAACCATTAATCAATCTGAAGTTGATCGACTGTAAAATCGGCCGATAACCCAATTTTGGCTTGTGTGTGCGCCGGGTGCGCGCGCGTGCAACTCGCCGCGCGCGTACAGCTTAATTGTTCTTCACGCGCGGTACTGCATGCTGATTGGCTAATGGTAATTTGTTTACTGCGTTTGCACGCGGCTAAATCAGGTCACCGCGTATTCGCTAAATCAGTGCGCGCTGTAATTGGCTGTATGTAAATGAAATGATGATGTCAGAGCTCATTAAAGCTACAGTCCATCATTTGTAATTTGTGCATTTTTTTCGTTTGAAGCAACAAAAGAGTTCAAAATCTAATGAAGGATACTGAGCAACTAACCTGATGAAGTTTCAGCTAAGCTTCAGCTGTACATTCCGAGAAAAACAGCATTCTAAGATCTCAATTTCAAATCCAAAGTTACTGAATCATGTTTTGAATTGTTTTGAATTGCAGCTATACGCGACGTCGCGCACTGATCCGACGAATTATAACAACCGCGCGCGCGTGTGCGTCGTTCCAATACTTGTGCGCGCTGCGCTGAATAACAAAACGAACTACTAATTTAAATTTTCCTACGGTGCTTCTTAAGAATCACCGTTGGAAATGCCTTCTTTCGTTGATTACTTCAAAATGACAGCTTCCCAGAAAGAATAATTTCACAGGGAGTTTAGTCCCCTTACTATCTTTCAACCAAGTTTGTTTTTCAACAATAATTACGCCAGTTACTTTTCGGATGGCTGCAAATGATGGACTGGACTATACCTTAAAGTTTGTCACCTCGCCCGTGCGTACTTTTTGTAATGATTCCATGACTCGACTCGAGTCCGACTTGAGTCACAATTTTTGGTGACTCGACTCGACTCGAGTCCCTAAGGGCAAATGACTGGACTCGACTCGAGTCACTGCTAGCAAATGACTCGACTCGAGTCCCTCATCAGAATGACTCGTCTCGACTCGAGGAAGTAAGACTCGAGTCACAAAAATAAAAGCAAAACTTTGCGAAACATATTTGCTATGACTTACGCCGGTGTCGTTTTTTGTTTACGTCACGTCAGAACGTTCGCAAATAATGTATACTACGTGGTTTGATCTGCTGCAGTGTCCCCATAGTTGAATGGAGGCTGGCACCCCCTTTTTATTTTCATTAAGAGTCAAATGTGGTCATCACATGTAGTAGCCCGAAGGTAAAATTAAAAAAGCCAGAAAATGACTTTCTCTCTTGAACACTATACAATATATAGTTTTCAAATACTTGTGACTCGAATTGACTCGACTCGACCTTTTCGACCTAATGACTTGAGTCACTTCTTTAAAATGATTCGACTCGAGTCATAAAAATCAGTGATTCGTTACAACCAACTCTGCCTTTTTAGTTTCCGCTCAAACTTTTTGTTTTATTGAGTCCTCTTATAATCATTTTAAATGATCGAAACCGTCAAAGTGTAAATATATACGTATATGAGTAAATGTAGGTTTTGAAAAAAAAAATCACTAGTATCCGACTACATGGAGTTTCATAAAGTTGGTTTTTGAGCATGATTTAATAGAATTAATTGTCTCGCATAAAATTAAGGCCCCTGAGGCCTGGTGGCGAAGTCTCTGACGACCGTTTTAATTTTTTTGCTTTTAAGCGTTATAAAAAAGCCTTTCCGGTCAGTGAACGTTATAGTTTGTAATTTATAACAAATTGCATATTCATCGTGTCGGTATAAGAAATGGGGTTAAAAAAATAATAAAATATTAATAAAAGATTCAACCACAACAATGCATTGCGCCCTCGCTCCAAACCGCAAGCCTAAACAGCAGTGACCGAGTGTGGCGACATAGCGGCGCTCCGTTATTTTACGCGTTAGCCCCGATCTGCTGTTGTGTATTTTCTTCCCCTGCCTCAGAAGTTGCCCAATATGGCTGCCGATTCGTAAACCCCGTGTGCATGAGGAAGTCACTTTGGAATTTATAACTGGATTTCTTTACGCCGTGGCGGCGATGTTTTTAGTAAATTACAGCCGACTGGCGGTAGTGGAACCTCCCTGATCTTGCTCGCTGGTTGCAAACTAGCGGCATAAATCTCTGCGTTATGCCGCTACAACAAAAGGAAAAACGGTGGGTATTTTTTTTCTCAAGAGTGTTGACCAGTGCAGTGCTATGTCAGTGCAGTGTACGCACACATACACATTTGTACACATGACATACGGTCCCACGCATTGTGCTGGTCCAGGGTGGCCAGACCTTGTGAATGCCCAAACAAAATGCATGTAATAGCTGTTACGTAATCTGTCTGGGCTGGTGTCTGGCTGGCCACAGTATTACACAAGTGCCTGTTTAAGTACAATGCTGCAGCCTTTGCCCTATATCAAACTCAAAGTTTTAAAAACCAGGCCATTTTTTTTGTAGGCTAAACGAAAGCCAATGGTAATGCAATGATGCCATGGGCAATCTTGTGACACAAATGTTGAAAAGTGAACACCTAGCAAATGTAAGTTGTCAAAATAATTGTTAAGGACCTCACAGTGTAGCACTTTAATTATAGGTGCCCTTTTTACTGTCGTATAAAAACATTAATTGGTTTGCATCTTTTGATCTCAATTTTCGGCGATCATGTTGTTACGCCAGGGCCTGGTTCCAGAAACACTGTAGCCCCATAAATGTGGCCTATTTACTGGACTGCCTCCGTAAACATAGGCCACACACTGACCATGTACAAAAACGTGTCGACTGAGCCATTTTCACATTTAGGCTTACTTTGTAGGTTTTTTTTGCTTTAGAAGCATTCTTACCCTCTATATAGGCTAATCAGAAAGTGCTGCCTTTTTCAGATGTCTAATTTTTGTGAAATTTCATGTTGAAATTTTGATACGCAAACGTGTGCAAATGTATCTGGAAATTTCACGAAAAATGGACATCTGAAAAAGGCAGCACTTTCTGAATAGCCTATATAGAGGGTGAGAATGCTTCTAAAGCAAAAAAACCTACAAAGTAAGCCTAAATGTGAAAATCAAAATTTGGCTCCGTCGACACGTTTTTGTACATGGTCAGTGTGTGGCCTATGTTTACGGAGGCAGTCCAGTAAATAGGCCACATTTTGGGGCTAGAAACACTGTAGCATCCTGACGCCACTTTTTTTATCATAATTACATGTATGTTATCTCTATGAGGGTCAATTATTGCAAAAATGTTGAAAAGACATGAATCTGGGGCTGAGAAACATTTCCAATTTCGTTAAAAACTACTTAAAAAATGCATTTGACTCTGCATAGACTTCGTACACAACCAAAGAAGTGGTGTCTGGATACTATATTTTTTGCCCGGTTCCCTATAGACAAATCTGGTGGCAGTCATTTTCTGTGGTGGCGCAAGGCTCACGCCAGTTGCACTAAGATAGGGCCACGCGCTTCGGGCTCCTTCGACTAATAGGAATACCAAAATCCGTGCGTGCCTCGTCTTTAAGAACACGTGCAGCATGCACGTGAGCGTGACACCCCTGCTTCTAATTCTTGTCGCCGGATTCCACTATAAACAAGAGAACAAAATCTACTCTTAATTTATTTGGCTTAATAACAATCTAGTTGGCGACATCAAGAATGTGCAGGTACCAGTCTGGCATAGATAGATGGCAGGGTTTTGAATTTTGAGGGAAATTTGGGTTCAAATGACTATGGCAACGACAAAACACAGCACGAAAATAAAGATGGCGATCACCGCGATGTACCGTGAACGTGCAAGGCCGCTGCACTGTATCGCATGGCACCAACCATAAACCACGTAAAAATCGTTATTTCTACGCCTAGAAACTGTTCAAAATTACAAAAAAGGTGTCATTAGAACTGAGAGAAGTCTGCTTTGGGTTGAAAAGGTAATTTTTGAATGATAAAAAATGCCCTTGATTCTAATTTGATAGAAACTAAAAAGGGGCCCGTAACTACACGATCACCCAATTTTTAGGGTCGGTCTGGAGTTTTAAAAATTTGATTGGGGCCTATCATTACTTTAAAAAGCTATTGAGAATCCAGAGTTGCTGGTTTCTCCATTTTCCATTAAAAGTACCACCGATTACCAGCAACATGGCCAAAATTTGCCCTAAAACATACCCCAAACTACCAAATATGCCAAAGTTCTACGGATCCAGTAAAGATCTATAAAGAACATGATGGTACAATAAGGTTAACTTATGATTCGGTTGGAAAGTTAAATTTCCTGTTTTTTTACCCCAAGAACTCTGCTCGCGTTTGTAGACATGTTAAACTTGCGATTCGTTTAAATGGCAAGGCAGTGACGTCATTGAGATTGTACCCAGGGCGCACTAATAAGATCCCGAAGGATAAGTGCCAAAAATGATCGCGGTGAGAGTCTTTAGAGATGGAGCGCGATTTTGTTACCTCGGGTGATATTGATTAACTAGGGTATGTACACAGTATTAACTGGTTCCCGTCCACAAATATTCCGACCATATTGATTGTCAATGGACCAAGCGGCAACCAGTGTAGATGAATCGATCACGTGACAACAACTTCGCAGCACTCGATCTGTAAAGAAGCTGTCCGCAATAAATGCATACCAGTATGTTTACGGCGGTGGGTACAGGCGAAAGCTCGCGTCTGCTCGAGGAACGAGGGTTTCCCCTACGGGTTTCCCGACCTCTCTGTTTTAGCAGGATTTTAACTTTAAAAAAAGAAATAATAAATCAGGTGTGGGCAGATTCTAATTATTATTTTTATTTATTCGGCCAAGATTTGGGTGGGGCTAGGCTGCAGGATGCTAACTTAACTAAAATATTTATGATTTTTCAACAGTAGGGCCTACATACATGTACATGTGTACAATTGTAATAGAATATGTGACTTAAACCTGTTTCAATGGCAGTTTTGCGCATGCACTAAAACCCTTGCAGCATGATCTTGTACTGTCGTACTAGCTCTTAGGTGCCCTGCAGTCTAGTTCTAGAAGCATAACATCATCATTTTACCCCATAATTTTTGGATCCCCCATAATTTTTGGATCCCCATTAAAGGGAATGTACATCATTGGCTTTCGCTGTAAATTTCAGAAATGAACTAGTTGAGGGGTTAGTATAATAGATCAAAATATTGTTACACTGGCATGTTTGAAGTTTTGTGTCCGAAAATGCTGGAAAAACCAAGAAAAACAAAAATGTTCAAGTAGTCTGGTTCCCTGACTCCACTAAAAATGAAATGGATCAGTTTATAGATGCCGGAAAATTGTAAGGTAAGGGAACAAGTCTAGCTGGCCTGCACCCGTTCATGAACATGTAACCAATAGCAAACACAATTTGGACCGAAACAAATGGTAAATATGGAGCAGCAGTTGAAAAATAGTTAGGTTTTTCCAACGGTGGTCGGCCGACTACCGTTGGAAATGTATACAAAAATACCATTTTCTTGAAAATGACTCCACACCAGGTGCCATAATTTTACAGAATGCTTTAGACTGTCATTAACCAACATCCTACCGGTAGTAAGGTATTTTTTAAAAACTTGGTAGTTTTATTTTTCGATGTTTGCAAATGTTGTATTTTCCCTTTAAATCCTGCCCTGTTTCCACAAGATTCCTGTTGCTTTTAAACATCACATACATGTAAGTATGGTGGCCCTGGAGGGACATAATCGGTCGCGAATTTTTTTGCAACGTCGTGAATTTATTCACAACTAGGTGTGAATATTTTTGCGACCTCGTGAATATTTTTGCGACTAGTCGTGAATTGCACGAAATCATTTTTTTGGGGGCGACTAGTCATGAATACTTGTGAACTAGTCGTGAAGTTATTCACGACTAGTTGTAAAATCACGACTAGTCGCGAATATTTTTTTCAGTAGGTTGGAGGGTATTTCAACAAACGGGCGATAGAGGGCATTATAACATACCGGTACCATTAGTTTTGGAGGCGTACGTACATGTACGTACACGCGCGGCAAATATCTGCTATCCCACGATGTGCACACTGTCATGGCCTTAAAGTTACTTAAAAAAAACTACAACAAAAAATTCACGACTAGTCCCCAAAATATTCACGACGTCGTGAAAATATTAACAACAAGTGAATAAATTCACGACGTCGCAAAACTATTCACAACCAGTCGTTCATTTTCATGACGTCGCACGACGTCGCAGAAATATTCAGTCCCTTCAGGAACACCATACTTTAAAGGTCTGTGTGTGGCTCACAACATGGAGGAATTTGAGACACATTTTTGGGGCTAGATTACACTTTGCCCAAATACGGTGCAAAATCTTTGCCAACAAACAGTTGATGACGCTTTGTGCCCACTTTCGAGAGCCCTAGCGAGAGAAACACACTGCATGCGCAAACAAACATTGCGCGTATGGCGTGAAGTACACAGACTAATTGTATCTGGAATGTTCACAAACCTGTGGTGTTTTCACGTGAGCGAAAGGCACCGTCGGCAATCAGAGAGCGTCCATGAAAATAATAAGAAAAATTTAACCAAATAGACTGAAATGGAAACCAGAGAGATGTTTTGCCCTTTTGATGTGACATTGTTGCACTGTTTGCCACTGGAAGTGTACATTTCTAACAGTTTCTGTTTGTAATTTTTCAGTAATTTTGATATGAAGTCACGGAGTAATCAAAAATACATTCTTTCTCCATGTTGGGCATAATGAAACAACAGATGTTTGGCTTCAACCTACATTTAACCAGTAGAATTCTCCATATCATTATGGAAACTGCCTGGAAACAATTGTTTTCTTTTTTTTTATTATTATTTTTTTTTTAAACATTTTTAATGAATTTGTTTCAACATCTGTCACATTTATTGAGATGCTATCGTTCAATGCAGACTGTGTGTCTACTTTGTACACGTTATCAGCGATCAAACACAGTGACACCCTGCTTATTCTATTATATGATTCTACAGGAGAAATGTGTGTAAAGGGGAAAATAAATCCTTGATGGTGTCACTTTAATTGAATTTGTGCTGTCAGTAACCCTGCAAAAGTACATGTAACAATTAAAATTTGTAAAATAATTATAGTTTATAAGCACACTATCTGCAGAAGAAAGAGTACAATTTGACTGGAGTGGAGATAAAATGTACAGGTACAATGTACATTACGTTTTTTATCATAATGTCCCTTGCCTGTTGATCTGAGCATATGAAAGTATTACATGTACAGTACAAGTAGTACAAGTACAGTACATGTACGTCCATCTGTCCATCATCCATGTAAAAGTTCATATGAGTCACAGTAGTTGTTTTGAAAACCTATTTATACACAATTGTTGTTTTTGATATAGAGTTCTTTGTTTGCCTGTGGGGGGGGAGGGGGGGGGGAGGGGTTGACCTACTTGGCAAAGCGGAGTGTATGTATCACAACAGATACTTGTTTTGCAATAATATGGTATTTTTTTATAACACATTTGTGCATCAGAGTACAATCAGCAGCAGGACAATTAAAAAAATTTAACTTAGTGATACAATGTTAGTTCATTATTTCATGAATTTGTGTTTCACAAATTGTTCCAGGGTCTCTAATTACGTTGAACTGCTAAGTTAAACTGAGTAACGTTTAATCAACTCTGTTTCTAGACAATGTAAATCACACAGAATTGGGCTATTTTGTAACATGGCTTTGGGGAATTGCTTCTGCTGTCATTGCCTAAGTCATTTTGCTAAATACTGTATAACAGTTCTTTTCATTGAAAAGTAGTACATTTGACAACAATTGATGAGGCCCTCTTTTGTCGTTTGTCTGCAAACATCTTCAATCACACTTTCTTTCAAGGAATGATGTATTTACCGGCTTGGTTCCAATTACAAAATGGTTTGCCCACACACTCAATCCAGACAGTAAAGCTTCCCTGTCCAGCCCAAGTGCATGTAACCCTATCACATTTCAATATATTAAAATGAAAAAAGCCAAAAAATGCAACCTGCAGTTTGGATAGATCTGCGAATCAATCTGTATTGCCTGGGGTGCCTGATTGTGTAAACCTGTACACTGCTTGTGTACATGTACGGCTGCCATTTTTATCCGGGCTTTTGTACCACTGCCTGGTGATTAGTGATTGTTCGGATTACACTGAGCTGTGTTTTTTTTCTTTTCACAAGGGACACAATCGGCCAGCCAGCTATACACGTTAAGTTAAGTCTCTGACGCTGGCTTTTCTGTGAAAATTTGTTTGTGTCGCATTTAGAAATGCTGCCTGCAGGAATATATATTTTTTCATCACAGGCCTTGAAATGACTGTGCTGATTGTGTAGATGCTTTTAAGATGTGACTCACTTTTGCCTCCTACGGCTCGGTCATGTTTTTAATCCCATACTGCCTAAATGAAATCAGGATTTTCTGTGACAATTTTTTAAAAATATTTTTTAAAATAATAAAACATTAGGGAATGTGAAATTACAAATTCTAAATTATTTATTAAAGCAGACTTGAATTATTTAGTAATGTACTTGCTTTCATTTGTCTTCGAAAGTTCCAAAAATGAAGATTTTACCTCACTTTCAATTCAACATGGCCGACTCGTGAATAAGGCCCATGCACGTTCTGCAGTTGAACACACTGTGCGTGTGTACACGTGTACATAGAAGGTGTTTACACACATGGAAGGCTTGTCTGTTTTTGCTGCTGTTTGCACTGTCTTGAAACTTTATCTGCCAACTTGACACATACTTAAAGCTGGACTTCCTGGCCACAGGAGAAACAGGAATCAAAAGGATTTGCGTTGTGTAAATATTCATTTCCTGGTGCTTCACGACTCGTCAGTTGTTCTAGTCTACATTGTTTACTTTAGAAGTGAAATATGTATGTACTTCGAGGAGAAATGGGGCAGTATCAAAATATATACAGAGTGACTGTGTTTTGCTTATTTTCTGTTAACTTTGAAAATAAAAAATACATACTGTACGTACCGGTATGTGATAAAAATACCATTTTTGGTGACAATTTCTTGTGAACTGTTTTTCACCAACTCTCAGACAACTGGGAGTTGGAGCTGGGAGTTGGACTAAAAACTCAAAAATTCAGCTCCAATATTTCTGGTGAGCACTGTACATTTATCTTCAGTGCTACGTACGTGTAGGTCTGCTTCATTTTGTACGATACATGACGTACATGCAGCCTATACTGTAGCGAAGAACACCACCAAGACACTGGTATTGTCATTCTATCTGGCTGCTCAGAAAACTGAAAAAAGTTTGTCATTTTTTTATGAATGTTTTGAAATATGCCAAGCAAAATACATCTTAATTAGAATACAGAGCAATATGTGTACATTCATGTCAGTGTATCACTACTACATGTACATTGTATACTATAAAGCGCAAAGGGTCTGTATGTATGAGCGTACGTGTTCAGAAGTTGGTCACGAGTTAATCGCGTGCAAAGCGTGCGATAGCCCACGAAAAAGGGCAAGGCGAAGCCTCAAGTAATTGTACGTTCAAACCAACAAGTGAAATCATTCTCTCCGTTTGTAGCACTTCCTTTTAATATTTCTGTGGCATTTTTTTTCAAAATTAAATGTCGGGCTTCGGCCAACCCGACCTTGTCAGAAAACAAACGGGCATACCAGGCCTGGAAATAGTACTAGCCCGGTGTACAAATTCTAGCGAAAAATGCTCCGGGCTACCTAAACTTGGTTCCTTGGTTGCCCGGTGGGCAAGTGAAAAATTCAGTTTTAAACCTACCTGTTAAAATTTTGATCCAACTATATAATGCTTTCGGTGATAATAAATACACGATCGCAAAAACTGAGTCGTTGTGGATGTTTTTATTTGTGTTTTCGAAACGTGATACTCGCGTGATAGGGCGATAAGCGACCGAACCGCGAATGCCATGAACAGAGTAGACTGGTGGGTTGTAGTACAATGTATATAGCATAGCACACGGTACGGCGCGGTACCACACGTGCACACTATTCTCGTTCACATCGTTTATCAAGTTTTCTAACCTTGACTGGCCACAGCTACCGGTAGCTGTACTGGGCGTTGCAGGAGTCCTTGAAAGCGTTTGATACGAAGTCTACACAAAGCCGCGTGCAAACAGCGCCCTCTTTGATAGAAAACAAGTTTTTTCTCGTTCACTGCGCACATTCGGAGGTCCAAAAGCAAGCAAAATGTGGCGATTTTTGCCAAACGTAAGTAACCCAAATGATAACAAATTTTTGGGTTTTCTCATTTTTTTATATACGGGCTAGTAAAACTCTAAACGGGCTAGTAAAATATTCAGTTAACTAGCCCAGTGGGCTAGCCAGGAAAAAAAGTTAGCGCAAGGCCTGCATACTATCTTGCCACAATATTTTTTTTTTAAAGTTTATTTATGAAATTCTTATTTGCTCAAATACCGTTACATGTTCCTCCTAAGTCTATTTGAATTCCACTAAGTGAATTAGATACGTGTAGATATCAAGTTGACTTGATGAGGGATTTGGACCTGTCACCGTGGGTTGCTGTACCACTGCTCTACCAACTGAGCTATCCCGCCCTTCGCGGTTTTTGGATTAAATGTATATAATGCACATGTTCAAATTATTGATGTTATGATGTACATTTCATACACATGCCATTTAGTGTATTCACACCAACACTTGGAATAATTGTTCATGATGTTTCTGTGGTATTTTTTTTCCCTCTTGAATTGCAGGCCTCGGACAAGTTCTTCCAGTAGTGAGTCATGGCCTGGCTCCCTCAATTCCAGGTAACGTGGCTCTCCTTTTGCTTAATACAATTTACCCTTAGGCCAAAGACAAGCTGTACATGTATGTACATGTACATGGAAACTTCCTGGCAGGCTTCCTGCATTGGTCTAGGCAGACTTTTCAGTTGGGATGAGGAAATTTCCAAATTGAGGTTTTGAAATATATGTACTTTTTTTTTTCTTTTTTTTTTTTTAAGAGGGGCCCGGGGGTTACTAGGCCTAGGGGTTATGTGCATTTTAAGCATTGTTACTCTAGCTGATGGGTCTGTATATCTTTCGATAGAGGTGCTTAAACTAAAAGGCTTGTTCGTGTATCTTTTGAACACCATTTTTTTTGGGTCATTTAAAAGATTTTGCTGGAACCTTTTTTGGGTAAACTAATTAATGTTAATGTGTATGACGACTACTCTTCTATCTATTGAGAGACCAATTTGGACACGCTCTTCTTTATATTAGAATAGATTTGGTGGCACGGGTGGCTTGTGCGTAAAGCGCTCACCTCTCACCAAGGTGACCACGGTTCGAATCCTGACCGCGGATCGCATGTGAGTAGAGTTGTGCGTTGGTTCTCTCCTGTGCCGCGAGGATTTTTCTCCGGGCCCTCTGGTTTTCCTCCCTCCGGAAATATCAAACACTTTCGACCTCAGGCTGTGCTCCGTGGTCATATATGGGTCGATGTGGCCGGCAGCCAGAGGCGCCTTTACGTGCCAGCGGCCCGACGACGTTGTAGCCGCGTCCTTCGCAATTCAGCATCCCAGCTGCGAGTAAGGATGATTAGCCTCCCAAATTATTATTATTATTTCCCAATGGTTACGGTGTACGACTCGCGTGCCCTGGTACGTGGGTTGGAACCCTGATGGGGAACATGGTGCTTGTGTTCTTGGGCAAGACACTTGCCTCTCTCCACCTACCGTAGGAGTACATGAATGGGTACAGGCTGTGAAGGTAAAAACCAATTGCGCTGATATTGGGCTGCTGCAAAATCTGGTCTCATGGCCAGATGAACAGGGGTAATAATAGCAAAGCGCTTTGAGACCTTTGGTGTGAAGCGCTATGTAAGCACCACATTATTAAAATCTCTTTTTAAGGATTTATATTTGAATGTTTTCTTGTTAATTGGCTTGGTCGGAGGAGAGGGCTTTTAATCTTGAATGATGATTAAATCCGAGGGATTTCTGGATATTTCTGGATTGTGCGAATTTCGACATTCTGTTTTGATTAGTTGTATTATGGAATTCTTGCGTCTAGGAGATGTAAATGCAGGGTAGGTTTCGCGCTTCAGAAACGTAATGTCATTTAAACACTGTATACCCAGTGTTGTCCAAGGGTTTGTGAAACAAAAATTCATAAGCTCTACATATGTACCGTACAATGTATTGGGTTGGCCCCAAGTTAGTTTATGAATTGCTTTCTCATAAGCCCTCAGAAAACACTGAGTATACATTGTTTGTGAAATAACGTCGGTGAAGGCATTATAACCCAGTATTGGATTCAGTTTTGATTTTAGTTTCGTCTTCTTTTATGTTCCATGTACATTGTATGTATTTCTACCCTTTTCAATTCATGAGTCTATAGGGGCCTAAATACTTTTAAAAGCCAGACTGCCGCAAGCCCATTCAAGAACAGGGCCATCATTAATGTACTTGTCAAAATCTTTATCTGGAGCATGTCTGGGCACGTAACCCTATTTGGTGTACTGGTCACGTGCACTGGATCCCTCAGGATCAGTCAACCCTTTAACCTGGTTTCCGCATCCCCCCCCCCCCCCCCCCCCTATCCATCCATACAGTGGGTGACTCGCCGCACGCCAGACGACCCCGTGACATACTTTTGTGAATGTTATTTTCAGACTATGCCAACAGAATCAGCCTGGTTTTCACAAGCAAGCAAGCCGCAAGCCTCGCTGCATGGCTCAAGATTGTCTGGCAGTATTATTGATAAGGGTACTTAATGTCCTGCTTGTCCAATTGGGGAAAAGCAGGTGCCAGTGGCAGCGATATCTCATGCAAATTGGTACACTCTATAGGGAGTCCTGTGCAATGGTTTGCCCGCTGGTGTTGGCTGCCCTCTTTACATGCTTTGTGTACGTGCAAACTTTTGTCCAGCATTTGTTTTCCTGGTTACCTGCACGTAGGTCATTTATTGGGTTGACTGCGGGAGGTTACCAATGCTAGGCGATTTGTCTGTCTGAGTGTTTCCATACATTTGTACATTTGTACCGGTACCGGGTATGTGCAAATATACATTGTAGTTGTAGTTGTACCTGTATACGTTTACATGCCTACAATACATGCAGGACTCTCCTCAACTTCTATGTATTATTTATGAAACAAACTAATGTACCGGTAATCATGTTGCAGATCATGAATTTTGGAATGTGGGGGTATGAGAACAAACATACAGTATGTAGCCATGCACACAACAAAACATGCCCTTAGAAAATATAGAAAATACGATGAAAATAATATCTTTCACAAGGATGCATACATGTACCTACGGTACATGTATGTTCCCTAATACCCCGGTACCTTTTGTTCCCAAACCCTAACCCTAACCCTTACCCTAAGGATTATGGGGAACATACAGTGTACGGTACCGGTATTGGGGAACATACCGGTAGGTACCGTATGGGAACATCGGGTAGACCCCCTTTCACAATACATACATGTATGTACCAGTATGGCACTGTGGTTGATTTCTTTTTGTGTATGATTGTACACACCCACAGTAAATATATTTATGGAAGCCTACACATTTTGCCAGGTGTCCAAAATTTCTGTTTTGGACCCAGGTTCAATGCGGAGATTTTAGGAACACCTTTCACACCAGCAAGATTCCAACATGGGTCCAGGTCCAATCTACACGGGTCCGGCGCTCTACATCCATGGGTAAAATCCAACCCTGATCTGGACCAGGGTTAATTGTGAGAAGCTCTACCCGGGAAGAAAATCCAATATACAGCCGAGCCGACCCAAGTTCAACCCAGTGTAGTGTTAACGGTACATGTATGTCTTGCCTTGCCTACCCGTGTTGGATGAACCATGTTTTGCTTGCAGTGGACCCATGTTGATTTCAATAGGCAAGATAGGCAAGACCACAGTGTGAAAAGACGATAGAGGATGCTGTTTTCAGGCACCCTAAATCATGACAGATCATGAAAACTCTTGCTGCACAATTCATCAGTTCGAAGTGCGTCAACTGTATGATTTGCTCTTAAAGTAAGTGTACACGTACCGGTACGTGTATACATGTATGTGTAGTGAACATTGCATCAATTGCACAACGTGTATATTTGTTTGAAGGACAAATTTAATTGATGAGTAAATAAATAAACAACTTCATAGGAGCATGTATTTTTATCTACATGTACCTTTTCAGAAAGTGTATGCATGAACACATTTTACTTCCCAAAATTCTCAATCTTTTTTTTGTGCCCTGCGCGCTGTTCTCAAGTGCCGAGTGCGTACATGTTGTCCTCGCAGTGTCAATTCTCTTATTCTGGTTCAATAAAGCCATATTGATCTGTGCGGATGAACACCGCTATCTAAATGGCAAAAACACGAAGCGTTTGTGCGGCTGGTCAGTCCCCGTAATGCTATTAGCCAGATAGGACACAGACATGCTGTCTCCGCAAGATTCCACGCTGCGTCCATCGGCAAGTTTTGACACGATCTCTTTGTTATGTGTGAACCATGAACATGGCATGCATACTGTACATGTACCGGTACGTGTATGAATGCACGTACCGTATGTTGTCTTCACCATTTTTGCAGGTAAATGCAAGGCCCTAATTTACATTTTATGTGGTCATAAAATGAGACACATGAAATGAATTGCTTGAAATGGAACACACTAGTGTAGGCCTACAGTGCAAAGAACCTGCAGAAAATTGATTTCATTCACAGAGCAATTCACTGAGCCATTCCTTCTTTACAATCAAGTTTTCAATATTAGGTTTTGCCCTTCACCGACATATAAACGCAATATCCGCGTGTTACACCCCCCCCCCCGACTTTTTTCTCACTTTCACATGCCAAGTGAAAGTGAGAAAAAACAACTCGGGTGGGACTCGAACCTACGACCTCCTGCTTTCAAGTGCAGACGTCTTTAATACCAGTACTCGACATCACCCCGATGCAAATTCCATCTTAAGTATGTGAACAATCAAGTTTTATTTCACATTCAACATGAAGATTTCATATTAAGATGAAATGAAACAAGAACACTTCCACCATTGAAGTAGGCCCATCAGTTGGTTCTAGGTTCTAGCACTCGGCAATTATGTACTTTACAATGTACCACTACATGTACATGTATGTGTGCAGTGTATTATGTATGTACCTGTACTATGTACATGTACTGTACATGTACATTGTACATGTGTGTACCGTACAGTACATTGTAAACTGACCAGTAGTGTACATGTACACACATGGGTCACTGCACTGGGACACATGCACAGTGTACACAGAGACTGTGAATGCCAGACACTTGCTGTCCCTATCAGGACAGACTGTTACGTAACAGCTCTGACCAGCTTGGCTGGACAATGCCTGTTGATTGGCTGGCTGTGAGCATGAGCAGTGGCTCCTTTATTGCACGTACATGTAGTGCATGATGATCATGTTTGTGTGTGTGTGGGTGGGTGTTTGAAGAGAGTGTGCATGTACTTTTAAGAAAGGGGTTGTACATGTACATGTGCATCATAGTGAAGGGGTGAAATATAATAGGAGGGGGTGTCTACTTTAGTGGAGAATCAAAAAAGAGGAATTGTGTAACCTACATGTCCAGACAGTTTTCTAAGACACACATTTTCACTAACTCAAAGTTTTGAAAAGCTGAATTTGCATCAAGATTATCACCCCTTTTTTCTTTTCTGAATCTAGTGGCCCAGTATTGTTGATGTTTTTGTTGTTGATTTGGTATGCTTCTATTGTTTCTGTTGTTTTCTTTGGTGATGAGGGGTGAACAGGGTGTACATGGATACATGTAAATTAGATTTACCTGGAATTTAGTTTTTACTCTGAAAGACGGGTATACAAATCGATTGGTCCACCTTGAACTTTTGAACCATTTGAGGCGTCAGCTTGTGATATAACTGTTGAATAATTCAAGAGCTGATGATGAGCCAACTGACCAAAAGTAATGCCAACTGCCCACATGTGCAGGCACTGTGTGCTCATTGAAATCTCTGAATGTCCGACCACAGTCATGCGCTGCCAATGACATCACATGCGGACCAAGGCTACATGAATTAGCAATGAGCTGTTTGCTGGCCAACACGGAGTTGTGTCATCACATCCTGTCATTTGGTGAGACAAAATAGACACCAAACAATCAAAACGTCTCCTCTTTCATTGTTGTGCTGTGGGCGTTGTTGTTGTTGTTGTTGACATTGTGAAGTTGAGGTAGATTCTACAGCGGACTGATGATTTATCACTTGAATGGCAGTCGGGCCGTTGGGAGGTTTCAAGATACTTTTATGACAGATGATTGACTGAGTGGATACCACGTTGCTGATTGATTGGATTGTCCTTACTGACAACAATGTTTTCAGGAACTCATTATTCTATGGATGCGAAGGAGCAAGAACACGTAATGGAGAACCAGGCATCGCCAACCAGCCCTTACTCGTATGTATACTCAGAATGATTTGTCTGTCAAATGGCAGAGTGTGGTGACCAATTGAACTTGTTGTATGGTGAAATTGTAGTTGGGGTTCACTGCAATAGCCACCATTATGACCTTGTTCGTACACTGTGTAGTGTAACTAGTCAGAAATGTACAGGTACCGGGTACATGTGTACATGTACACGTACATGTACATGTACATGCATGTACTCAGGAAGTTCCCTTAATGTAAAAGTACCATATTTTTTTGTCTATGTACCCACTACCGGTACCGGAACATGTACACGTGTACTGTGCCGGTGGAAGGCTATTTTAATAACTCTTTCACAAAAGTTGATATTTAGTACACGTGCACATGTGCTGGGGAAAAGTGACAATAATTTGGAGTTTCACTTGAACTGTTTTCTTGTCACATCTGTGCAAAACTTGTTTTGCAGGCAGTAATGGGCATGGATTTGTGTTCAAGGGGGTTATTGCAATATTCACCAAGTTCAGATAACTTCATTATTTGGAGGGCACAAAGTTTTTTCTTCGAAAGTTTTGGGAATGTTTTCTTTCACACATGTATTTTAAAACATGCACACAATCATGTACATGTATTTACAGTATTTACTAGAGGGGGTGAGGGTGTACCATGTTTATAGCCATACCATGTATTTTTATGTTTCATGAGGAAAGTAGGCTTTGCAGTTGTTAAAGTTTGTTTGATGCATATTTTTTGGCCATTTGGATGCCAGATGTCGGGAATAAAGCTTGGTCAGTCATCCTGTGCCTGACCAAAGATGTACGGGTATGTACATGTACAATCATGGAGGTGGTACAATGTACCAGTAAATTGTATAAAGTTGGCAGCTTGCATTAATTGTGGTCACAGTGGTGGCCAAGTAGATTGATGTAATTGATTGTAACTATTTTCATTAGTTTGACTGGCTTTGAAAGCTTTACAAATATCAGAAAAATAATCCTGAACAGTCAAGAAGTTCTGAGAGAATGTAATTTATTGAATTTTACATTCAATTTTAAAGAGCTGCATGTACACGACTACTAAATGAAAAGATCACATGACTTTCTATTATTCACTTAAAAAATAAAAAATTTCAAAGCTCAGAATCTGCCTATAAACTGCATACTTTATGATTAAAATAATTTACAAAATTTTACATCCTTCATCCATGTACATGTACATGTATTGTATACATACATTTGTACATGTACAGTGACTGTGGAGTGTGGGTGCCTTTGCTGTTGGAGATACATGTACCGGTACATGTACATTTTGTATCATGCTCTGCGCACTTACACATGTACATGTAGTTTTTCTCTTTCGTGCTGCATGTACACGATACATGTACACGTACGCACTGACCCATGGACATAATGTGAGTGCCTTTGTACATGTACTCGTACTTGCCGGTAATCTCCATTGATACAATGTATAGATTGCACATGTGCAAAACATTTTTTTGTCACCGAATTATCTTAAATTCATTAACGTACAGTACGTGAAAAAAAATTGATGCTCCGTCATGGTCCATTTATACATGTACGGTATATTTCTACGTATAATAGCCTTTGCGTAGTGATCCCACACACAGTTTGGGCAGTACCAAACACACACATGGTGAAGCGTTCAGCAGCAAGGCCTTTGCAGTGTCGTGACTGTCGTCATCTCCCCCAGTATTGTTTTGGATACCGGGTTCGAAGCCCACCAACCAGCCACAACGGGGTCGGATCGGCCATCCAGGCAGCCGCGGGCAACCTTGAACCAGATTTGGGGTCTAAAAATAGCTCCAGTGAACAAGAAATTCAACTACGATCACTGGCGGATGACTCAGTCATCGGGCTGTATATAGCGTAATGCCTGACAGTTGTCGTGAACAACATGTGTTTACAGTTTGTGCACTGCGCATTTGCGTAGCCCTGGAAATCCGCAATGGACATTACCGGTATGTACAAGTACATTGTACATGAACGATTTCTATTAATAAAAATGATGTTTATTCAAATTTAGTGTGATTGGGCTTATTACAGTTTGATTAAATTCACAATTGAGGGCCGCTCTTAAATAATGAGCAGTTTTGAAAACAACTTGCCTGGTGTTGTTCAAGTTCAATGTACTACATGTATCATTCATGTAAGTACTGTGAATTGAGGACACCATTCAGTGTTGGGACACTTTATTCAGCTGCTTATTTTTTTTTATTCTACAGGTTGAGTAAAAAAAAGCGTAACCCAAACCCCCAAAATAAAGTTTCATTTAAAAAAAAATAAGTAGCACAACAAATAATGACGACTGGAAAGACAATTTGATTTAAGCTACCGGTACTTTTAGACGAAAAAGTTACTGAAATTGGTCAATCTGTTCGAAGGATATCACCATTTAAACACAATGACCCTAAAACATGTCTCGTCCAAAAAATGTGATATCAAGAATCATCGTCACAATTGTCTTCAAACATCACAAGCGATAAACCTCAGTTTAATCGTTAAAAATATTCCACAAAGTCCTGTTAGGGGCCTGTCTTTTTAAAAGAGTAGATTTTATAAATCATATTTTTTTGCCTAACCAGGGTTGTTAATAAAGATATTGTGTTCATCACAGTTGGTATTAAACAGTTGTTGAAGCAAGTATTCTGTGTCATTTTCTTTATTACATCCTAAACAGTCAAAACACACAATAAATTGCTTTTTTGGACAAGGTTTTAGAAAGAGGTTTTTTTATGGTCAAATGTGTTGTAATGCTAATATTCTTTGAACAGATTGAGCAATTTCAGTAATTTTTTCATCTGAAAGTAGCTTATGAAATTGGCTTTCCAGTAATTATTATGTTTGGTGCTACATATTTTTTTAAATATGAAATTTATTTTGGGGGTTTGGGTGCCGCTTTTTTTTTACTCACCCTGTACTGAACAATGTACAGTACATCTACATCTACATGTACATGTACTTGAATGTATCATCACCTTGAAAGGTGTTGAAAAAAGGAGTTAACTGTACACCCTACGGTACTTGTGCAATACATGTACATTCACTTTAATACAGAGTTGCGTGTATTTGAATGATTTTGGGATGAAGCAATTCAAGGAAAACCACTTTATAACCACCCACTTTGAAATCTCTGACCTTGCATATTATGGGAAATTGCGTCCCATGGAGCTTCACAGGATCTGGAAGTGTACACACATGTACACCCTACATGTGCATGTACCTGTACATGTACAAAGGTACATGTAAAGCCCAAGGGGATGCTGACAGGAAGTTTACAGGGAGGGAAGTTATTCAGTGGCGCACTTCCCTCACAAAATGCATGGCTTTCTGGGAACTGAACAAAGACAGTGTCAGTACAGATTTCGATAAACATGCCTAACTTGCTGGGTTTAAATAAATGCGTCTCACAAAAAAATGGAAAAGTGGATGACTTGGGGTCATGCTGTGCCACATAACTACATGTACATGTACCTTCACCTGTTGAATTCAGAAAATAAATTTCATGGGATAGTTGAGATTTGGATTGCCGCATGCAAATCCAGCACAGCACACAGTTCCAGCTGGCAGTTTCGAATATATATCGGAATATTTGGTCAAACACAGTTTTGAGTAATCAAATACTAATTTATTCCCAAAATTTCCTAATTTATTATTTTGTTTTTCATCCGTTGATGCACACACCCAAAACAGTTTTCCCAAGATACAATTGTTTCCCCCCTCCCCAAAAAACGTCTTTCTCCATTATCTTCTTTATGGATAAAATTCCATGAGAATATGGACATGGCTAAAAAGTGAAAAAAATTAATAGATAGTTTATTATTATCATTTTTTTTGGGGGGGGGGTGGTTGTCTGCCTGTTTATCTGGGGCCTACACTTGTCTCTTCTGCTGCATGGGTTAATTTGCCTTCACAGGGCTTTGAAGAAATTAATTTTAAGTTATCAAGTTTCATACTTAGGTCAACTTAGGTGTCACTTCAGTACAGCTGTCATAACAAGTACGTAGCTGCTGGACATGTACATGTGTAAAAGCCATTCAATGCTAATCTTAGTTGACATCTGTTATGGATCTTGGCACATGTACAATGTATTTGCCAGAATAGTAAAATAGAAACTCACAAAAAGACCTATGCACACGCATACTATGTACAAACCGACAAAGAGCAATGCTAAATTACCCAACAACTCTTAGACACGGAGCACATGTTACACACAGTTGATTAAAAAAACCCATTGTGTTTATGCAAAGGACAACATCTCAAAATTAAAGTAGAGAAAAATTGGGCGGGACAGTAAAACTTTTGCAGGGCAGCATACAGGTTCGGTATGTGTACATTACAGTGTGCATTACGGGGCTCTTAGCGTTGCCGTGAAAATACGTACGGCCATTATTTTTATATTATTTCAAAGCTTGGAATCTTAAGTTTAACCCATGGTGGTTAGTATTGGTTTGATTTTTAAAAGGGTTTGAAATTATTTGTGAACGATTACAAATTCCACCGATTGTGCATAACTTTGAATATACCCTGGATGGGGCATCACCAGGGAGAGTATTAGCAGAAATTCACAATGGAAGTGTTACATGTAGGCCTACCGGTAGGTAATAGTGAGCAAGAAGTGTTACACAATCCTAGTGATGGATCGTCCTTTAATAGTGATGGATCATCCCAGTGATGGATGATCCTAGTGATGGATGATCCTAGTGATGGATAATTCTTAGTAATGGATCATCCTAGTGATGGATCATCCTAGTGATGGATCATCCTAGTGATGGATCATCCTAGGGCTGGATCATCCTGGTGATGGATCATCCCAGTGATGGATCATCCTAGTGATGGATCATCCTAATGATGGATCATCCTAGTGATGGATCATCCCAGTGATGGATGATCCTAGTGATGGATGATCCTAGTGATGGATAATCCTTAGTAATGGATCATCCTAGTGATGGATCATCCTAGTGATGGATCATCCTAGTGATGGATCATCCTAGGGCTGGATCATCCTGGTGATGGATCATCCCAGTGATGGATCATCCTAGTGATGGATCATCGTAGGGATGGATCATCCTAGTGATGGATCATCCTAGGGCTGGATCATCCTAGTGATGGATCATCCTAGTGATGGATCATCCTAGTGATGGATCATCCTGGTGATGGCTCATCCCAGTGATGGATCATCCTAGTGATGGATCATCCTAATGATGGATCATCCTAGTGATGGATCATCCTGGTGATGGATCATCTTAGTGATGGATCATCCTAGTGATGGATGATCCTAGTGATGGATCATCCTAGGGCTGGATCATCCTGGTGATGGATCATCCCAGTGATGGATCATCCTAGTGATGGATCATCCTAGTGATGGATCATCGTAGGGATGGATCATCCTAGTGATGGATCATCCTAGGGATGGATCATCCTAGGGATGGATCATCCTAGTGATGGATCATCCTAGTGATGGATCATCCTAGTGATGGATCATCCTAGTGATGGATGATCCTAGTGATGGATGATCCTAGTGATGGATCATCCTGGTGATGGATCATCCCAGTGATGGATCATCCTAGTGATGGATCATCCTGGTGATGGATCATCCTAGTGATGGATCATCCTAGTGATGGATCATCTTAGTGATGGATGATCCTAGTGATGGATGATCCTAGTGATGGATAATCCTTAGTGATGGATCATCCCAGTGATGGATCATCCTAGTGATTGATCATCCTAGTGATGGATCATCCTAGGGATGGATCATCCTAGTGATGGATCATCCTAGTGATGGATCATCCTAGTGATGGATCATCCTAGGGATGGATCATCCTAGTGATGGATCATCCTAGTGATGGATCATCCTAGTGATGGATCATCCTAGGGATGGATCATCCTAGGGATGGATCATCGTAGGGATGGATCATCGTAGGAATGGATCATCCTAGGGATGGATCATCCTAGGGATGGATCATCCTAGTGATGGATCATCCTAGTGATTGATCATTCTAGTGATGGATAATCCTAGGAATGGATCATCGTAGGGATGGATCATCCGGGTGATGGATCATCCTTAGTGATGAATCATCCTAGTGATGGATCATCCTAGTGATGGATCATCCTAGTGACAGATCATCCTAGTGATGGATCATCCTAGGGATGGATCATCCAAGAGATGGATCATCCTAGTGATGGATCATCCTAGGGAGGGATCATCCTAGTGATGGATCATCCTGGTGATGGATCATCCTTAGTGATGGCTCATCCTAGTGATGGATCATGCTAGTGATGGATCATGCTAGTGGTGGATCATTCCACACACTTGGCAACTGATCCAGCCATTGGTACTGCACATGTATTAGAGGCGAAGCAAGTTGTTCAGAAAATAAATTGGTCAGTAAATGATATCTCACGATATCATACTGTAATTGTACAAATAAAAGTCACATTTTTTCCCTCCAATTTTCCAACAAAACAACATTTAAATGCCCAGAAAATACACAAGTCTGTTGAGAGTGGTGGCCATGTTTGCATTGATCAGATGATCAGCGTGGTCCCATTGCTGTGCAAACGACCAGTTTTGGCAAATCTTATGTAATCACTCTGATAGAGGGGGGGGGGGGGGGGCTGAGGTCCAATGGTTACGGTGTTCGACTCGTGTGCCGTGATACACGGGTTCGAATCCTGATGGGAAACATGGTGCTTGTGTTCTTGAGCAAGGCACTTTACCAATATTGCTTTGTCCTTCGGATGGGACGTAAAACCATAGGTCCCGTGTGTTGTGTAATGCACGTTAAAGAACCCAGTAACACTTATCGCTATGAGAAGGGGTTTGCCCCGGTGTTTCTGGCAGTGGCTGCAATATGTGCCGCAGCACCTTGTACGTGTGTACCTTTACCCTTTAATTGGGTGCTACACAATGGGTCTCATATTTCTCATAAACTTCTTACCTGTCTTTAAAAAAAAAATAGACATAATTACCAGCCCCTTGAGAACCCAATTGTTGGTAGATACATGTACATGCGCTGCGGGTATTATTGTTATTCGTGAATTGATTGCCAGGATTAAAGCATCAGACACAGTAGCCTTGGTCAAGGCACTAGTTGTTATTAATCCCGGCCGTAGCGCGGTAAACGATATCCTCGCTAGCGCTATGCATGTTGTGCTAAGTAGGGCCTACAGCGCGAACAGCGACCTCACGCGGCCACCATTTCTATGCAAATCAGTTGGACCCAATCTAGCGCCTTGGTTCAATCGTCAGCAAAAGCTTATGTTTTTCTTTATTTTGTGCTGGATTTCTAGCGCATGACCTCGTATGTGAATACAGATAAGTGTAGGCGGGGCTAATATGTGGAGTGTCCAATCACACCTTGGTAAATCCGGACGTCATCAAATTGTTTGCAGCCATTCGCCTTTTGCGGACGTGACAGGATCCACAGTTTTTGTGCATTGGTGCCATGTGCAGAGACACACAACGTATGTACGTGTATGGATTATGTACGACAGTACGGTGCCACGTTTTACTATGCAAGTTTCCATGCAACGATCGACCAATAAGAAAACGACATTTAAGGTCAGCTAAGGCTATTAACATAATGAGCACCATCCCCAAAACCTCACATGGACGATTGAACCAAGGCGCTAGATTGGGTCCAACTGATTTGCATAAAAATAGTGGCCGCGTGAGGTCTATGGGCGGCCATTAGGGCAAAAAAGACAATCACAAAATTAAAGTTAAACAAAAATACAATAAAATCAAATGCAAAATAATAAACAATAACGTACAATTAATAATGAAAATGTAGGACAACAAAATAAAGAAACCCAAAAACAAAATTGAATCGTAAAAAAAATTAAAAACATAAATTAAACATAACAAATAAAACACAAATTAAATTAAACCCAAAATTATTGTAAGTCCCGCGTCGAATGTAAATCCCAAAATTACTGTAAGCCCCGCGACGAATGTAAATCCCAAAATTACTGTAAGCCCCGCGTCGAATGTAAACCCAAAATTACTGTAAGCCCCGCGACGAATGTATACCCCAAAATTACTGTAAGTCCCGCGACGAGTGTATACCCCAAAATTACTGTAAGCCCCGCGACGAATGTATATACCCCAAATTTACTGTAAGTCCCGCGTCGAATGTATACCCCAATATTACTGTAAGTCCCGCGTCAAATGTATACCCCAATATTACTGTAAGTCCCGGCCGCGACGAATGTATACCCCAAAATTACTGTATTAGTCCCGCGACAAAATAATGTAAACCCCAAAATAACTGTAAGTCCCGCGACAAAATTGTAAACCCCAAAATTACTTAAAGCGGGGTACCAGTCTACATGGACTGGTACACAACGGCCTATCACTGCAGCGTGGCCGCGCTACATGGACTGTACACGTGCAACTTTTGCGTTTATTTGGAGGGGGCGTAATCATACACGAAGCCCCTATGTTACATGTAAAGGGGGTTGGGGGGGATTTTTTGGGGGGGGGGGGGGCAGCCACCATGATCAATTAATTTTGTCAGATTGGGATTTTTTTTTCTTTTTGGGGAAGTGATTTATAGCTGAGAACATAGCAAGGATGGACCGATATGTGCAGGCTAAGTTCAGGGGATAATTTTTATGGTTGGAAATTCCAAGAAAATGTGCCAATTTGCCGCCGTGAAGTACTATTTAAAGGGGAATAAAATTGGGTTTTGGGTTTTGTTATAATCATCAGCAGGACTGTTGCTCATTCTTTTGTACTTTTTGGGCTAGGAGTCAAATGATCCGAGGACCGAAGGCTCTGCGAACATTTTTGATAGAGAATATTTCTGTTGATTTACATTGGTATGGATACCAGTGTAGTTACATAATTCAGTTGCCCAGAGTGTATTTGTTAGGTTTTAATATGTTTACATTGTACATTGTTTTATACATACATTCTTGTCTTTATTAAGTTAATGGAACATCTTAGGTTGGGGTGGGGTAGTTGGGTGTAACGGGAACACTTGGGATTTTCTCTCGGGGGGGGGGGGGGGGGGGGTTTAAAAGGGAGTGTTTCATAAGTCCTTGGACTTCTTACAACTTCCTTATAACTTCTCTGCTTTTCATTTATCTTTGTTACTTATCTTTGTCATTTACTTTTATGTTTTGTTTATCTATTAAGTTACGTACTTTATATGTTTTCATTATGAAGTTGTGAAATAAACTAGATTGATTGATTGATTGAAAAAAAAAATACGCATTAAGGCCAAAAAAAAAGTCTCCGGTTTCTGGTATGGAGCTTGCCAAAAAAGTGGTGCGGCGACGCGGCTTTTTTTTTTTTTTACCCGACTTTTTTGCTTCAAATGTCGGCTGATGACTGCAAATGGTGTCCGACTAAACTTAGTGCAAATATATGGGAGTCCAGAGAGGCCACATAAAGCTTATTCTCGATCATAACCCCGTCTAAAAACACGTTAAAATTGTGCAGCAGCAGGATTCCAGTCAAACCACTGGCGGTTTTGAGACATCATCTTTCATTGAAACAAAACTTTTTCATTTTGCCGACGCGCATGGCTACGGCGACGCGCGCGCATACCAGAAACCAGAGACTTTTTTTTTTGGCCTAAGGAAGTTCCGGTTCTGATACAAGGTGCTGGCGGTGGGTGGGTTAACTTGTCAACGCATAAACCGCCTGCGGGCCGATTAGGTTAGTATATCCCCAGAGAGCAGGATTTTTAAAAACCCATCTCCGGTGTAGGCGACGCAAGGTTTGTTTTGCGTACAATTTTGTGGGTTTTTTTGGTTTCTAATGCACTTAATGATGTGATTTATACAGGTGATAATAATTATGCCGTCCTACCTGTTGTTTTTGTGACGGGTGAAACAGAGGATATTTTGGGGTGCTTTTTCCGAACTTGATCAGTCACCATACATACTCTTCTATGTATTCACTCCTTTGCTAACGATGGTAAATAATATATAGATATATAATATATATAATATATGTAATGTCGGTCTCAGGGGCGTAAATCCGGGGGAGGGAAGCAAGGGCGGATCCAGAACACGATTTTTTTAGGGGGGTGGCAACAAATAATTGGTCCTCTAAAAAGTGGGTCCGAAAAATTACGGCGTGCCGTTTGAATTTTTGGATTCTAGATGCTCTGTGGTGCGATCTGAGGCAATTTCTGACCATTTTGACATTTTTTTTTGAAGATGGTGGTGTACGCAGTGCCTGCCTTTATTGCGACGTCACATACAAAAAATGGTTTCTATTTTTTTGGGGGGGGGGGGGGCGGGCCTCCATTGCCCCCCCCCCAAAAAAAAATCCGCCCTTGGAGGGATGGGGGTTTATACCCCCCCCCCCCATTTTTGACCAAGGGGGATGGACTATTGGATCACATCCCCACACCCCTTGCCCACGTGGTGAGAAGACAAAAAAGGGCAGATTTTGAGATATTTTAAACTTCCCTACAACCAAAATGTATTCAATAGAGTAGAGAAAAAGGAAGAAAAAGTACAACAGCTTTAAATGCGCCTTTTGATGTAAGGTCAAGGGGCGTAGGTATACATGATGTACATCTTTTCAACTGCCCCTGGTGTCATTGTGTGATGTCCAGCAGGAATCCCCCCCCCCTCCTTCGAATTTTCACGGCCGTGCAATTTTTTATTAGTTTAGTCATCCCCAGTCCCCAGAACAGATTTCCTTCACTGCCGGTGTGTTTCGAGAAGGGTCCGTTTGCCGGGTGTTTTTTTTGTGGGTAGTACAAAGACAAGTGGCATCTTTTTATCGGTTAATTTCTTTAACGTTCACGAGATCTCGCCTTTTTGACTGAGAAAGTAGGGTTAAATCTTCTTTGTTGTATTCACGTTTTTGTCTCTGAAATTTGTCTCTGAAATACGCTCTAGGCATTATGTACCTACACTGGTACCGATATCCATACCAGTGTAAATCAACAGAATTTTCCCCTACAACTTACAAGACTTATAGTCATGCTGGTCGCAAGATAAAGTCAAAAATGTTCATCAGTTCGCAGAGCCTTCGGTCCTCAGATCATTTGACTCCTTTCCCAAAAAGTAAAAAGAAAGAGGAACGGTCCTGCTGATGCTGATAACAAAACCCAATTTTATTTCTCGTTAAATCAACTTTACTTCACGGCGGCAAATTGGCAATTTTCTTGGAATTTTCCAACAATGATAAAATTATTCCCTGAACTTAGCCTGCACATATCGGTCCATCCTTGCTATGTTCTCAGCTATTAATCACTTCTCAAAAAAGGAAAAAATTCCCAATCTGACAATATTAATTGATCATGGTGGCTGCCCCCCCCCCCCAAAAAATTTCCCCTCCAATCCGACTTGACATGTAACATAGTGGCTTCGTGTATGATTACGCCCCTCCAAATAAACGCAAAAGTTGCACGTGTACAGTCCATGTAGCGCGGCCACGCTGCAGTGACAGGCCGTTGTGTACCAGTCCATGTAGACTGGTACCCCGCTTTAAGTAATTTTGGGGTTTACAATTTTGTCGCGGGACTTACAGTTATTTTGGGGTTTACAATTTTGTCGCGGGGCTTACAGTAATTTTGGGGTATACATTCGTCGCGGGACTAATACAGTGATTTTAGGGTATAGGCCTACATTCGTCGCGGGACTTACAGTAATTTTGGGGCATACATTCGACGCGGGGCTTACAGTAATTTTGGGGTATACATTCGACGCGGGGCTTACAGTAATTTTGGGGTATACATTCGACGCGGGACTTACAGTAATTTTGGGGTATACATTCGTCGCGGGACTTACAGTAATTTTGGGGCATACATTCGACGCGGGACTTACAGTAATTTTGGGGTATACATTCGACGCGGGACTTACAGTAATTTTGGGGTTTACATTCGTCGCGATATACTTACAGTAATTTTGGGGTTTACATTCTTCGCGGGGCTTACAGTAATGTTGGGTTTAGTTTAATTAGTGTTTTATTGTACATTTAACACAAATGTTTTATTTGTTATGTTAATTTTTTTTATATTTTACGTTTCAATTTTGTTTTGTTGTCCTACATTTCCATTGTTAATTGCACGTTATTGTTGTTGTTTTTTTGCATTTTATTTTATTTTATTTTTGCTTAACTTTAATTTTGTGATTGTCTTTTTTGCCCTAATGGCCGCCCATATGAGGTCGCTGTTCGCGCTGTATTTTTAATGCACTGCATGCATAGACATACCCGGTATGACTGCAAGCATAGCGCTAGCGAAGATATCGTTTACCGCGTTATGGACACAGCAGTGTTCCAGACAGAAAGACAGATGGAGGGACCCTGCATTTCGTAAGCCCAGGGCAATTTACATTTAAGTACTGGTAGGTGGACACAAATGAAGCTTTGAAGGGACGCGTTCTGGTAATGTACATGTACATGTATGCACGGTCATATTCAGAATCTGGCCTACCAGAATTGGCATACGTGTCACTCTTGGAAACTACAGCCCATGAATGTACCGTAGTATCCCATTTTATAAAAAGAAAAGGGGGGGGGGGAGGTTGTGCAAATTTTGGTGTTGGGTATTTGCACGCTGTATTTTTTTTAGGAGAAGAAATGACTAAATGGTTATAAATGGCCTTGATTACAAAGCACAGGGAACCATTCACTAAAGATGACAGGTGCACCTGGCTGTGGACTCTTTTTGTTTGAGTCCTTTCATTGGAAGGCCTACAGTATGCATTTGATGATAACTTTGGCGCAGATACGCATATGTCTTAGCCATTTTACAAGCAAAGTGCGTGTTTCGTTGATTAGGCCTATACAGTTTAGTTTTTTATATGGTTGGCGGGTCTTGACAATTTTATTATATTTTGCGGGCTTTCCTTCGCTTTTAAAAGTGCATACATGTGTACAAACAACTTGTTATGAACATGTACATGTACCGCATAGGGATTACACTTTCGTTAATAGTGTACAATGTATTAGATTTTGTTGGGACTGAAAACGTGGGGACAGTAAAGTCCCCACAACTTGGTCATAGTTTTCCTTATGGAAAACTGTCTTGCAGCACGATCCCAGCTACATCGATACATCCCAGCACGATACATCCTATTACCATACATGTACGTAAGTGTGAAAAAGACACACTTCCCTTGAATAACACAAGAAAGATGAAGGAGTTGATTAGGCCAAGTAAAAGAAATAAACAGTCTCGTCCCTGCCTGCTTCCTTTTTTAGTGTTTGCTGTTTTTTTAATCATACATTTGCAGTACATTTGTCTTTTTATTTGTTTCCAGCAAAATTGCGACTACGTATGTACCCGGGTACCGGTAGTTCAACATTTTGTAGAAAGACTGACGGCTCCTTAAGCCACAAACGTATCAGCAAAAGAGTCAAGAAAATGAGCAAAAGAGTCAAGAAAATGGACGAATCCATGGCACAAACTCTATACATGGACATTACTATTATACAAACTCTATACATGGACATTATTTTCCCCTGCAGTGACCTGTATCTATCAGAAAGCGATAACATGTCCATCACCCCTAGGGAAGGCTCCCTCCTTTTTTTCAAAAAGCCCAGACCAGAAACTTTTTTAAAAACTTGGTATCTCTTTTGGGCACCCACTTAACAACATGGCAGCACTTTTATTACCAGACAGACTCCAGCTGTGATCTCTAAAAGAAGAAACGAAGAAGGGATTGATCTCTCTTTAGCACAATGACCGGCCCTACAACAATGTACTGTATTTTCTGCGAAGACTGCGTGTGTATCTGGTGACCTTCTAAATGTAGTCAGATCTGCACATTCTGCAGACACTTACATTGTAAGTGGTGACACTGACACACAACAGTTGCTAAGGACCGTCTGGCTTAGGATTTCTCAGTGGCTTAGCATGCACTCATGTGCTGATGCCCATACACTCAAGGGTATTTTTTTAATAGCATTAGGTCAGAAAAACAAAAATGTGTTCACAGCAACGCCCTAAGAATTACCGTACTTACCGTTAGGTGTAGGTAGGCAGGAATATATTTTTATGCTGTAACTTTTTTTTTAATGTTTTGGCAGTTGGTGTTTTGTTCTTCGTTTACTAAAGGGTACGGTTTGTAACAGTATTCTTTAAATTAACCTGTTTGAAAAACTTGCATCTATAGGGAACAGCTTTTATACTTTAGGCTAATTGTAAATTTTTAGCCAAAAGTGGCAATAAAAAGTTTAAGGTCGGCAATTAGCCAGCAAAAAAATCCAGTTAGGCCAGGTTCATGCCAGAAACACAGGAGTGACTTTTGGGGATTTTTCCTTCTGAAGATGATTCCCGCAAAAATAAGTCCTGAACCCAATCACCATCATGAAAAGTGATCCCTACACCCCGTCACAAAATTAGAGCAAAACTTTGGGTCCATTTTTATCCAGACTTTCTCAGAAATACCGGTACAAGCAGGGGTGTGAAATCTCAGCTTTAAAGCTGATTTCAGCTTTTTTTTGTTTTGGATTTCAGCTTTTTTCCCTCACTTGCTGTGTACAAAAGTATAGGAGATTGCCAAAGTTAAGCTTTTTTACACCTTTTTAAAAACTGTTTTCAGCTATTTTTTATCAGTGGTCACTCACACCCCTGTTCAAGTTTAAAGTCTGGGTCATAGCTTGGGGGCCTCACTAGCTACACGCTCTGAAATGTGAGGTCAAAACTCCCTATTCAGAGAGTTCAAAAATTGAGGGCAGGGTGATTTTGTTAGTGTACATGTACACAAGTATACAATTTTGGCCGTATTGACTTCTGTGGGAGCCTAGCTACCAGAACATATATGTAGTGTTACATGTACATCACAGATCTGCATTATTACATCATGTCTGGGCATCTCTCTGCAGGTGTTTGGGTCACATGACGGATTTTCACTTAGGCTGAACAATGGGCTAGTTTGTTTTGGTGTCTAGCCGTCATGCAAATTGAGCCCTGGAGAAAGGGGGGGGGGGGTGTCGGTTGCTGGCAAACACAATGGAGCTCTAAGAACATTACTCAGCAAGGATTAACTGTCCAAGTTACATCATGATCATATCCGGCCCATACTTGTATTTTGGTCTGTATCAATATTCAACTTTTGATGGTTGGGCAATTTTTGCCTCACATACTCCTGAATGTACCGGTACCGGTATATGCTTTGTCCTTGGTTCTAAGTTGCCAAAATACAACTGCCCCTCAATTTTCAAAAATTTCAGTTGTACTTTCATGTGTCATGTGATAATGTTGTTACTAGATTTATTCTATAAATTGACTGTACAATGTATTCAGGATTGTCTTTCCTCAGAAAAGGAGCAAGGTATGCACTTGTCCAATTACTTTACGTGCTTTCAACTTTCCAACTCCATGATGTGATTTTGTAAGTGTTCTCACTGCTGCTCACCTTTCGTTCTTTTCAGAACCGCACTTTTTTCTTCACAGTTAAGGGGAATTTTTTTGCAAACATCGAAAAACAAAACTACCAAATTTTTACGAAGTACAATGTACCTTATAAGGATGTGGGTAAATGACAGTTTAAAGTATCCTGTAAAATTATGGTACTTGGTGTGAAGTCATTTTCAAGAAAAGTTGTATTTTTGTATAAATTTCCAACAGTGGTTGGCCAGCTCCATTTATCTCGAAGGAATACTCCATTCCTGTCTAGAGAATAGGATATTACGTACATGTACATGAATACCCCCATAACTCGAACAGCAACAGTACCTCCTTTTAACTCGGACATTTGTTTGGCCAGTCCATAGAAAATGCTGCTAAAACAGCTACAAAGAAGCGTAAACAACATTACAGAAATGTTTAACTTGAACTTTTGTTCAGCCAGTCCATAGAAAACGCTGCGAAAACAGTCACAAAGAAGCATATTTACAACATTGCAAAAATGTTTAACCCAAGTAAACAACATGGCGAAAATGTTTTTTAACTCAAACTTGTGTTCGGCCAGTCCATAGAAAACACTTCCAGAACAGTTGCAAAGAAGCGTAAACAACATCGCGAAACTTTTTCATGAGCCATTACTGCCCAACGGACTTGTATTTTTATGTGGGAATGCAGCTTGCATGCTGCATTGTGTTTTAAGACTCCAGCCCGGAACCGCAACAAATCCTGGCTTTCGAGTAAGCCTGATCGCTACCTCTGTGGCCCAATTGTGGCCCACATGCCGGCAGTCCAATCAATGGCTCTTTGCCGTTGCCATGTGACCGCATTGAAAACCACTGAGGGTGCACGCGAGATGGCCCGATCGCTACCGCTGGCCCAGTTGCAGCTGGTACGCCCTCTATCGATTAAACAGGTCCGACCATGTGACTGCACTGCACTTCGGAAAACCCTGAGCATGGGCCGTTGATATCGATAAACAAATGACACAACTAATGATTTGCTACACACAAACAGAATTTGAGTGGTTTATTATCATGTTTTACACATGTAGGTAATTACCCGTACTCATACTCGTACCAAAAAAGAAAAATGGAGTTCTACAGCACTGTATTAATCATGAACTCTCTTTCTGGTTTCCTTTTATATCATGATCTTGCAGGGCGGAGCGGTCTCGCTATGCTGCCAAGATGAGGCGGGACAAGGAAGGGGTGGAGATTGCTGCCCTCTCCAAGCTCCTCCCCTACCCGGAGGAGGTTACCAGCCGGCTGGACAAGGGCTCCATCATCCGACTCACCACCAGCTACCTCCGCATGAAGAAGTTCTCCCAGAAAGGTATCATTACTCTTACCCTCCGTCCTGAAGACATACAGCTTCATTTGTTTTTCATGCATTTTGTTTGTTTCCAATAATAACAACACTCAAATTCAAAAGAAGAATGGTCAAAACCTAAGCTTCTGAAGTTTCAGCTTTGTGGCTATTACACTTTTCGTGAAAAAAACCACGCGAATCATTTTGATCACAAAACATGATTTCATTTTTGATATCAATGACGCTCTTTATTCCAAAAATCATTCAATTGACTGATCGTTGGAATTACCTGCCGGTACATTTCTTGATTTCTTCGAAATGACAGCAATTCAGATGGAACTGTTTTACTGGGTGTCTTGTACCAGTATGATCTTTAATCCAAGGAAGCTTTTTGATAGTAATTTGGTAGATCGCTTTTGGTATAAATGAATTGCCCACAGGTGTAGATACGGTAAATGGGCTGTGTGAAGAGATCCCTGTTTGAATTGGGAATCGGGTACATATTTATTTATAGGTGAGCTTACAGTATTTATATCTGGAAGACAGTCACCTTTTGCCAAACCCGTTTTTACGATAGTTGACGCAATTAGGTGTGGTTTTCGCATGAGCTTGTCTGGTGTGATAATGACCAGACCAGACGTTTAATGTGCTGGATTTACATCATGTAACAGATGTTGGAGGGGATCAGACATTACAACACACCGTAATGTATACATGTATAAAGGTTGTCACGTTACACAATGTAAGATTGTGGAGGGCTGATGGTGTAGGATGGTTTAAAGGATAGTTGATTGACAATCGTGGACATGACTGAAAGGTGGAAAATTTAATAAAATCTTTAGAACTACACTCATTATGTACAACAACCTCAAATGTGGTATCAAATGAAAGAGAGCAACAAGATAGGATATGGTTAAAGATATAGTCCATCATTTGTAATTTGTGCATTTTTTGTTAGTTTGAAGCAACAAAAGTGTTCAAAATCTAATGAAGGATACTGAACAACTATTACCTGATGAAGTTTCAGCTCAGCTTCAGCTGTATATTCCGAGAAGAAAACTGCATTCTGGGATCTCAATTTCAAATCAAAAGCTGTTGAATCATGTTTTGAATTGTTTTGAATTGCAGCTATATGCGATGTCGTGCACTGATCCGACGAATTATAGCAACAGCGCGCACCTGTGCGTCGTGCCAAAGCTTGCGCGCACTGCGCCGAATACCAAAACGAACTACTAATTTAAATTTTCCTAGACGTTTACAACGGTTTACAACGGTGCGTCTTAAGACGCACCGTTGTAAAGGCCTTTATTTCGTTGATTACTTCAAAATGATAGCTTGCCAGAAAGATTAATTTCACAGGGAGTTTAGTCCACTTACATGTTCTATCTTTCAACCAAGTATGTTTTTCAACAATAATACGCAAGTTACTTTTTTGGATGGTTGCAAATGATGGACTATAGCTATAAGTGTTTTTTTTTTGTCAAAAGGTTTTGGGGCTAAAATTAGGAATTTTGGGTTGTCATTTTGGCACTTTGTATCCATTGTTTACATTTTATGCACTAGACGGATGTGGGTTCGAGTCCCAACTGAGTGAGAATGTGAGTTTCTCTGCACAATCTCTCTGACAGGACATACCACAGTTCTGATGAAATTACATGTATGTCAATGACAGGGCTATGCATTGGAACTGGGTACCCGAGTACCCGACCGCTGAGGTCAGGAACCGGTTCCAGATAATGGGATCTGGAACCCATAACCGACTTTAGAAATCACTCAGTAGCTTCTCAGACAATGAAAAAGGTTTTGAATGTCATTTGTGGGGAATTTTCAAAATAAAAACCAGTCTACATGAAAAAAACAAAATAGCTTTCACAAACTTTCACATTTATGACACTCGCGGAAGTTGCAGTTTTCACCAGAAAGTAAAAGCTCTCTGTACATATGTACACACTTGTATCTTGCTGCATGGACGCACCGATGTGGTAGTATTATCGCGCGGATCTTTATAAACAATCCAAACATCAAGTTCCGAGATTTGAATTGTGGGGTTGGTTTCTTTAACAGTACCCAGGTACTACCAAGGGCTGTCCCTAATAAAACACAATATTAAAATATTTGATCATCAACCAAATATTTGAATGGCTTTCTGCCGGTTTGGATATTCGAAAGAAGAAAACTACATGTATGCATGCACACGACTGAAATGTTATTTTAATCATAGAGTTGTGGCACTTTATTGTCAGATGCCGCTGTTTGTCGACGGCGACAACAACTTTTTTGTTGCGTTTGGTTAGTTGTTCTCATCGTTTTAGCAGGATAAAGCCCTCAAACCGTTACGAATATTTGAATATTCGGTCAAACGCGGTTTCCAATAATCGAATACTAAATTATTTGAAAAGGGACAGCCCTACAGGATACCCGTGTTTTTTTCCCAGTCTTTTTTCAGTCGGGTGCCTGTACAACCCGTAAACCAATTTACATGTAGTGATACTTGTAGTGATAAAACACCTGTGGTACAAGCTGATTGAGATAATTTTGCTGACATGAGGACATTCACCCAGGTGGAAAACGTGCAGTCACCATTATTAATTTAACTGATGGGATATTATTATGAAACATGATCTGATGATACATTGCAATTGGCAGTGTGAAATTTCTTAGAAATGGAGAATATCAATTGTATGTAATATTCAGAGCAGGATGGTAACAATTGATGTACATGTTTACTGTAAAGTGATACGGACAGGACGCATGTACAGTATCCAAGGAAGAGATGTCGTCAACATTTAAAATGATGATACATTTTACATGCAAAGAAGGATAAAACCCATTGAATTAACAAGTTCTCCCTGTTGCAAATTTTCATAAAAGCTGTACAAGCTGATTGGGGTAAGGCCAAAAAAAATAACAGTTCTGCTTCCGATTACATGGCATTTGAAAATAGGGTAGGTAGGAATTTTTTGTTGTTGATTTTTTGTGTGTGTACGATCATATGGAGGCTTCTGCGTGTAGTCAAGGGTAAAAGGTAGTAATTGATGGTCTTGGGTGTTTTTTTCTGATTTTTCCCATAAAATAATTAGGGCAGGGGCTGTCAGAATAGGGTAGGTAGGGAAACCGGAAGCAGAACTACCGGTACATGTGTATTTTTTTTTTTGGCCTAATGTTGCTGACAAACATGTATGTGAAGGACATTCACCCCCTGGAAAAAGTGCCATATCATCACAACATGTAGGTATAGGGGATATTACTGTAGGTTATTATGAAACTTCATCTGATGATATGTTGAATTGGAGGGTAACAATTGATACTCTAATATTAAGCCAAAAAAAAAAAGTTGTTGGTTTCTGGTATGGAGCTTCTGGTAAGTGGTGCGGCGACGCGGCTTTTTTTTTTTTTACCTGTTTTTTTTTGCTTCAAATGTCGGCTGATGACTGCAAATGGTGCCCGATTAAACTTAGTGCAAATATTATGGGAGACCAGAGAGGCCACATATTTCTCGATCATAACCCCATCTAAAAACACGTTAAAATTGTGCAGCAGCAGGATTCCAGTCAAACCAGTGAGTTTGGCGGTTTTGAGACATCATCTTTCATTGAAAAAAAACCTTTTTCATTTTGCCGACGCGCATGGCTACGGCGACGCGCGCGCATAGCAGAAACCGGAGACTTTTTTTTTTGGCCTTAGGTAGGTTTTATTTTTCAAAGAACTAAATTAATTCAGCTTAAAAACGATGCGTATATTTTTTTACGATCTTTAAGAAGGGTTTCGTTCGTTTTAAAGGTGGAGTAGATCATTTGCAGCTATCCAAACAGTAACTGACCAATTTATTTTTAAAAAGCTTTATGGTTTAAAGATAGTACTGGTACTGGCACTAAACTGCCTGTGCAGTTATTCCTTCTGGCATGCTGTCATTTTGAAGAAAACAAGAAAAAAAGGCAGTTTCCAAAGATGAGTCAAGTGATGCATTTTTGGCCATTTCCATTTGTAGTTGGTTTGTGAATAAGTGCGCACAAGCGTGGACACGACGCACACGCGCGCGCAGTTGCTGTTATTCGTCGGTTCAGTGAGTGACAGCGTGTACATGTACATGTACCGGTACATGTACATGTACATGTAGCTGCAATCCGCTGAATGCGAACGTGTTCCAGATGCTGATTTCAGGTACAACTCAAAATTATGAAAACTTTTGAATTAAAATCAAGATCCTAGAATATTGTTTTCTTGGAATATACATGTACAGCATTCACACAGCTAAAGTTGCATCGGATTAGTGTTTGAGCGCCTGTCTTTAGATTTTGAGCACTTTTGTGGACGAAAAAAATGAGTAATGATCTACTCTACCGGTACCGGTACCTTTAAAGGAGGTACCGGTACGGTAGCAGATGTCTCATTTTGGTATCAATTGATGGGGTTTTGTACAAATGTACTGGTACTACATGTATGTAACTGTGTCATGCTGCATGCACCAACAAAGTAAAGCTTTCAAAATGAATTTGATAATTTACGAGTTGAGAATTTTTTACACAAGTGGGGGGGGGGGGGGAGACCTGCAATTCTTGGCTGTCTAGGGATGAAAATGCCAGTCCTTTTCAAAAAGGAGTTTCTTTTGTAGCCAGTGAACAGTGATAGATGACCCTTAAGCGCCAGAGGCGATTAAAGCAGCCACTGCATTATTATTCACAAGCGCAACACAGTGTATACAAAAGGGCTATTACTCCCGACCGTGACGTGAATTTTTTGTTGTTGTGCTGATGAGGCGCCATGGTAATTTGGCAGCTGACCCGAAGCAATAATGAAATTTGTAAGAGTTGAATGTACTTTTTGTCACTGGGGCAGGTGACTCTGCTATTTTCTCTGAAATCGCAAGGCCACCATTTCTACTTGTACATGTATGGATACATGTACATTGGACTAATGCCACTTTTTTCATGATTTTGATAAGCTGATGTCCCTGAACATGATTGGGTATTTGTGTATGTTAAGGGGTTAATTGTCTGATAAGTACAATTGGTTGAAGGTACATGTACATGCAGATTTGTATTTAAAGGGAATGTACCGGTACAACATTTTGCTCTTGCTGCAATTTTCAGCATGGATTTGGAGGATTAGAATGTTATGTACCGGTACATGTACGGTACAGTATGTACATGTAGCACATATTGATAAACTGACTTGTTTCACGTTTTGGGCTTGAAGATGCTGGACAAACCAAGAAAAATATCATGTTCTTGTAGTCTGTCAGACCCCACTTACAGGCAAGATGAAACAGAACAGTTTGTCAACTTTGGGGGATTTTAAGGTCAGAGAATCAGTCCGGCAGGCTTGTACCCCTTCACAGGTGTGTAATCAGTTGCAAAGAAAATGCGGAAAAACTACTTACATGTATAAAAAATTAAGAGCAGTTTTTGGAGAAAAAAAAAAGTTTTCTCCAACGCTGGTCGGCTGACCAGCATTGGAAAAATACCATTTTTCTTGAAAATGTCTGCACACCAGGAGCCACGGTTTTGCAGGGTGCTTTAGAATGTCATTCCTAACCATCCAGTAAGATATTTCGTGATAATTTGATCATTTCGTTTTTTGATGTTTGCAAATGTTGTATCTTCCAAGAATACATTTGCAAAAATCAAAAGATGAAACTACCAAATTACGACAAAAGACCTCACTGGACTGTTGACTGTCTTAAGCATCCTGTAAAATTGTGGCGTGTGCTGTCATTTTCAAGAAAATTTGTATTTTTGCATCAATTTCCAACGCTGGTCGGCCCATAGAGGGTACAGCTTGGTTGTACGTATCTGGTACATGTATCTCTGTTGAACTGGTCAGAAGATCCATTCCATGGAGCTTTTGGAGCGGTTGCAAGAGATTAAGCAGGCTTCAATTAACCTTGCCTCATCTGTGGGAAAAAACCCTCTTTGGGATGGGGAAACATAAATGATGCAATACTTTGATTACCTTTGCATCACTGGAGCCATTAGGATATTGTTGAATAATTCATTCTTCTCACGGAATTGCGGTATTCCTCTGACCGCTTCGTCCCTTTTTTCTTTTTTTTTTTGCTGCGGGATTGCAGCTCAACAATCGTCATGTCTCTCCGTTAATACATGTAGTCTGTTAGTTACATGTAGTTAGTAACAAACGTTGGCAGTGTCTATTGCTCCTACATGTACATGTACATATTTTGACCGATTTCAATCAAACTTTGTTGAAAGTGTCGGTAGCCCAGCCCTAACATGTCACATGACTGGGGTCAAAGGCCATTATGGGGTTACTGGGGTCAATAACCTTATGTTTGCACTCAAAACACTATTTTTCAGAAATAACAGGGAACAATCACGTGACTCATGCATGAACACGTATTTGTTGGCCCGCAACTTCCGAGAAATTTCCAATTGAGCTTGTTATAATCTTAGTAATTTTTCCTGACTGGCTGTGTTCATTATTGATTGGCTGTATGGTTTATGAAAATACAATTTTTGGTTGGTTATAAGTAATTTTTTGGGGGTAAAGTACCCTTTTAATGCAGTTTTTCAATAGTGGCATTTCAGTACCTTAAGATTTTAATGCAACTACCGATACCGGCTATATTTCTGATTTAAACAAACATCAGTATGCATTTTAACTGCTGTACAGCAGTGCAGTTGCTGTTCAACATTTTGTTTATTCAATATAAATGTGTGTGTTAGTGTTGCTATTTTTACATACACAGAGAGATACATACATGTACGTCAACGACTGGCTCGGCTCTTTAAAACACACATTTGTTAAAATTGCAAAATGCACCCTCTATGGATTTGTTCATTTGTGCGCTGAATTGCATGAACGTAGAGCTTGCCTAGTCTTTATTCAGTGGTCCTTTCCCTGTGTCATAAGCGACTTCTGAAGTTTTCAGGCTAAAGAATGTTATTGGAGCTGGAATGGAGACCCGGCTCGCATTGCAGCTTGCTGATAATCGGAGTCGGTTGTTACATAATGGATGTGCATTCTGAGCTACTCATCCAGTTTGTACATGTTTACAATGTGTCTTTACATTGTTGAACGATATCAAATCTGTTAAATTATATACTTGGTTGGATTCATTTATATCAGTCTCATGGGAGGAGCGCTTTGTCCTGTATACAGCCAGAGGTACACAATAGTGTTCATTTATCAGGCATCAATAAATTTATGCAACTCATAATCCTTTGTCCGATACCAGAATTACGTGTTCCTCATTTCATTGGCAGATGGGAATGCACTATTGGAGGAACTCAACCAGAAAGCTATTACGGCGGGTGAAGAGGCCACAAAGGAACCAGCCGAACTGAATGATGGCGCCCTCATGCTGCAGGTAGGGTCAGTCTCATCTATTGCTAAGTACTCGATCCTGCATGGTGAAGCATGAAATGTGAACTTTTAAACCCTTTCATCAATTTTCAATATTGCGCTTGTGTAATATAAGAATTGATGATTTTTCACTTATGGGCAATTCAACACTGTAGATTAAATATTGGGTTTTGAGCTTCACCGACATATTTTATAAAACACTCTATCTATATGCTCATTGTACGAGGGCTTGCGAGAAAAATGACAGGCTTTAGTTGGGGGGGAAGCGAACCCACAACCGCCTGCTTACTGGGTTGGCTGGCCGGTTCGAGTCTGATATAGTGCCGCAAGCAAACTTTTTGTGTGTGTCGGCGAAGGTCAAAATCCAAAACATCTCCCTGACGCAAAGTCCATCTTATAAACACAGTAGATAAGTTTGTCTTGCAAATTTGCTGTAACTGTAGGAGAAAATACTGCTACTCGAAGTCCATGGGTTGTGAATATTGTTTTTTTGTATCATGTACTGGTACATGTAATTGGTTATCCTTTACATCTGAGGACTTGGAACAATCGGTTACCTGTGATAACGGTGCATTCGATTAGCTCACCAGGGTCGACTCCCACTAGCCGGCGCCATTAGATTAGCCCATTCGTCATTCTTGGGGTAAGCCCATTTGTCATTCTTGGGGCCTCACCCGGATGAGCCACCACCCTGCACGTGGAGCAGAGTCAGTGGTGGAAATATGTCACACTCATGCGTTGTTGATTCCAAGCAGTGGACAAAATAATATGGAGGTCAGACAGCAGAAGAAACTCAAGTGGACCAAAAATAAACTTCATTTGAAGTCTAAATGTGATTATTTATGGAGTTCATTGCGACTAAAGAGGCTATAATTCCAGCCCAACTTTGTTACTTTTTGCAATTGAAGGAAAAGCAGTAAAAAACAAAAAGAAGACAAAGTCAGAAAAGAAGGTTTTTTTCAGTGGCTACTGCCACGGCTGGGACTCACGTGAGGATCTTGATGGCCCACGTTTGAGCGTTCAATTAGCCTGGCTCTCGTGGCCAACCCATCTGTTGATCCAGGTGAGCTGCTCGATCAACTCGCCCAATAAACCAGAGGACCTATGAGCCCAAATTCTAAGAAGGTTCTCATGTACAAACCTTATAGAACATGCTGAGAAAAAAATTGTCCAAACAATACACATGTAGGAACAGAAGAAGGGAACAGTAAGGGTCCTCAATAGTATGATAAAACCAGATCGTGTGTGATACATGTGCACGTATACTTTGCGACGAATTTCTTTGCTCTTGCTGCAAGCACAGAAAGGTGATGAGAGACACAGAATTCCAGGGTTAGTAAAGCCATTAAATTTGCCCCTAGTGGGGATGTGGTTTCTTGGGGATTGATTAAGCCATTAGCTGGATGGCCAGTAATTTATCATAATGGAAACTTATTATATATCATCTTCTTTTTCTGATATTACATGTTTTATTTCAAATGGTTTATGCCTACATGGGTAGCAATTAAGGCTGTACATGATTGTAAGTCTTCCGTAGGCCCTAGGCACCAGTGTTCTGTAGGCCCTACTCCGCCCTAGGCACAAGCACCAATTTCATGTTGATGCTAAGCTGTACTAAGCAAGCCAGGCCACACGGTGGTATTTTCGTAGGCCCTCAAAGTTTTTTTAGGCCCCTAAATTTTTCGAAGGCCCTTAGGCACAGTGCCTACTGTGCCTATTGCATAATCCGGGCCTGATTACTAGCGTACAATGTATTAAAAGGTATTCAAAATTACAAAAGTAAAAAGACTGAAATGATTTCTACATATGTACAGTACAGATTGCAACATCTTCTCTTTATCATACATCAGTGTTTGACATTTTGCAGCTTGGATTTCATCACTTTCATGTACATAGCTGCAAGGTGTTTTAATGAATTGATTTTTGCCTGTATTCCCACCTACTGGGGGTATGCATTTATGGGTAGTACAGGAACTGGGTACCCTATTGAAGTAAAACACAGGTACCTGGGTACCCATTAAAGAAAACCAACCCCAAAATTCAAATCCTGGAAGTTGTGTGAATGGCTTTATACAATGTACATACACGTACCGTAGCTTTACCGTGTAACTGCAACTTTAGCGAGCATCATCTGTCGTGCATTAGAATGCACACTCCATTTTGGTTTTCCATGTAGCCTGGTTTTCATTTTGATAATTCCCCACAAATGGCATTCAAAAGCCTTTCTGTTTCATTGTCTGAGAAGTTAGGAATTCGTAAAGTTGGTTATGGGTACCCAATCGCATGATCTAGAACCGGTTCCTGACATCAGTGGTCGGGTCCGATGCACAACCTACCACCTACTGACATTTAAATTTTGTATATAATTCAAAATCCTGAAAAATCTGATGCGAGACCAGTTCATCAATTCAGAGTCCATGGTTCATCAAACCCAAGGAATTCTTGTGCGTGTGATTGCTTTTGTGCGTTGGATTATTGTGCTAACCCTGCAAGAAGTGAACTCTGAATTGGAGATGTACAAATGTACATGTACATGAATGCACAAACGGACAAACCAAATTCCATTCTAATGCTACATGTACATCATCATGCGGTAAATCTAAATGTAATTGCAGAATTTTGAGATTTATAGTTACTGATAGCAAAGGATCTCTGCTTACAAGAAACATGTGAAATTGTTGCCTGGTTCAACTACATTCATAGAGCAAGGAACAATTTACCAGCATGTACATGTACATGTACAAATGTTCATGTACATGCATGTTCTGTATCATGTACGGTACATTACAAGCCCATAAAAGCAATATAATGAACCTGTGATGTACAGTGCTTCGCAATTTGACATAGTGCACAGTGCATCGTGTGCATGCAGCCTTTATGAAAAGTCAAGTGACACACACGGGCGGGGTGACTGTACTTTTGATGATTGCGTCCAACAGGCTGTTCAGTAGCGCCAAGTACCAATGCATTGCTGAGTAATTCCCTGGATTTGGCCGGTTTGCATGCAGTCGTGACCCTTCACAAGGGTGGATTATTATGTGATGTGGTCTGATGGATGTGGACAGGCATTATTGGGTATTGACAGTGTTACGCTTGATGATGCAATGGTGTGGTGGGTAGCCAAGCAGTGCGTGTTGGGGGGGGGGGATTAATGGGTTGCCACACCCATTTCAGCTTTTTTAAAGAGGTTGTGGAATGCTCGAAGACATTTCCGTCATTTTTTGGGTATATGTAGCCTAAGGTGTGATGAAATAAAAACGACTATTGTGTCTGTCATGAAATGAGTACAAAGGTGACTTTTGAGAGTTATTTTTCAGGTGGGCAGCAAACAATACACACTAAATTGTGACATAATAACCAGGACACGTTTATGCTACTCTGCATCGGGAGTCATGTGTAGTACGTAACGAGTTACTGTTTTTGTTTGCCACCAACACACGACACTTTTTACACAAATACATGTAGCTCCCAGACTTGATTACGTCACGATTTACTGTTTTTTGTTTGCCGCCCAACGGCGACTTTACTTTTACATGAATTGCATGTTCGGCCAAACAGGGAAAACAGCTCTCAAAAGTACCTTTTGTACTCATTTTATGACAGAAACAATAGTCGTTTTTATTTCATCACACCTTAGGCTACATATACCCGAAAAATGACGGAAATGTCTTCGAACATTCCACAACCTCTTTAAAGGTGCATATTTGCCTGCATATTGCCAATATTTATTTAGTGAAGATTGTTTACTTACAACATTTAAATGATTTGGGTCAAAGGAAATCTACGAAATGACTTAAAATATAGGGTGACAAAGTTGAAACACCACTTTTTAATTTTGTCCCCCATGTCTATGTATATGTAAGTATTCCCAGCATGCAGCAATGAGTGAGGCCATCAAATTATGAGCTCTTTTACATGTATACATGATAGTTTTTATGGCATCATTTGATAATGTCAATGGATTTTGAATAACCTCACATTGATTCAGTTGGGACCTGTACGTGTACACAATTTTCGAGGAAAGATTTGGGGAAAAAATGCATGTTTGACTCAAATTACAACGACATGTAGCGCTCCAACAGCTCACCTTTTGAGGTTCAAAATTTTTTCCCTGAAATTGCTTGGGGCAGATTGCACACAGACCGCAAATTTTCAATTTGTGGTTGTGTGAATGACATGTATTCATTTCATGGGAAACACATTTTCAGAGACCATTAGAAATGTTTGTTTAAATGAACTTCAGGGAAATTAAGTATGTGCAACTTGCAAGTATTAGGCCTATGCAACAAATTGTTGCGCTAGCACTACCCTACACTGTACTGCTGTACTATGCAAGCATTGTACATGCTTATGGGCTCCGTGTGCAAACTGGAGAGGGCGCTTTTTTTTACCACTTTAGAGAGCCCGTGGACGGGACACACCATGTGCGTGTATTGGTTTGCGCGCATATGACGCAAAGTAAGCGCGACTAATTTATTCTGAATATGCACAAAGCCATCACTATCATTTTCGCGTGAGCGTCGGGTGTCGTCGGTAGTGCGTTCGAATGTCTCCCCCAGAGGTCTCCCTCAACTCTCCTTTTCTTACCGTTGAGGGGGTACTTGTGCACGGAGCCCATAAGAAAAGCTGATAATTCTGTGTGTGGTTTATTTCCACTCCAGCCCTCAAAATGAATGTCTGAAGTCAAATGTGACTGAAGCTCATATAAACGTTACACGGAGAGGTTTGCCCCATTAAAAAAAATTATATATTTTTAAACCATTGTCTGTAACCTTTTTTGATAATAATTGCAATTTGGTTTCTGCTGTCTCTTCAATCCACAGGCTCTGAATGGATTTGTGATCTTCATCTCGAGGAAAGGGAAGATTTTCTACATCTCCGAGAATGTAGGCAAACAAATGGGCATCCATCAGGTACAGTATTTCCTACACCTCCGAAAAGCTTCTTTTTGTACATTTCTTTGACCAAATCCTAAAGAGCCATTTGCCAGTACACCAGTTCAGGGCTAACACCTATAGGACTTTCTGCACAGTAGTCTCACATACCCATGGTTAAATGGGGGCATGGGTGGCTAGTGCGTTAAGCGCTTGCCTCTCACCACTGTGGCCCTGGTTCGAATCCTGGCCGCGGACCATACATGCCATACGTGAGTAGAATTGAGCGTCGGCGCCCTCCAAGGGTTTTTCTCCGGGCCCTCCAGTTTTCCTCCCTCCGGAAAAATCAAACACTTTTGATCTCTGGCTGTGCTCCGTGGTCTTATATGGATCGATGTGGCTGGCAGCCAGAGGCACCATTATGCCAGTGGCTTGACCACGTTGTAGCCTCGTCCTTCGCAATTCAGCTTCTCAGCTGCAAGAAAGGATGATAAGCCTTCCAAATTATTATTATGAAATCAACATGGGTCCGTCATGATCAGAACCGAGTCTCATCAAACACAGGTGGGCAAGATGTAACGTTCACACTTAAATGTACATGTACACGAATGCAGCGTTGTACTTGCGTGTGGGTTGGCTGTTGATTTTGAATTTCTACCGAGGTACACTGGGGCCAATTTCATTGAGCTGCTAAGCACAAAATTTGCTTAAGCACAAACAAGTCTTGCTTACATGTGATATAATCAGGTTATCGGCCAAAACTCCATGCGATTGTTATGCTAAGTGAACAGCTAAATACCAGTCGCAAGCAATGTGCATCACATGGAGTTTTGGCTGGTAACCTTATTTTACTAAGCAATATTTTTTCGTGCAAATTTTGTGCTAAGCAGCTCTATGAAATTGGGCCGTGGTTGTAACCAGGGTTGGATTTTACCCATGTAGAGTGCCGGCCCTAAGCCGTGTTGGATTCGTGCTAATCCGAAATATCTGTGTTGGACCCGAAATATCAGTGTTGTACCCATGTCCGACATTGAGATTTTGGATAGTGTGGAAGACCCTTTACAAAGCCCATCCATGCAAAATTGGCATTGATTACTCTGCGCTGTATTTGAATCAACCAGTTGATCATGGTCAGCTCAGGGATTAAGATATCTGCACTGAAAGCAAGTTGACTGAAACAACACACACTACTGGTTTTTCTCAGAACCACCTCTACGTTTAATGTGCACATATCATCACTTCACATCTTGTACACCATAAACATCTCGTAAAGTCACAACATCTGAACGGACAAAGCAGGATGGGTTCGATTATTGTCTGAGCATTAGGCCCATCAAAGATTCATTCTCTTCCCAAATTCCCTTGAATTGTATAGACAAGACAGTACATACCCACAAAATTCATGATGCAAATTGTTAGTTTGGACTTACATCTAAGAGGTTTTTCCTCTCATTTCATCCCTTGATGCAGTCCCAGGACATGTAAGACGGTGTCGCTGATGTCTAAAGAATTCTTCAGCAACTTTATAACTGCAGTATTAAGCCATGAAAGGGCAGATTTCCCTACAGTTAATCCCAGAATTCTGTCATGCCAATATCTAAATGACTTGCAATATCAAACATTGAAAATATTTCCATATTTTTTTTCCCTTTTTGAATGGCATATATATTTACCGTACATACGTTCCTGTACTGGTACTTTTATGCCATGCTATTTTTGCAAGTGATTCAGTAGTTTCACTCCAGGCCTACATGTGCGTATACATGGCACTGTTTATTCTGAGGGTATCATATCAGAAACAGGGTATGTATTTGGTAGAAGTGGCAATTTACTAGTGGTTAATGCCTCTGCGGTACAAGAGCTGGAGGTCGCGGGTTCAGCTCCCACCTGAGCTGCCTGGGGCTTGGTATTCACAGCTGCGTGTATGCAAAAGTGGGCTTGCCAGACAACACGAACAGTCACTCAAATGGACACGCATGCACTGGTGCATTGATTTACAGACCCGAAAGTTATGAGATGGGAGCTTTGGTGTTTATATGGATCTTTACATAAACAGTAGAGGGCGGTCTGTCACCACTTATAAGAACCCCATTGGGAGCGTGTGCGCCCCAGTTTGTGTGTGTTTATGGCTCAAAGTACATGTACACACATAAGTGATGTTATTCTGAAGGTGTACAAAACCCCTAGCGTCTTCGCGTGAGTGTCAGGCACCATTGGTAATGCATTTGTTATGACTGAACTACCGGTACATGTACATGTAGCAGTGGCCCCAACTACCGGTACATGTACATGTATTAGTTAGGACAGTCCTATAACCATAGTTTAGGGAAGTCTCAACTATACAGGGTGCGTGGCCCCCCCCCCCATTTTTTTTTTACACTGTTTCAGAGACAGATTTCTTATAATTGAAGAGACATATTGAAAGTGTTTTAAGATATTCTAAACTACAAGATCTTGGTCGTATATGGTGAAAGTGGCGTTGAAAGTAAAGCTCGAGTTAAGAAATAGCGGCCATTTACAGAAGAATGGTCAAAAACTAGTTTGTACACGTCTATGGCAGTCATGTAGACCTAATTACATGAACAATTATTGCAGTTCTTTGTGCGTGCAGTGCTATAGTGTTGACCATATCTCATAGAATTGCATGTGGACAAACTGGTTTTGACCATCTTCCTTTAAACCATCTCCATCTGTACATTGTACCACAAAGATGCTGTACCCCGGTACATGTACCGGTAGCTTAGGAATACCTTGAAACAATTTTAACATGTCTCCTCAATTCCAAGAAATCTGCGTCTGAATTTTTTTTTTGGACCGCCCTGTAGTTGGGACGATTCCAGCTTTAGTTCGGATCGTCCTACAGTAACTACGGTTTGGACTAGTATGCTATGGGCTCTGTGCACAAGTACCCCCTCAATGGTAAGAACGGGAGAGTCAGGGGTGACCACTGAAGAGACTTCTAATGCATTGCCGACGACGCCTGACGCTTGTTGCAAAGGCCTTAATGGCTTTGTGCACATACAAAATAAAATTAGTCGTGCGTACTTTGTTCAATATGCGCGCGAATCAGTATGCGCAAGCAAATGTGTTCATCCACTGAGCCCTCAAAAGTGGTACATGTAAAAACGCATCCTGCCCACTCTTATGCGCGCATGGAGCCCATAGTTCTTACCAGTGATCGTTTTAATGTTTCTCTAGCTGTTGAGGTGGTACTTATACATGGGGACCATGCATTCACCTTTCCCTTTGTAAACTTGTAAGCCGGAGGGCAGTGTTCCGTGTCAAAAATGTACATCTGAATGTTTTCCACACAAAGATCGGCTCTACGCACTAGTGCGTGAAAGGTCTTGAACTCGTGATTACAAGTACACGTAATGGAGAGTATTTCGATCTTGTCACTTATCAGTAGCACCACGGGTTCATCATGAAGAACGTAGAGTTGGCATCATCGGGGATTTGCTAGCAATGCCATGCCGAATTAGGATCTTGAATCATAGAAAATTCCCCGCATGCACTTGAGAAAGCAATACGCCTCATTCAGTCTTGGCCAAGATCGCGCAAGGACTATAGTTGACCAATGGTTAACTAACGTTTGCCCGAACTCTGTCTAGTCGATGGTGGTTGACTACGCTAGTCGACTATTTGGAACCAGCCTACTGGGGTTGGTTGCTTCATTCATTCGTTAGACATAGGCATTTGCCGGTGGTCTCCTCCTCAAATTATACACAGTTGGGATCACTGGCTCCGCTCCCACCACAGCCAGTCTTTCCAATGCTGCTGCTTTCAGTTCATTGGTGTCACACCCAGACCATTCACGGATGTTGTCCACCCAGCGCATCTTTGGCCGGCCCACGGAGCGACGACATCCCACTGGCATCCCATCCACAACAGCTGCCGCCATGCTGCCATGCCGAACCACATGGCCCAACCATGCTGCTGCTTCGCTGGTAACCAATAGCCGCGCACATTCATAACACTAGCAGAGAGCCAGGATACAGAATTTTTGCAATGACATTTTGACCAGCGTTTGACTAGGGACGTTCGCACGTTGCTATCAGTGCGCAGGCGTAAGGTAGGTCACAAATCAACCAATAGTCGACTAATGGTCCTTGCCCGAACTTGGCCCTTGATGAAGCATGTCTGGAGCACCAAAAGGGCTTTGTGAGCTCAGTTTGCTAGTTACTTTTAAGGACAAACAGGTCAAACAGGTAAGGACTAACCGGTCCCTTTTTAGTACCAAAATTCTCAGATTTCTATTATCAGCATTGAGTCTTTACGTCAAGGTTGTGTTTAATGATTATAGCACCTTGAGGATGTAAGTAAGGTGCTTTATAAGAACCTATTACTATTATTATTATTATTAAAAACCCTATATATTTGGATCGCAGTTTTCTTCGAAAAAAGTCAGCCAGTTGCCGACATATTATGGACAGGTCCATTATACATTTTCAGGGCTGCTGCAATCGTTTGTCAGGGTTTTACATTGATACTCAAACAGATTCTTCACGAAAATTATATGGTGCCTGTAACGTTGAAGAACCCATTTGCAAACAAGGGAAAGTATTTGACTTCATGAGAAAATATCAGTTGAAATTTTGAAGTGATAGAAATGCAGGCAAAACTGTTCCTCTGGAAGCACGCCCCTTGACTGCAAATGATAAAGCGCACTGCGTGTGACTTGTATACATTGTACGTTTGGATCGCTCTGGCACTGCACATTATATGAACTGCACGTGTTCTTCATAGAGAATGCGTGAGTGCGTACGCATGACAGCATGGTATGATAGGTACATTTGTTGTAGGCCTACTCGTATAAGAATGGGATCTCGGTTTATTTTCAGTTTAATTAATCTTCTCGATGTATCGTACAGCCTTTGCGCACAACATTTGCAGTCGCACAACCCATCTTCTATAAAGCACCACACATACGGTATATGTGCCATTTACCGGTACAATGTATACATGTATACGGCACTCCACTCCAGAGTCTAACTTGTTACTGTTGAAAGGGAAATTGCTTGCCAGCGTCCACGTAAGGTTCTGGCTGCATTATTAGAGCAACCAATTGAATGAATTTTCTGGAGCCTGATTTGTGGCGTCTTGGCTCTCATTTCGGGGGGAGCAGGTGTACATGTATCCCGCAAGGTTTTTTTAGCAGGAAAACATCATAAGCTCCTAGACAACCCTAAGATAAGACCATATGTAATTGAACCTCGGACACTTGTCGTTGCTGTGTGTACGTGTGTACTTTGTGTAGTGCCTCAAGAGGAACTAATTAATCAGTTTCATCCGCCGCTCCGAGGAAATCAACATCTTTCATTGACAGTCTGGAGCCTCTTGTGAAGAGAGTCTGACATTTTGTTTTGAAAATATTCTGGGCATGGACAAAGTTCATTGATACCTGTGCTGAGTTGCACGTTGTACAGTTGGTTTACATAATGTGTTAGTTTTTATTGCATACATACACTTTGCATGTGTGTATGGGCGTGTTCATCTATTCAAACCATGGATGAAAAATTCCAGAGAACAAAAGAGAACAATATCGTCCACGATTTCCAGAATACGTCCGCGTTGGAGGTCGTGTACAAAACCAATGGGAGTCTTCCTAAAAAGTTAAGAGTACAAACAAAAGAGGGACAGTAGGATGTCCACGATCGACGGTGTGAATGCGTTTGCATGCACAAGAACGTGTATACTTGAACTCCTTCAATGTGAAAAAAAAAGAGAGAGACAGATGACACGTGGCCACGATCAGGTGCATTAGTCTGTGAAGACACTGAGTTTGAGCATATTCAGTCGAACATTTGAGGGTGGCAAGAACTCCACGTCACCAGTTTGCCCCCCCCCTTGTTCCCCCTGCCCCTCCCACCCCTTAGATATGGAAAATAAGGAGGAAAGACAAAAAGAGAAAAATGAAAAAAGAAGACGTGAGGGGGGAAGTCAATAATAAATAGGCATGATGTTTGACCCTTGAAACAATGTCGGAAATCTGGCCAGTTGTCAGAGGCCCCTTAAGTCCACAGCAGAATCCAGCCCTGCAGGGGCAGTAACTTAGGCTGGTAAAAACTCCACTTTAACTGCTGTTTGCAACATTCTTCCACTGCATTTTTAAATTTATTTCTTTTTGAATCGTGTGTCCTTCCCTTCCGCCTGTACCTGTCTGTCAGTCGTCAGTCAGACGTCAGTCAGACGTCAGTCCGGCGTCCTCCTCTCTTCATCCTGTGGCCTTCTCCAGTTCCTCCCTGTTTCATCAAGTCTTCATTGGATAATCTTGACGATTGTTAACAAGCACGTACGCACACCAATTAACCCCCTTGGCAAAGAAGCCATCCTTCAAGTACATGTACGGTACATGTACAGTACATGTACGGTACATGTTGACATGTTTGCATCACACCTGATTACACCATTTTTATTTTTTATTTTTTTTCTGGTGCATGTACGATATACATGTACATGCACCTGTGCAAATTTAATGAGTTCCGTAGCACATAATTGAAGACGTACATTCAGCCTTTATGTTCATAACATTGCATGCATGACGTCGTCCTGGGGGAGGGTGCCTCTTGCCTTTGAAAGAGAAAGAGACACAACCCTTGTCCCATCATATGCCTTCATTGGATTATCTCGACAAGTGCTCGCAAATCCCCCTTGGCAAAGAAGCCTTACCCTGTTGACGTGTTTTTATCAGACCTGATTACTTCGTTTTTTTTTCCCCACGTGTTTTTTTCTTATGTTAAATGTACGTTCTGGACACGTGTAAAAATGTCATGAGTTCTGAAGCACATAATTGAAGACGTACAATCAGTTATGTTCATTACATTAAATGACGTCAATCTGGGGGCGGGGAGGAAAAGGGTTCATGAAATAGGTAAAGGGTAAATATTTGCATAAAGTCCGCTTTTTAAAAAATTTGTAACATATTCCATGATTTTTCTGACAACTGAGGCCGCTGTTTCTCTGATGTCACTTTAGGAACACCCTCTTCAGATTCGTGGGTTTCTGTTCATGTTGTGAACCCAGGTTTTTGGTAACCGAAAAACATTTGTGGATAAGTTTTGTTTTAAGACTTGTCTTATTTTCATGTACTGATTCAAGAATGTCACCAAAGCCCAACAAATTACGATGTTTAAGCCCCTAAATTCTGGAAACTTGTGATCCCGGGGGAGCTGTAACACTAAAGGGTGCGTTCGAACGTGCTACTCGTGTTTACATGAGTATACTCCTGAGCGCCCGAACGGCAGGAGTACGACCCGCGGGTTAGCAAGAGTATGCTCTCCGTCATACCGGGAGTATACTCCTGCACCAAGAGTAATGCGCACGCAACATTGTCCTGCACTTGGGAGTAGCAAGAGAAACACGCTCAAACGTACCCAAAGTTTCTGACTATGACATCACAGTTTAGCTCATGAATATGGAAATTGGCATGTGCAGCAAAACTAAAGAGACATCAAAACACCTTTGAAAATGGCATTTTGATGATTGATGATATATACACAGCACCTTGCTCGCGAACAGCGCACGGTGACCAATCACCAACGCACAAAATATGGTTTCTTACACGTCCGCAAAAGGCGAACACTTTACGGATGAAATCACAACTTGCATCAAATCAGCTCGAATTTTTGGGGTCGCAAAAGTGGACCCCAAAATTCGTTCACGCACGCATAATACAGGAATAACACACACAAAAAACAGTTTTGAAAGGATAGTTGTGTGGATGTTTTATATCCTACTTTAAAATGTTCTTTCAGATTAACATCATTTCATTCAAAGCGCGTTTTGTAGCCCATATGGGCTGTTCTAGGACCCAGTGTCCCTTTAAAAGAAAAGTTTGTAACATGTACATGTACATGTACATCCAAGGGGCCTGAAAAAATCCCAGCGGCCAATTTCATAGAGCTGCTTAAGTGCAAAATTCGCCTAAGCACAAAAAAGTTTTGCGCAATAAAATCAGGTTACCAGCCAAAACTCCATGCAATTGTTATGCTAAGTGAACAACAGCTAAATACCAGTCACAAGCTATGTACATCACATGGAGTTTTGGCCGGTAACCTGATTTTGCTAAGCAATGGTTTTTCGTGCTTAAGCAAATTTTGTTGCTTAAGCAGCTCTGTGAAATAATTAGACTGTGTTGCCACACTTTCAATTAAAATTGGCTAATGTGTGACACTCTCCTTCAAAACTAGAATTTGCGACTCCCCTACTGTACATGTAGTGCGTGCACCAGGTTGCCTGTATTGTAGGCTAATCTTCATTCTCTTTCCCTTATTTACATGTAAATCTGCATGTACATGTACAAGTAATATATTATACATGTACATACATGTACCGGTACATCTATAAACAGATGTGCTGGTACCCAAAATTCTGTTGTTTATTAAAAAATTATGCACGTCTATTTCACACAATGTGCATATGTTACTTTTGCATAAAAGTACATGTATGCGGCAGGGAGGTTATAGAATAAACATTATTATTGATTTTTGACCACAGGGACTTTCACACTATCAAAAAATCTCTCATGTTGGACACGGTTCCAACGACGAGGGTTCAAGAACCCCTTTTACTCTAGCCAGAATCCAAGGTGGCTTTTTTGCACAGGTCCAGTGCTCTACATAGGCTCTGCACGGGTATAAAATCCCAAATCTACGGCCCACCCATATGCCCCCAGTTGTATGTGGTAATGGTGTACATGTACCTGGACGTGGTTCCTGACGCGGTTGACTTCAACACGTTTAGGCAAGACGATAGTTTAAAAAGACCAGAAATGTTGATTTCTTGAGGGAAAAAAAACATTTGGTGGTCATCGTTCTGTTGTTCTACAGCTAATAAATTCATCTTCTCGTACAGCTAATGAATTCATTTCTACATGTACCTGATTAAACCATAAGGGATACTGTAGATACGTGTATGCAATGCAAAAATTCAATTGTTATACATCAGAATGCTTTGTGAATCAGGTTCTGTAATTTTATGGAAAGGCTTTTTCATTGTTTCCTTTTTCCCAATTTACCAACACATGTAAAGTATACGTGTATGTATGCAAATCTTAACTTTTTCAATGACAGCACAATTTGCGTACTGATACTGTGAAAATGTTCATCTTGAGAAATCCTGGCAACAAATCTGTGACTTCATAAAAAGATTGCAAAATAGTGACATTCCGAAAAAACACACCAATTGCTGTGTTAATTCAGAAATTAAAACAAAAAGACATTTCCTATAATATGTCTTTATGCACACCATCTTGCTGTGTGCTGATTTTACAATAAAAGTATAATGTACATTTGTACATGGCACATAAATCACTGTGAATGTTAATGTGACACACCTCAACGCCTGAAGAAAAAAACATCTGACTATTTTATTTTTTGCTGGTTGGTTTGCACGACAGTACGAGATGACTGGCAACACCATGATGGAGTTCATTCACCCCGACGACCAGAAGGAACTAGCCAAGCAGTTTGTAGTCCAGGTACCAGGCCAGCAGACATTCAAAGGCTATGGCATGGAGAATGCGGGCGACGCACCAACCTCCATGAGCTTCAACTGCTTCGATTCAGACAAAGGTTCGTAGACTGGTGCATGGTACTGGTATCATTTACCTCTATCCGCGTTCCGTTCACAAGTCCCGGTACCGGTACCCCCTCACTGACTGCAATATTTTGCTGCGAAGTGCGGCCACTGTGTGTACCGTGTACAAATCCCCTGGTATACGTGCGTCACACACAAGGATTGGTGTGTGCGTCAACCAGCCAAATGTAGTGTCCCACCCATGGGACCTCGTTGCTAGGTAAAAGGGCGCCCTCTTTTCTTAGTGCACGGAGCCCATAGAGCGCATTCAATTACATGTACTTCCCTCGTGCTTAGCCATTCTTTGGTCTTGGGTATAGATGCACATGTGCAATCTGTAGCAATTACCGAATGATTACGAATTACTCGAAGGCGAGCCATAGCAACTGGACCGAGTCAACAGGTCATGTGGCGATTAAACCCCCTTTGCAAATGGTTCGAACCGTCGAAAGCGAGCCAATGGTGGCCACTGTATGTGCTCTTCCAAAGTGAACAAGAAATGCCCGGTATGTTTAAAATTAACTTAGCTTTCCTCGCGTCGTCTAGTACTACTAGTGTGAAGTGAAGCTGAGATGCTCTTGAATCCCCCCCCCCCTCTCCACAGCACTGAACGTTAGGCTAAGCCACCATGTTTTCGTATTGTTTTGTGGGATACTCATCCAAGTAACCGGCTCAGCAGGTCAGTTATTAGGGCCAGGCTCAAATAAGCGTGAGAAGTCACATGAGAGTTAAATCGAACGCTGTAGCGCTTGCACGAGTAAGTGCGGGGGAAGTGATTGAACGTGGGGATACTAACTGGACTAGCTGACAATGCCCAATGCCCGTGTATTGAAGCCGCCGTCCGCCATCTTGGTTCCCCCATGATGCACACATGTTAAAGCTATAGTCCATCATTTGCAGCTATCCAAAAAGTGACTGACGTAATTATTGTTGAAAAACACACTCGGTTGAAAGATAGTAAGGGGACTAAACTCCCTGTGAAATTATTCTTTCTGGCATGCTGTCATTTTGAAGTAATCAATGAAAGAAGGCCTTTCCTACGGTGCTTTTTAAGACGCACCGTTGGAAATTTCCGTTAGTAGTTCGTTTTTTTTATTCAGCGAAGCGCGCGCAAGCATTGACACGACGCACACGCACGTGCGCCATCTATAATTCGTTGGATCAGTGCGCGACATCGCATAGCTACATGTACATTCAAATCAGTAAGAATGTGTCTCGGACGCTGAATTCAGGCCCAATTCGAAACATGATTCAGCAACTTTTGATGTGAAATCGAAATCCTAGAATGCTGTCTTTCTCAAAAATATAAAGCTGAGCTGAAACTTCATCAGGTTAGTTGCTCAGCACCTTTCTTTAGATTTGTAGCACGTTTGTTGCTTCAAAGGAACAAAATGCACAAATTACAAATGATGGACTATACCTTTAAATACAAGGTTTTTTTAATGGGTATAGTTTGTAATATTGCATTTCTTCTTCACATTTGAAGTGAAAAAAAAATGAGAATTGTATTTTCTGACCAGCTTTTGAGATTAAAACAACATCCAAAGAATAGTTTTATATAACGGGAATAGTTGTCCTTGGTGAAAAAAACCCTCAGCTACAGAAAGATCTGCAAATGGTACCTTCCAGCATTTCGTTTTGGGGATCCTACAGATGGCGGATCATTTGCATCAAGGCCCTCTGGCTAATTAACTTGCAGAAGCCATTTCAGTGGCTTATATTTATGAATGCAGATCACGTGGATTGCTAATTCCATCCGAGTATACCCTTGATGAATTCCAAATTGTCTTATTCTGAGCTTCGCTAGGATTTCTTGAATTTACAATAACGGTCTTCTGTTAAGCTCTTCCATTTGTACATGTATGTTAAAGGGAATATACATCATTTGCTTTTGCTGTAATTTTCAGAAATGGATGGAATTGGGGGGGTTGGAAATACATAGCAAATATAGTTACACTGACTTTTTTGAGGTTTTGGGTTCGAAAATGCTATGAAAACCAAGAAAAACAATCATTTTCCTGTAGACTGGTTCCCCGACTCCATATAAGAAGAAACAGAGCAGTTTACATACATTGGGGAATTGTAAGGTCAGGGAACCAGTCTAGCTGGCTTGTACCCGTTCATAGGTGTGTAATCGATTGCAAACAAGTGCGATGGTCAATTGGGGCCAGTATTTGAAAAAAAGCCAGTTTTTTCCAACGCTGGTCAATTGATACAAAAATACCACTTTTCTTGAAAATGACAGTATACCAGGTGCCATGATTTTACAGGATGCTTTACACTGTCATTCACTAACAGTCCAGCAAGGTATCGTATTTCAAAATGATTTGATAGTTTTATTTTGTGATGTTTGCAAATGTTGTATTTTCCCTTTAAGTAATCAAACGACTTGGGCAAATACTTTGAAAGAAAATAATGTAATTCGGCAACTAAACAAAAAGACTTTGAAAATAAACATTATACTCTCCAGATACGGTATCTATGCACTAGAAATTAACTTTTGTGTACAGTTTGCAAGTTACTTGTACTTTTTTTAGATTTTTTGTTTAATATGTGTCATGTTTGTTAATTAAATAGCCCTAACAGTCCTGAATCCTCCAATTTTAATATAATTTTGCGCACCCCCTAGGGAGTTAATAAAAAATTATGTACAATCATTTTCCTTTCTGTTTTGCACTCATACCTACGAAATAAAATCCAACAAGATTGCATAATTTTCAGTCACTTTTGAAATTTACTGTCACACTCAACTATCATATAAAAAGTGAAAGTTTGATTAGAAATGTTGCCGTCATTTAAACTTTATGTACAATAATTTTCCTTTCTGTTTTGCACTCGTACCTAAAAATAAAATCCAACAAGATTGCCTAATTTTCAGCCACTTTTGAAACTTACGGTCACACTCGACTTTCATATTAAAAGTGAAAGTTTGATTTGAAATTTGGCCGTCGTTTAAACTTCAAAGTTAAAAATATTACCTTTGCATGAAACCATAATATCAAACACCAGGAAATACAAATGAATCAATTTGTATGTTAATTTGGTCTTTCTGTTTCATATCCAAGCCTTAAGCTTTATTGGGAGTGAATGCTTTCCCCAAAGGAAATAGTTTGTTTGGAGGGAACGATCAGGCCTTTCTTAACTTAAGTAATATTTAAATATTCATGTAGAGGGTGAGTAAAAAAAAACCGAAACCCAAATGGAAGAACCAATTTTTGTTGGAAGTTTTGCCTGTAGCACTTTCAAAATCTAGGATATGAAAGCCCAGTCATTAAGCTTTCTTTTAATACAAGAATCATTCAAATCACTCGTATACTTTTCAATTTTGAACACAAGACTGTTTTAAAATTCTATCCACGGATCACAAAAAAGATAAGTGTTCTTTTAGCAAAAAAATGAAAACAATTCTCATGCATCCTGTGAGAGCTGTTTTCGTTTTGCTGAAAAAACACTTACTTTTTTGTGATCCATGGACAGAACTTTAACGGTGTTTGTGTTCAAAATTCAGTAACTTGAAAAGTACATTCATTCGAATGATTCTTGTACTCAAAGAAAGCTAAATGACTGGGCTTTCATATCCTAGATTTTGAAAGTGCTACAGGCAAAACTTCATTCAAAAATTGGTCCTGCCATTTGGGTTTTGGGTGTTTTTTTTTTTATATGCATTTCTGGCATTCCTGTTGGTAAACAACTTGCCTTGTTTATGAGTTTTAATATTTGCATTTTATAAAATAAAAGAAAAGAAACCTAGATAGAGAAATTAGGCTATAGAGAAACTTATTAACAAATTGCAATTTAAACCAATTATTTGTGGTCAGTACATAAATACTAGAAAGCACTGTGAGGTTTACTCATGCGAGCTCCAATGTACTGGAGCCAGTGCATGCGACCACTAATTTGTATGTTTGTATTTATTGCCCAAAGTAGGCACAAAAAAATTCCTTTTGAATATATGCACAAATTCTATAGCGTTAGCATCGGCATCATGCCCACGATGTAAGCACCGTGGACATATTGATATTAGACGATTATTCAATAGTATTTTGATATCGATATCGCCGATAGCATTTTTTAATGATGTCGATATGTTCAATATTGAGGAATCATATCAAAAATATCGAAAATTTGTCAGATTATCGTCAAAATAAATCTCCCATTTGTGGTTATACTTGTGTGTATCGTTTGCTGTATAATGACATTAAGCTCGGCGGCAACTTGTGCTTGTGACTCAAAATAAATACATCGGGAAATGCCAAGCGGCGGTGCATTGTGCTTAAAATTTATTGGTTTTGGGTTTTTTGTTTTTGTTTAATCAAAGTTTCATCTTTATGGTCTTTAACTTTTACATGGGATAATCAATATATCGGATATTCTTGATATTGGATTCTGATATATTGATTATTGAAAATTCTGATATCGACGGTGCTTACCATGATGGCCGTACCTTTGGCAACACCGGTACTCTTGTAAACAAGAGTCCATGAAGGAAGTACTTACATGTAGGTACATGTTTTACATGTATAACTCTGAAAAACTGCACAAAAACATACAGTACATGGTTTTCTGACATTTGACATTCCTTTTTCCAAAAATCCACTTACTTTCACTTGTTTTTTTTTCCAACCCCACCCCATCTTCCTTTTCACTTTTGACAATACCAGATGAGGAGATGCCCTCCATTACAGATTTCATTCAGGAGCGACAGTTCTTTCTGAGAATGCGCTCCGTCATGTCGCGGCGAGGGTCTGGCGGAAAAGGCAAAGTCATCGGTTACCGGGTGAGATATCGGGAAGAATTGTAAACAACAAATTGCGATTATTATCGCAGAATATCTCTGGTTAACAAATCGGGCCTTGTTTTCTTCCTCAGGTCTTGTTTTTTTCTTGAAGGCCTGTACACATGTAGTGCAGAAGTGGTAGGATTTAATGTGGACAGAATAAATGTGATATAAACCACAAATGTTCGTCCATGTCAGAGCTCACTCAAAATTGTGGGGGTGCAACACACCAAGGAAGAAAAAGAGCATTGATTTGTTGTATTCAAACCATTTGAGAGTCAAGTTGTTACAAGAATCATTGCGGTCAAAGCCCCAATCGCATGGTGCTCCTCAGAACATCATTTTCGTCTATCAGAGTCCCCAGATCTATTTAACATCAAATGCAGGATTTGCTTTTAAATCTTCACGTTTCGCACAATATTGCTCAATAGCACCACTTGTTTGATAAACATTAAGCAGTACCATGAAATACGGCCCTGTTCCCTTGAGGTCAACATCCCCCCAACAATCTTCCACCCCCTACTGTCCTAGATTGGAGATCAGGGCCGTGTTTTGGTGACCCTTGACCTGGAGCGTGTTTCTAAGATCACAGCAATGACATGAAACATGTTTCTGTGCACCGCGAAAACGCCTGACCAAATAATGTTTGTGATGTCACTTTGTAACAAATGTTTTGGTCACTTTCAACACGATTTACAAAAGTCGGGCAGTTACTTTTCCAGTATTTTCCCCAGCCAGAGTAATAATTGTTAAGTATAAACTTTACCGACCGACTGTACAAACCCACTGTTTAAATCCTTTTGTGGTAACAAAGTAATGTCGTCTGCTAAAACTTGTTTCTGCCATCTTGAAACTTGAGTAAGCCAATCGCAAGTCTAGGTTCAACTTTTGGACGGAACAATGACGTCATTTCAGTGTAACCAAAGTGCCCAAGTGGTCCCGTACCAGAAACATGTTTACGGTCACAGCGCCGAAACGCGGCCCTTACATCATGTCTTAAATGTGTAGCGCCTCCTTGGCAAGTGGAACCAAGTTGCCACAGCAGTAGAGGGTGCCATCAAATAGACGAATTAAACCCAGTCTTGCAAATTTGGGCACTGGGCCCAAGAAATTTTGAGCTTACATGTGCCTCAAAGAATATAGCACGCAGAAGGTGCATGTATGCTCAGAATTAGTGTGGTTCAAGTGCCACAATGCGTAAGACTACCGTACATGATTGATTCATCTTGTTGATAAGACCTCTCCCGCTATGGCAGCTTGGCTGCACCTGCAAGTGACTGGCCAGTCTTCGGCCAAGACATGATGATACACTGGCTGGCCTCAGACTCTCTCAGCCATGATTTTAATCGTTTACTCTTTGGCCCCTGGGCAGGTCGTCAACTTCTGTGGGCGTTTGAAGCTGGCGTCTTCCTCCAGCAGCAGGGGCTACACCGTGGAGGGGCTGATCTGCCTGTGTCGCCCCATCCAGCCCCAGCCTATCATGGAGGTACGCATGGATGGCAACATGTTCATGAGCAGGCACAGCTTGGACATGTGCTTCACCTTCTGCGATCCCAGGTAATCCGTTCACCTTTGCGAATTTGTGACATCACAATTAGGTATCACACTGCCAATTCATATAAATTTCGGTGAAGGGCAAAACCTATAATTTGATTTATATCACCCCGGCGCAAAAAAAATTCCATTTTTAATTTGAAGATTGTCAACAGGGTTCTGTAGTCTAGGTTCTTGTGGTGGGTCCCAAGTACATCACAAGTCCAGTCACAAGTAAATCACAAGTCCAGTCACAAGTAATCGGGGAGCAGCCATAACAGAGTAATGCCTTTGTCACTGATTATACTGTAGCGGTACTGCCTCGGACAACTGCCCCGGCGAGTAGCGGCGAACGGCCTAGCCTCTACGGTCGGGTACGCAGATCCGTTTTGGCGGAGATTTACCGCCAGGCCCGCAGCAGACTACCAAAAACAACACCCTATGACGCACTCACTCCACTCACTGGGCTGACAGATGGGGGGATATCTCGGGGAAGGAATGGGACACTGGACACTGGTTTGCGCCTACCCTTAGCTTTGGTGATTTATTCCTCATTCCAGTTTCAGCCTACCTAGGTGCCTCGCCTACGTGATCTCATACTTGATCACTTCCCTTACAAACTCAGAGATTACTTAATTATGCAGGAATCATTTGTCAATTACACTCACACAAAGTATGAGGCTCCCTCCGCTGCGACTATAGATGATTGGTTATTGGTTAATTGTGGGAGATTAGAACTGTGCAAGAACCCTTCACAAGACCGCGCTCGGGTTACGGCCACAGCAGAAAGAGAGTGAAGCTGAGCGCGTGGCCGCTTATATACACTGGCGCTATTGGCTGGTGCCCCCATAAACCTGGGTGAGTGCACGCGCACCCTACTGGCTACCAGTAATAAGGAACTATAGTGCGCCCTCTATAAAATGCATTGCGCTACAATACGAAGAGCTTGAGAGTTGAGTTGGTAGTGGATGACTTGTGATAGACTTAATGATTGGCTTACGATGGACTTACATGTATGATGACACATGATCCATCACAAGTACCTCAATTACAACGCAGTTTCATCTCTGGCAAATTTGCCGTAGATGCTTCTGGGTGGATGTTTCACATTTAGCTTTGAGTACAAACTGGCCTTTAGTGTCCTAGCCAGCATGCCACAACCGTGTCTGCTTCTACAGGGTGATTAAACAAAAACCGGACACCCAAACGGCTCCTCTTATTTTGCACAGGAGTTCTGTATGTAGTGCTTTCCAGACCTAGGATGTGAAAGCGCAATTAATAAGGTTCCTTTAATACAAGAATTATCATGACACTCATGTACTTTTTTGAGTTATGGAATATTGAAGACAAACACAGTTTAAAAATGTTGTCCATGGATCACATTTAAGGTACAGCATGTGATATTTAGATAAATTGAAACTGTGTCGTATCATGAAAACAATATCAGAATAATGCTGTAAGTCTCGAGGTAGCCAAGTCGAAGGCAGGGCAAGACTATAAACTCTTGACATTATAAAGCATGTTTTAAAATTGGAAGCAGAAGGTGTTTACATGTAAATAAAGATTATGATGAGAGCCAGTTCAACTGGTTATGAGAGTGTTTTGATGTGTTCTGTTACTGAAATATCACTTAAATACCTGTATTGTGATCTGTGGACAAAATTATAAAAATGTGTTTGTGTTCATAAGTCCACAACTTGAAAAGTACATGATCGATTTGGGTGATTGTTTTACTAAAAGAAAGCTTATTAATTGGGCTTTCACATCTGAGTTCTTTAATGCACTACATGTAGAACTTCTTCCAAAAAGAGGGGCGCCACTTGGGTTTGCTTCTTTTTTTGACTCACCCGTATGTATTTATGTATGTATGGGTGTGCCTGCAAGTGTATATATTTCCTTATATCGGTGTATTGTTATTTCTTGTATATTTCAATTGTCCTGTACAGAATGGTATACAAATATTGAGTGGCTCAGCGTGGAATGGGAGGAATATTATCGCTCGGTAAAATCTGGACTTTTCCATTTCACGAGGCGAAGCCGAGTGAACTGGAAAAGTCCAGATTTTACCGAGCGATAATATTCCTCCTATTTCACAATTTAAAGCCACTCAATATTTGTTTTATATAACTGACATATAGATCCTTGTCATTTTATATATTTGAACTTTTTTTTTAAATACAAAACTGGAGGAAAATGTATTTCTCTCTTCCAAACCACCCTTCACGAAAATGTTTGAACCCAACGCTGTAGCGCTGGCTCTTTGGAACAATGCGCGCAGCGCTGAACGCGCTCACCAGCATGCATTTGCACACAAATACCGTGTCATGATCCTAACTGTTGAATAGTATTTCCCATTCCCCATGGGCGGATAGTACTTTTTGAGCCGCGGCGTGAATGGGAGCAATAACGAATGTCACGTGATGTGAGTTCCACCAATCAAATGACTAGGATCTGTATGTCAGTTATATAAAAATAAATGTGAACTGAACTGAGCCTTGTTTCCAATACGAACACACATGTCTGGAACATTAGAAAGGACTGTGTTTCCATTATAAATGCAATTATTGTTTTCAGTGGGAATTGAGAAGTAAATTTGCAAGTTTTCCAGTGGTGTCCCGTCCTGTACTGTATTGAACTTCAAATGTAATTCATTCCGTCAGTTCAGCTTTCATCACTTCAGAAATCGAAACGAATTGCCCAGTAACAGTGCACCACTTTTCTAAAATAAACCTTCTTGTATTTGTATCAATATTCTGTAAACTATGCTGTTTTTGTTGAATATTTTGGTTGGTTCCAAACTGAGCGATCAGTATGTTTATTTCCACAGGATCATCACCCTCATTGGGTATGAACCCCATGAGCTGGTAGGCAAGACCGTCTACCAGTTTCACAATCCTCTGGATGCCAGGAAAGTCAGTGATTGCCACACCAACTGTAAGACCCAGATTTTTTTCAGATTTTTTTTCTCTTTGTTTGTTTGTTTGTTTGTTTGTTTCCAACTGTCTGTTTGTTGTTGTTGGTTTGACTGTGCTGGTGCTTTGCCCTTTAACGATGGAGCATTGTTAAAAACTCTGTGCTCTACAAGAACTTGTTGGACAAATTGGCAAGCTTGCCCAGTAAATTTATTTCGAAAATGCTCCGAGACAGCTTTGAAGAGAAAGCAGTTATAAAAATATTTATGATAAAGCAATTACAATGTATAAAAAATAGTTGTGATTGTGGCAGGCAAATCTCTCTACTTAATCTGCCTGCTGAAAACATTGTCTCGTTCTTGTTGATTTCTGTCTGCTGGCTGTCAAACCAGTGCTTGTTGGCTGTCCACTTGATCGGTGGGCATGGGTAGTAGTTCATCAGCCTCTGGCTTCCGTTCTGCCTGCCAGTTGTTGTTTGTGCAGGAATTCCTACTCATCATTCATTCTGTTATCTGTTTAGATTGTATCGTATCCTAAAACATGATACATTTGAAATCGTTAATATTTTCCCACTTTAGAAATTTCTCCAGGACTTGATTTTTTTTCTGAAAATTTTAATCTTTACTTGTTTGTCTCTCTGTTGTCCTGTTTGACTCGATCTTTTTGACCACTCTTGTCTCGGGAAGTTGGCTTTATATTTTGCCGGGTCAAGTGGATGTGATGGCAATGCCAACAAAATACAAAACCTGCACTTCAGGCTAATCTCCCTTCGAAGAGGAAGTTGAACGTAGTACGAAAGAAAGCAGGAAGACTAATTGGGAGGAAATACAGTCTCGGTTTCTGGTGTTAACATCGGTCAGATTCTTTGTCCGTGTAGCCTGGTTTTGATTTTGGAAATTTCCCACAAATGGCATACAAAACCTTCTTGTTTCATTGTTTGAGAAGTTACTAAGTACAAACTGGTAACTGGTACTAAGTACAAACTGGTAACTGGTACCCGATCCCATTATCTGGAGCTGGTTCCCAACATCAGCGGTCGGGTATTAGGGTACCCAGTTTCTGATGCACACCCCTATTCTGTGACAGGATTTTTTTTCTTGAATTTCTTGCCCACAATGTAGTAATCGTGAAGGGCACCAGTGCTACCAAGTATTACCGCTTCATGGGCAAGAACTGCTCCTGGGTCTGGCTGCAGACGAGAGCCACAATCATCTACAACACCAACAACGTGGCACAGTACATTGTCTGCATGAACTATGTCATTGGGTTAGTATGCCGTTGGTACTCACAGTAAAGAGATACAGGAAAATTCTTCACTTTTCCGAGACGGGGTACAAAACAATCTGCCAATAATAATATAATAATAATATCGGAGTCTTATATAGCGCACGTATAGCTACCAACTATTAGGTACTCAAGGCGCTGGAGATATGTTTACTATTAAAGAAAGGTAAATAAAGTTTATGAGAAATATGAGACCCATTATGTAGCACCTTATAAGGGTTTACAAGGTGCTGCGGAGCATATTGCAGCCACTGCCAGAAACACCAGGGCAAACCCCTTCTCTTAGCAATGTTACTGGGTTCTTAAACATGCATTACACAACACACGGGACCTACGGCTTTACGTCCCATCCGAAGGACGAAGCAATAATGGTAAAGTGCCTTGCTCAAGAGCACAAGCACCATGTTCCCACGGTCAGGATTTGAACCCATGTACCACGGCACGAGAGTCGAACACCGTAACCATTGGACCACAGCACCCTACTACTACTTTCAATGTTTAACCTTGTTCCCATGGTGTCGAGCAGTATGCTCCCACCACTACCTGTATGCAAATTATGCAAATTAGGAATAGTCTGGTGCCTGCCTGTGCTTTACATCAGCGTTTGTGTTTGTATGCGTTGTCTGGGGTAAAAAAGCATCAATTTGGCGCTGCATGAGTTACAAAAACACTATTGTGTGGGGGGAGGGGCTGGCTTGTATACATGTACATCTTCCAAATAGGGGCGCGCTCTTCCAAACTGACCATTATTTGCATACTGGAAAGTACACGTACAACCCGATTTTTACAGTGCATTGTAATGGTGTTGGAGCTTGGTTTCTTTTTTTTCGGTCAGAACACTATCAATTTTAATATGGAAATAGTTACTGAAAAAAAACTTCAAAAATCTCCCCAGGGCGGGGAAAGTGCCCCCCCCCCCATACTGGATATTCCGCTGGATTGACGTGTGACAAACACGAACAAATCTCTGACATGTGGTATTCCATTTTGCTATCATTCGAAATCTTTAGATGCTCCATTACACGATTATGTATGCTTAAAGGTAGAGTATATCATTCGTATTTTTGTGCATTGTTTTTCATTCGAAGCAACAAAAGAGCTCAAAATCTAAAGAAGGGTGCTGAACAACTAAACTGATGAAATTTAGCTCTGTGAGTGCTGTAGATTCTGCGAAAACAATATTCAATGTCATGTTTTGAATTGAGTCCGAAATCAGCGTCCGGGACACGTTCTCATTCAGCCGATTGCAGCTACGCATGCAATGTTGTCATGCACAGAACCGACATATTTTGGCAACTGTGCACTCGTGTGCGTCGTGTCAACGCTTCCGCAAATTTCCATAAATGTGTCTTTTGATGCATCATTGGAAATGGCCTTCGTTTATTGTTTTCTTCAAAGTGACAGCATGCCAGAAAGAATAATTTCACAGGGAGTTCAGTGCCATTACTATCTTTAAACCAAGTAAGCTTTTCAACAATGAATCCGTCAGTTACTTTTTGGATATCTGCAAATGATATACTGTACCTTTAACTTTAATAGCAGTAACCATGAACAGTTCAAGTCGATCAACATTGGGGTGTTAATTGCAATTTCTGGGTTGACAGGTACCCTGTGTGTTGGGAAGACTAGCTATGGGGCCAAGCTAAATACAACATTGAAACCTTTTATCGTTTCATGGATTCATTGTTTCATTATTTTGACAGAGCTGTTGTCGCTGAGTCCTCTCAAGTCAACGCCAGACAATAGATAATCGAAAAGTAAAAAACCAAAAATTAAAAAACTAGAGCTACTTTGTCTGTTCGAACAGAACTTACGGCTTTTTCGCATTTTAAATATCAGTGTTTTTCAAATTTATGAAAAATCAGAACAAAAAGAAAGGCTTGTCGCAAATTTGCAAAAAAGCCAAAAACATAGAAGAAAAACCCATTGTTGCAACCTAACACCATTTAACAATGGTGTCAGCCTTTTGGTTTTTCTTCGGAGGGATATCACTAACTGGTAAGGGGACTTCCAAAACTATGAGTGGACCATAAAAAATAAAATGTAGTTTAAACATTGTAAAGCTTAAGAATTTTCTCTTCTCACTTTTTGGTTTTCAGGAAAGACGTTGGTGAGCGACATCTGCTGATGGAAGAGATGGCCAAGAACAGAGGAGGGAATGAGCTCTGTGGTAGCATAGCTGACAGCGACTGTGGAGACAGTATTGCCAGCCCCAGCAGCGACATAGGCAGCAGTTACACGCCGAGCTGTGCCGACTCGCCGGGCACCTCTGGCATCGGTTCGGGCTCAGACATGGATGAGCCCCCGCTCAAACAGGTCAAGAAGGAGATGGACCTGAACGAACTCATCCCCAAGGCCGTCCGCAATAAGGAGGAAATCAGGAAGCCTCCTGCTGAGCAGGACATTAGCTTTGCCGCGCTCTTGAAGATGGATAACTTAAAGACGATGTATGGAGCCACAGAGAGAATGGACACGACAGAAAAGACGGACAAGGTGAAAAAAACGGAGAATGTTGTGAAGGACACAAGCAGCAGGGCACAAGGAAAAGCAAACAGTGCCGGGCTTGTCGCAAACAATGTTGAGGGGCCCTTTTGTAATCCTCTTCTGCACGAATCGACAGAGATTAAGCGGTCCTTCCAAAGAGCAACTCAGAATTCCACCTTGGATACATCGTTGCCCATGCAGATTTTCTCGCCAGTGAGTGAAGTGGGCTCGGACACCAGTAGCACTGCAGAGGTCAGTTCACCCCCAGTGGCAGCAGCACTGCCATCGGACGGACAGGATACCCGGATGGTCAGTGTAGGGGAAGATGACGAGAGCTTGTTCAAGGACCTGTTGGAGTTGACCAAGGACGACAACATGGACAACCCCTTGTCGCAACTGAACTCAGAACTGCCTCGCATGTCCTTCAGCGTAAACAGTCCCAGCAACCTGAGCCAGCTGCTGAACAGTCAGAGTGCTGCTAGTATCTCGCTGGGTATGTCCAGTCCCGAGTCCCAGGACCTGGTGGATGACTGCACCGAGGGAGATGATGACGTCTTCAACAGTAGATCTGAGTCGACCGAAGCTTCTTCCAGCATCTTGGCGGGACTTCTGGCCAAGCCGCCTGCCCAGGAGCAGGCCTGCAACGGTGCGGCAAGCCAGTCTGTGGACCCTCCCTTGAGTCAGGACAACCTGCACTACATGAACATGTCAATCACCAAAGTGGACCCCATGATGCCAGGAGCTGGCTTTCAGCTGCCGGACGACATCGCCAACTTCTCGTTGGAGTTCTGCCAGCCAGTCATGGACCAGGCAGCGTGCGATGCTATCGCAGCTCTAGGGGGTGACTTCTACCTACCTGATCCCATAGACAATTACAGCAATGGCAGTGGAGCCACCATTACAGAAGTTACCGATGCAGAAGACCCTGGATTCTTACTCAACCCCAGTGAACAGGTGCGACATGCTGCTGTAAAGCCTACTGTAAACCCATTGAACAGTCCTCCAAAAATGCCAAATGGCATTGCACAAACTCAAGTGCCTCTGGCACAGCCTCATAATGCTTCTCCTGACCTACATCTGAACGTTACTGAGCGAATATCCCAGTTGGACATCAAAGACAGTAGTAGGGCTCCACAGTTGAGTGAATCAGGTAATGCCCCGATCCTACATGCCCTGCTGCTGGAGAACAAGGGCAACAGTCCAACTGCTGAGAAGTCCAGAGGGCAGCGGCCCCCACCACTGAGTAGCAATGGACTCAATAGTGTGAATGACGTCCTGGGTCCAATCACTCCCTGCACAAAAGCTGCAGTGGATGCTGTGGACTCACTCATACAGGACTTTGATGACACATCAGGTACTAACACTGCGGACCCTGCGTTTGCCACTTTGAATGGCAACAACAACATGGTGTGCCAGGAGAACTTCGTCTTGCTGCAGCAAATGGACCAGCAGCGGAAAGTCATGGCTGAGGAGCATCGCAGACAGCAGCAGATCCTTATAGACAATCAGGCCAAACAACAGAAACTTCTGGAGGAGCAGCAGCAACAACTGCTGCAGAGCCAAAACCTGCAGAGCCAGTCCATCGAGCAGGCGCTGCTCCGCAAGCAAATGCAGCAGAAACTGCAGCAGCAGCAGCAACAGCAGCAGCTGTTGCACCAGCAACAGCAACAACAGGCGTTACTTGCTCAGCAAGCTGGCATGGTAAGTGGCCGGCCAGGCCAGGGTTACGACTTCGCAGATCAACAGGCCCGAACAGTTTCAGCAGCGCTTCCAGTTGCCAGCCATTCCAGGCAGCAGCAACCAATGCAGCAGTACTCTGCCTCCCCTCCTCAAGGCATTGTGGATCCCTTCCATTTGCAGCAGCAACAACTGCAGCAGCAGCACCAGCATGGGAGCCCACCTGTCTTGGGAAGATCACCCCCGATTGGCAGTCCGCCTAACTTGCCGCAGCAGTACCTCGTACAGCAACATGCTATCCAGCAGCAGCAGCAGCAACAACAACAAATGCAGCAACAGCAGCAACAGCAGCAACCCACAAACGCAGCTGGTTACTCCAACCAGATACCACAGCCTTCCTACTGCAGGCAACAGCAGCAGCAGCAGAGCACCGGCATTGTACAGGGACAAGTTAACAGCAACTCCATGATGTTTCAGAACCTGCAGTGGGGCAGCGCGGATCCGGTATTGTCTCACCAAGGCAATGCTATGCTGAACAGGCAGGGCCGGTCCATGGACCAGTCTGACCTGGATTTTGGCCTAGCCAGTAACCACTTGTTGCAACATCAGTAGCCTCTTGTCTTACAAAATGTAGCCCTACCGTACCCTGTACTTATTTAAAAGCTATCATGGATCCACTCAGATTTTGCTGCAAACCCTTCCTCTGCATTTAAGAGGCTGTGAAATTAGACTTTAAGCTTGCAATTTACTCCCAACAATGTGGCAAATGTTAACCCTAACTGCCCTGAATCCTTCAAAATCCTCTTTGCCAAAGTGGAGGAATTTGGGGAATTGAGTTTACATGGCAAAAGTGCGTTACTAATTTCGTAGGATGCACTTTGTCAAGGTCTTGGGCCGGACCTTGCGCAGTTTTTGCTCAGCCATGCATAAATATAGGGCTGGATTATGTTTGAAATCCTTTGTACTGCTCCAGGATGTCACTGGCCATGCCTCAACATATTGACAGTCACTGCCGCAGGATTTTGCAGGATTCAGGCAGTGGTCACCCCTCCACGGACCATATTCAAGAAATAATGGAGGAATTTGCAGGATTGAGGCTATATGCTATTTTTCCATGAGGCCAGTTGGAGGATTTTGCAGGATTGAGGCTGCATCCTAGCAAAAAGGCCTAGGGAGTTAGGGTTAAGCTGTGTCTATTTCTCATGCTAGTATGTACCAGTCGAAAACAGAGTTAGAGCTGATCAAATGATATACCTTGTCAAAAAAACTCTGAATAGTAGGGGTTTTTGTTGTTGTAAAAACATGACCAGTTTGAAAAGACGTTGCTCTTGAGGCAGTGCTATTTCATTGCCAATTGTGACATTTTATGTTTGATTTTGCTCTTCCGGATGTCTGAAAAGTCAGGATTGTAGAAATTCATGCTATGTAAATACATGATATGACGATGTGCCTTTTTTCTTTCTTTTTCCTTTAAGGAAAAGGGGTGGATGTTGATGTCATTGCAGGGTTTTATTTAGAAAAAAAAGGAAGAGTAAAATTCCATTTCTCTGTCTCACAACAGGGCAAATTGATGAGTACTTGATTTCAATCTTGAGGCATGTTGTGAATTGTTTTCGTGTATATCTTATGTGCAGTTTATTCAAACAACCCAAAGATTTTATATAAAGAACTTAAAGTGCATATATACATGTGCATAAGTGTTTAATTTTATTGGACATTTTTTGCTGAAGTTACAAGGAAGTTCGACGGCAAAAGTTTGGTAATTAATATAGGGAAGCCAACATTGACACAGTGTATCAGTTTGAGAATACGTTTACAGCAAACTCCCATGAAACCAAACAGAATCCAGTAAGACCAACTTCCGAGTCTCATTTGACCCCCGATGTCAACCTGTGACCTTTGAACCCAGAGTCACAGTAAAGGGGAAAGCACCATGTAACCCAACTTACCAAAACAATGTTAACATCACATATTAGAGAAAGAAAAAAACCCAAAACAGTAAAAAAAACATAGGTGTTCATTTATTCGACCAATAATCAAATCGTTGATGTGGCTGACCTGTGCGTAAACGGAGAAAAAAAAAATGGTTGAAACATCCTAAAAGTGTCTGATAGGTCTCTCTCAAATAATGTCACTTTCTACAGATTGCCACATGCATCGGCATTTTGGGCGTCAAATTGTTGTGATGCGCATCGGCCGTGCCGTATTTCGAAGAAATTACGATTAACATGCACGCGTGTTTAGAACATTTTGCAAAGTGTGCGCACATGCACCACGTAGCGTTGAATACGCAGTTGTAAATTGCCTACAACGATGGCGTCCTATGAGAGAGATCTGTTACAGACTGTAGGATGTACAACTTTTGACTTTGAATATATTAAAAACAAAAACAAACGGGAAAAAAAAGAAGAAAAGGGGGGAAATTATATATATTTTTTTTTTTTTTTTTTCACTGCCCACCATTTTTTTGTGAAGTACAAATACCTCAGTCGCTAAGGACCAAGTTATCACACAGTTGTTAATTTTTTAGTGTATATATATAAATAAATGTAACAAATTTTACATTTTCTCTTTTCCCCATTTTTCCTGCTGGTGAAACCCCACCTTAGTTGTACAAAGCTCCCTCAGTTTTTGGACACTTGAGTCAGTTAATTTGTTAATTATGAGGTGATTATTTATAACAAACAAATTGTTCCTTGACTTATTACATATAAATCAACAAATTAATAATTAAAGTAATAATACAAGAGTGGTATTTGGAGATTTTAAAAAACGGCTTGTGTTGATTTTTTTTTTCAGATCAAAGCTGCTTTGCAAAATTGCAAAACAAAGGCACGTTCTTTACAGCAAAAAGAAGTTGTGTTTATATAAGAAATTAAAAACGAATAAAAGTGTGCACCGAGAAAGATACTTCATTTGTTCATATTTCTTAATTATCATGGCTGCCTACACATAATTTTGAATGTGTGTAAAAATTCTTCTTTTTTTAATGGGGAAAACAGGGTCTTATAAATTATAAGTGGTGATGACAATGTTTTTTATACAAATTTCATTTAAAATTGCGAATAACGAAAAATCCAATGCTGCGAAACTTTTTCTTGCAATTTTGAAACTCAGAACAGCTGATTAATTAAAGATGCATTGTCACTGTACAGTATTCATTTTTTTTCCCTGCAAGCTTAGTTTAGACATTGAATGTGTAAATGTTGGTCGATGTAAGCAAATGTCTAATGCAGCTGTGGGTTGCATCACTAGTTGAGATTTTCACAAGAACAAAATTCTGCTCCACTCTTGGTTTTTTGGGTTTTTTTGCTGTTCTGCAAAGTTGCTGTTTTCCAATTTTCATTTATCAAAATACTTTAAGGATTGCCCTTTTGCACTGAAGTTTAGTAACCCCAGAATTTCATAGATTTTTTTTTCCAAATTTATTCCGGACAGACCTTTGTGGGGAGAGAGAGATTTAATTAAGTTTATTGGCTAAGATATGTTTGATCTTTTATACTAAGTTCTAGGTCATGCCTGTTGGGTCATCCCTTGTATCTATTTGGTGTTTGTTTGGTGTGTTCCGAATCTCAAGTTATTTTGTAAGATCTGTTTGGGCATAAATATTTTTACTGTGTTGTGATTTTCCAATGATCATTTCAGGATTTGGTGGTGGGGTCGGGCTTTGAGTGATTTATCAGTTCTAACTTTTTTTTTGTCGTAAGATTGTTTCAGTCGTGTTCCACATTAACCTGGTATTCTTCCGTATTTGTATCTCCAGTTTCGACACTGAATTTCTTCCTCATTTGTTTAATATATTTACTCAAGGAATTACATTTCGTTTCAGTGACTTTCTGAACCTGATGAAAACCTATCGCAAAGTTGTTCAGACTTATGTCGAAAGGGTCAACTAATATTAAGCAATCAAATAGCTCGGTTCGCAGAATTGACACGATTCAAGTTTACATTCTGTGATCATGACAACATAGAAACATAGAAACGTTAGGATGTTTACTTTGGAAAATAATTATTGGTAGTTGCAACAAGAATTTGTTAACATGATAAACAATCAACAGTTAAATTCTAAAGAAAGTCAACAGTTGTTTTCCAGTAAGATTGCCGTGGTAACTGTAAATATATTGGCACATTTTTGGAAAGAAAAGGAGACAAACGTTTTGTAGTGTCCATTTCAGTTATGTAAATTATCCATGTAAATAAATGGAAGGTTTTCTTGTAATGCATATCAAATCATGTTCTTACGTAATTTTTTTTAAAATAGAAACACTGAGCTTAAGCTGACATACATATTTTATTATTTTTTATTTTTTTGTTTGTATGGGGGTGTAACTTCCACAGAAATCTTGTAAAAAAAATATCAGGGTTTTAATTCAAGTCATAGTGTTTTCTGTTAAAGTTTGAATATTTCACTTGAAAATATAGGCTGAATTCAGAGATGTGTTTGGAGTAAATGGTGCAGGCAGTGGTACTGAATGTTTCAGTTTAGCTATCATCACGGGATCATTGTGTTTATGTAAGGCTATTGACTTCGTGCACAAGTTCCCTGACAGTGGTAACGAAGGGGCACTTCAAATGCATTAGGCCATCAGCCTGGGGGTTCGGTCGGTATCAAATGAGGGGAATAATGCTCATTGTGAATTGCAGCAAGGTATGCACCCCTGTAGTTGGAAAATATGTGATAGCATTGCAGCGGTGACAGCTTTTTGGGTGCTATCACTTTTTTTTTCAAAAAAGTGGCAGCCAAAACATGCTTGTTACCACATATAATTAATTCAGTTCAAACATATTGGTGGCCATTTTGAATTTTATTTTTTTAAATGATAACACCAAAAAAACTGCCACAGCTCACACTACAAAGCTATCACACATTTTCCAATTCTAGATGTGTAGACCTTGTCAAAAATCGCTATGAACATTGCTCTTTTGGATCATTTGATACCGGTGGCCCAATTTTTGGACCGAAGCTGATAGCCCATACATTGCAGATCAGTCAAGAAGTGAATGAATGCATTTCTTAGAGATGTATTGATGTCATACACAGGGTGTCCAAAAAAATGCACGGCAGTATTTGCTGGTTCTTCAGTTAGTCACAGGACAATTTCTGGAAATATTCCCATATCTGGCCATCACTAATTTTTCCCCTCCAATCAGCCATCAGAAAGTAATAATATGTCCTCAAAAGTCAAAATTAGCAGGGAAAATGTTGAAGTTTTTACTAAGAAAACACTTAGAAATTTTCAGACCAGTCTCATAGGGTTTGCACACAGGGTGACAAGTGATGGCCAGATATGGGAATCTTTCCCAATTTCTTAAATAAAAATAGTCCTCATTGCATCAAAATCCGACATTTCAGTGAAGCAGTTCTTTTAAAAAACAGGAGCATTGTCATGACAATGAGAGCCTATAAATTTTTGGGGGGAAAAAAGTGATTTTTAGATTTTTTAATCTAAATGTTAACCACCCATCGATCTTGAAGTCTAAATACAATGAACATTGATGGATTGTGCACGTTGAAGTATAATTTCAGTGAAATCAAATGAATTTTCTCTTTGCGAATGATTCTGGCAGGGACATACATGACATGGTACACTCTTCTAAAGTGAGGTGTTTTTTTTTCTCTGTATTTAGGTGAAGACATGAAAAATCTCAATGTTATGTTGGAATTGTATCTATTTTAGGAAGAGTTGTCCACAAGCACAATATTTAAAGTTATCACAGGGTTAGTTTGGTTCTGCACAAAGGACGAGAAACAGATAGGGTTCTAGAGCTTAGTGTGGGATGTGAAGTTATGAAATTTCCCCCTAGAAAAGGTAAATTTACTTCTTCTTTTTTTTATTTTACTGTTTAAATTTATTGATGTATATGGGAATGAAATTTTTTTTCTCAGGAAAACAATCCGACCTGCCTTCGTCATTTTAACTAAAAAAAAAATTGACAGAATCTTGGATATTTCCAAATTTTTAAATATTAGTTGCATATTGAAAAGAATGTTGTCAACTCCAACCCCCCCCCCCCAACACATTAAAGTTCTAGAACCAAATCTGTGGAAAAAAACTTTTGTACTGCATCGTGTCAGTATTTTCCTGCACTTTTTTCTACTCATATTCGGGTTGTACAGTAAAGAATACAATTTTGAAATAAAAGAAACTTTTCAAATTGCTTTTAATTTTTTTTTTTTTTTATTCTACCGTATCAAACTTGTGGCTTGAAACTATGAAACTGTAGATAACATCACGATAATTCACTTGTATATTATAAATATTTAAACAAAAATTTTTTAAAAATACCTGATTGTACATGTTTTATGTGTATTTTCCGTCCTGTTAACTCTTAATCACCGTTGTTGGAGTATAAAAAAAAATCATCTGTGAGATGTAACTGTCTTCTTTTTTCTTTTCGAGGGATGGGGGATTTCTTGTTGGTTTTTTTTACATTTGGCTGGTATTATTTTGCTGTGAGTTGTGCAAGTTTTTGTTAAAGGGCCCATGTAATGTAAGTTTTAATCAGTCCTTGGAAATACAACTCTGTGTCCCATTTAACCGTATTTTCAATGTTCATTTTGCCATTTGAAAGGCATTTTGGTGCCTGTTTGGTTTTTATGCTAATGAAATGTCCATATTCATGAGCAAAAGTGTGGCGTCATTTTAGGCAGAAGCTCCATGTTACAGCTATTTCAGCACCAACATTTGCCAGAATTTTGGATATTTTGCTGTTGTAAATTGTGTTTTCTTTGGTGATTCGTTGTTGGTTCATTACCATGACAGTAAGCCAATGAGCAAAGTTTTCTCACAATTGTTTTCAATGGACACATTTTGGTTTCATAATTTGTACGGAAACCCCTATTAAGTGAATAGTGTCTTCCTAAAATGACAACACAGCAACAGCACCCTCATTTGTCAGGAAAAAGCATGACAATTTTTAAATGTTTAAAGAAGTGCACTTTTCAATACATTTAAGAGGAGTAGAATGTTGCACAAATTATGTTCCCAAGTAAAATTCATGGCATGGGCCCTTTAAGCAAGGTGTATAAACAAGGAGAGAATTGTCCTTTTGAAGAAAAAAATAATGTGTCTAAACAAAATTGAATTTATAAATGTTTAAATACAACTTCAAATCTCATATGTCACAGCCTCCCAAGAATTTTTCTAATAAATTCTCTCATTTTTGTCTCCAAAATCTTATTTAGGTGTTTCTTCCTAATTTAATTAGATTGTAAGCCTTCAAATACCTGCCAAATTCCAACACCTGGTTTTTTTATTTTATTGATTCTGATAGACTCAGGACTTCGTAGCCCAGCCAAAAAAAAAATGACCGTTGAAGGTACATATGATCATTACTTTGTACATTGTTTTATATTTGAAGCAACAAAAGTGCTACAAATCCGAAGTATAGGGTGCAGAACAACTAACCAGAAAACAAACTTGCAAAATATTTTCAGTCTCGTCAATTTTGGGGAACACAATAAGTGTGCTGGCACACTTATTTTAAAACCACCTTCCATTTTGTTTTGATTGAAACTATTTCAGGCGGAATAGGAAGTTTTTTAATCATTAAATCGGTAGGTGTGTTTCTGTGTAATAAACAATGTTCATACGTGCCTTTAATTCACACGAGATGACGTCAAAAATTTAATCAGTTGGATAACTGTATGGTTTTGGATTTTTGTGGAATAAGATTTCTTTTTCAAAAATTATGGGTTTCGGTGAAATGATTTCAAATGTTATCCACTCGGACAAGAAAGGGAGTAAACTTCGAGTGTGCTTATTATTCTTCCTTACACTCTTATAACAGTAATTTTCTTTACTTTTTCCAAGGCGTAACTTCCAAAACAGGAATTCTCAAAAGTTATTTTGTTTAAAATGCGTTTGGGGTCATTATTGAGTTATTTCTGTATTTATTAAAAGCGACCGTGTCCCAATTAATTCTGCACATTTTTGTTGTCTGTAACACCACGCTATGTACGCTATGTATCTTTGAAAAAGTTTGATGTAAATTAACTGTATGAAAGATCTAATGTCAAGAGTACAGTCAATATATTCAGGTGTTTTTTTGTAAATAAGATAAATGAATCATTGTGATTTTTCTTTTTTTAAACACATGCACCCTCTTGTTAAAAAAAGGTGAATTAATCTAATAAAAATGAATACTGTAAAACATGCTGGACTTCACAACATTGATGGTGTCATTATTTTCTTGTCATATTGTCAGTATTTTTATGTCTGGGTTTTATCTGAGGCTGGAAGTTTTGCTGGTTTGACATTTTGCATTATGATTGGCCGGTTGGCTGGCTGGCTGGCCAATTGGCAGGCTGACTACTGGCTGGCTGGCAGGCTCGTTGGCTGGCTCGCCTGCAGGCTGTGACTGGCTGGCTGGTTGGGGAAAAAGCTGATTTGATAGGTAATGATTGGTTGGTTGGCTGGCTGGCCAATTGGCTGGCTGGCTGGCTGGCTGGTTGGCTGGCTGGTTGGCTGGCTGGCAGGCTTGCTGTGACTGGCTTGCTGCATGGCTGGGGGAAAGCTGAAACTAGGTAATGATTGGTTGGCTGGCTGGCCGGCCAACAGTCTGGTTTTCTGGCTGGCTGGCTGCACTCCATGGCTGACTGCTGTCTGGTTTGCTGGCTGGCAGGCTGGCTTGCAGGCTTGCTGACTAGCAAGCTGGCTGGCTGGCGGGGAGGCTTGCTGGCTGACTGGCTGATTGGCTGGCTGGTTGACTGGCTGATTGGCTGGCTGGTTGACTGGCTGATTGGCTGGCTCCCCGACTCGCTGACAGATCGGCTGGCTGGCTGGCTTGCTCCCCCATGGTTGGCTGGCTGCCTGGCTGGCTGATGGGTTGCTTGTTATAATAAGCTGGTTGGTTGGCTTGTGTGCTGGCTGGCAGGCTGGTCAGCTCAAGGCTTCCCAGGCCCAGCAGGCTAACTGGCGGCTTGCTGGCTACTAGACTGGCTTGTTCTTTTCCTGCTGGAGTGATGGCTGACTCTGGCTGGCTGATTTAGGTGGCTGGCAGTGACTGTTACCGAGGGGGATGCCCCCCCCCCCCCAACCAACTCAGAACTTGTGAGTCTTTATTATGGTCCCCCCCCCCCGAAAAAAGGCACCTTAATCTTCACACAAAATATACCCCAGTGATGTGCCACTTTTGGCCAATAGCTTGCTTTTCTTCCTGAATATTTAGTCAAGTTGAGGACAGCAACGATCAACATTTTTATGTTTGCCATAACAGCACAGCAGAAACAGAATACAAGACTACTCTGAGGGTATAATTTGGAAGGGGTGGGGGTTGCCTGTCGGGTGGAGGTTGGATTGGGGACTAGATGGCTGATTTTGAAGGGGGGGGGGGGGATGGCGACCACAGATCGGTTCAGAATGTTCATTAAAATGTTGATTTTCAGCAGCCCGTGGATTCTTTAATGACTCAATCAGGTGCAGCCTTGCCCCTGTTTTTCTTTTAAGTGAAAACTTGTGAGTGGGGGCTCGATGTTTATGGGAGGGAGGGGCACTGACTAACAAACCCCCCCCCCCCCCCAAAGTTTTTGTCTCCTCGGGTGGGGGGGGGGGGCGCCCCACCCCTTCCCAGCCCACACCTAAAATGAAGAGAATGATAGGCGAGGCACCCCCCCCCCCCTGCACCCAATGTATTTTTCCCTTAGTTTTATTTTACGTCTTTATATTCATGCAAACTGTTTACTATCAAGCTTCACTGGGACCACGGAAGGAAAAAAATAGACACGAAAACACATGGCTACGCATATAACGAGGGCGCTATTCTCGTTCACTGGTCTAATTCGATGTGATACGTTTACGTACAATACGTGGCCGTACGACGTGCAATGCCTCGTCTTGTATTTGTAATGCACCTGCGAACTGCATGCTGCATGCATGCGATATATGTACTGAACCGATTACCAAAATGGCGACAGGCGGTGGATCTATACCTTTCAATAAACGTTCGAAAACTAGCCCACTCGAGCCATCTTGTTCGTCAGAAAAGGTAAGTAGGCTTCTTTGATCATTAAGGACACATGAGAAACGTGCGAGGACACGGTTTAGGGATGTATTGGTATGACTATTGTAAATGTTTGGAGATGAGGACATGGATGGAGTGATCGTGTGTTGTTGCGAGTGATGATTGTGTGAAATGACCCGGAAATTCTTTACGCAATAATGATACTTAGTGCATGTGGTAGCGGAGTACTGCGGTACGTTTGAGCCTTGAGGCGCGTGTATGTTGAACCAGAGATGAAACTATCGCAAAATTCTTTGTGGAAATAAACAAAAGATGCATTGTTGCCTTTTTGGGGGAAACAAATGTAGTGCTTGGCCTAATCCTGATGCCAAATGTGTACAAAGTTTATAATGAGTCCGAAATTGTTTTGTTTTTTTTACACAAATTTGTAAGCATTTCTGAGTCCAAATTTTTTTTATTCGCAGAACATTGCTATATTTATGGAAAGCAACCATTACATGCATGCGTAAGTTGTTCCCCGAACTTTATATGCATTTAAAAAACCTTTTTGAGTCATGGATCAGAAAGAGAAATTTAATCTAATTGATTGAGGTGTTGTTCAATAGCAAAAAACAAATTTGTGTAACTTTTAACATGCGTACATCATGTCCTCAGTTAAACTCAAAGTGTCCATGAAAATATTTGTCTTTAGAATCTATTTTGTGCAACTTTCTACTTTTCTTAAATGTATAAAAACTATTTGACATCTCTTTCTGTTTGAAAAGTGCCCTTCTTTAAACATGTTAAACATTTAAAATTTTCAGTGCTTTTTCGGACAGCTGAGGGCGCTGTTGCTGTGATGTCATTTCACGAAGACACTTTTCAGTTTAGGGTTTTCTGTTCAAATTGTGAACTCAAAAATTTGCTCTTTGAAAACATCTATGTGAAAAGTTTGCTCTTGGCTTACTGCGGCCATGTAGGGGCCTACTGACGCATCAACGAATCACCACAGAAAAGAAAATTTACGACAGCAAAATATCCAAAATACTTGCAACCTTTGGTTCTCAAATAATTCTAACATTGAGGTTTCTGTCTGAAATGACATCACATTTTTGCTCATGAATATGGAAATTTTCATGAGCATAACAAAACAAAAAGGCACGAAAATCCCCTTGAAAAGGGCAAATCAAAGGTTAAAGGGAGCACAATGGTGCAATTTTCAAGGATTTTCAAGGGTGATTTACTAGGAACCTTCCTCATCCTTGCGAATCCCAACACCATATGGTAAACTGTGCACATGAACAGTTGGACTCTGTTTATTTGTGGTATGCCTAACCCCATGTATTGCACAGTCAGTTTACTAGTGCAGTACTCATCCTAACAGATCCCAACAAATCCTGATGTTGGAGTTTGGCTGGTTGGGGATTGTTTTAAAATTACATTGCATGGGCCCTGGAGAGGGACCCTTTCCTCTAGAATGTGCCAATTTGGGCACTAAAACAGTAAAAAAAAACCCACCTGTCTCCCTGAAATTATAATTACAGTTGGACATGTTTGAAAGATAGGCCTATATGTACAGGACAAAAAAAATCCCTGTCTCATCACACACAGGGTTTTTCGATATTTTCTCTTTATGTTACAAAGATATAATTTTCTATGACCTTGACTTTTGAAAAATGGCTGTAAACACTTCAAAGCTTACAATTTTGGCAAACTTTCAATGAAAGCACACCTTGAAATTTAGGTCAGTTTTATGTTTAAGCGGTTTTTGTGTATACTTTGTAAATCCACCCTAAGGCCAAGTTTAGTTTCTCGTCTGTCCATTTTGAAAAAAATGAAGGAGGCAGGTGCTTTGTTTTTTTTGCTTTTTTTCTTTTACCCAAGATAGTAGCTTTTTCAAGATGGCGGATGGATGTTTCAATTTTCTCGACAATTTTGCTAATTAATACACAATTGTGTCCAAAGCAGACATTATCCTTTCTGCATGTAACTACAATTTTGTCGGAAACAAATAAAAAGACAATATTTATTGACAGTATACGTGCAAAATATATTGCAAATGTATAAATTTTAAAAAAATATATAAAATAAAGGAGGCGAAAAAAAGAACGGACAGGGATGAGAAACTGGTTTATTTTTTTTACCCGGCCTAATGTACACAGAAGAACAACATGTTCGTCAAGCTAGAATTCAGCAGAGTACATGTAATCCCACAAGCCAGAGAGCATCATTTCAGTTTGATACCAGTAGTCAATCAATATGATGCTTGCCGGTATTTACATTGTATTCTGGCCCAATCGATGCATGGCCACAGTTTTATCTTATGTGTCAAGCACTGGACAAAAGAAAAGGCGGGTCAAGTTATTGAACCTGAAATATATACTCTTAAATTGGGTCTCTACCGGTTTGTCCCTGTTGGACTGCTTGTATTGTGCACATTTTTTTGTACAATTAGGGACTATTGTTTCTATGATGTTTAATTTTAGGAAGTGAAGAAGATGCATCATGTTTTCTCTTAAGCCCTAAGGCTATTGCCTATTTTGCACAATTAAGGCCCCCAAAAAAAGTCTCCGGTTTCTGGTATGCGTGCGCGTCGCCGTAGCCATGCGCGTCGGCAAAATGAACAAGTTTTTTTTTCAATAAAAGATGATGTCTCAAAACCGCCAAACTCACTGGTTTGACTGGAATCCTGCTGCTGCACAATTTTAACGTGTTTTTAGATGGGGTTATGATCGAGAATAAGCTTTATGTGGCCTCTCTGGACTCCCATATATTGTATGTAAGTTTAGTCGGGCACCATTTGCAGTCATCAGCCGACATTTGAAGCAAAAAAAAACAGGTAAAAAAAAAAAAAGCCGCGTCGCCGCACCACTTTTTGGGCAAGCATGGAGACTTTTGGGGGGGGGGGCCTAAAATGGCTCTGCACCAATTAAAAGTTGTATTCCCTGTACTATCTTCAAGTTTCATCTAAAAAAAAATAGATTCCTTTTCTAATTGCCATTTGTCTAGCAATACCAAAGTTATTCACTTTTGAATGAGACATCGACCAAAAGAATCAGCCCATGCAAAGTGGATCTGTTTGAGCCCAAAACAAAAACATTGTTTTTTTAGAGTGTTGTGCATGGACATCAAAAAAGGAAAAAGACAAAATTGTGGGATGGATTAAAACTTGCAAATTGAAAAATGTATTAACCCTAATCCCATAAGAGTTCATTTTGGGTAAAGTACCACATACCGGTACATGTACTACTACATGTAGTACTACAAAAATTATGTATGCAGAAAGTGAGTGCTGTGCCCACTTACAGGCTGAAGTACTGCCCACTACAGTTTACTACTAGTATTTTGTAGCTTTAGATGAGGTTAGGGTTAATAGAAAAAAAATGAATTTGTTAAAGATCACGAGGAATGCAACTTTAACCTGATGTATAACCTGACTGCCAACTTCCTTCAGAAATAAGATTTTGGTTGTTACATTAAGGTAACAGTCATGTGTGGCGCATGTACCGTATGTGTACGGAGATACATAAAAGATGTCAGTGTTATTACCGGTAGTTGTTAGAAATTAAACTGTAATTCATAAATACCTCAAGACAGTTAAGCCATTCCTATTGGTCGAGAGCCCGTCACGTGGCCGGTCTTAAACGGATGATAAAGACATGGCTAGCTGGTCTTAAACACTTTTCCAGTGTCACATAAAATGTGGACTCCTAAAAATCCAGTGCCTCTTACCGTTTTATTGGTTGAACGTTCACAGTCCTCACGTAGGCATGCGCAACACTACCAGTGAGTCAGAATTGTATAGTTCTAAATTCAAAACGCAACGCCCCAGGTGCGTTCTGCGCGACATCGCACAGAACGTGCCACGCGCGCGTCAATCTCCATAAAAGGGTTGTTTACATCTTAATCGCCAGCTGAACACTCCATTATTTAGCTAGAGGGATGTTTAAAAAAGCATGAAGTGAACTTGTTGAACAAAATCAGGATTTTTTGACCGAAATTTTATATTTTTTTTGATCGAAAAGATATTTATGAATGGGAATAAATATGTGCTCGGTCGGTATTAATCACTCTGTTTAAGACCGCTATTAAACGGCGCTAAGAGTCTGGGTGATGATAATTACCCTCGCCTCTGGCTCGGGTAATTATCAGCACCCAGACTCTAAGCGGTCTTAAACAGAGTGATTAAAACCTCTCGAGCACACATTTACAGTGTATTCCCTTATTTAAACTCAACATACAATGTACACATGTGGGGTTAAATACATGCCGTACATGTACACGTATGTGCAGTGACTAACACATGAAAAGTTCCTTTCAGAAAACACCTACCGTAGGGATGCACATACAATACACATTTACTTAGGGTTAATCATTGCTATGGGTGGTTATTGAAAGATTTAAAACCCCAATCACTTTGTCCTGTTGCAAAACGGGTACAAGACTCTGTGACAGTGCGCTGGACAAATCCACGGAAAAAAACCTCCACAGGCAAAGGAAACATCACAGTGATCTTCTCGTCTCCTCAGTTTCTGGTTTTCCAACTCAGTCAAAGACTTAAATGCCAAGTCAAACCAGATGAATTAACCCGACTCTCTCAGATCATTCACAATGACCCAGGAAGTTTCAAAGCATCAGGTTTAGAAGGATAGAGCAAAGCCACGTTTTATAGGCCTACACATACGGGATACATGGACCTTAACCTGGGGCTTGATGCCCATTGAAAGTGATACGAAGAACGGACATGTACCATTGACCTTGCATATTGCAGGCTTTCAAGAACATGTACGGTATTCCTACTTTTTCCTGGTTTTTTTTTTAGCACTACACTGTACATTTCCTCTTTTTTTCTTGAAATTCCCACTTTTCCTACTTTTTTGTCCTACAACTGAAATGAAAAATGAAATCTCAATGAATATTTTTCATAATTGTCATATGTGAATCACACAATGAAGGGCCTGGGGGCAGGAGTACTGCCCCAAGACCTTAGTTGAGGATGGAGCACAAGTGTTGTGAGTAGAACATCCCAAATGCAGCTTATGATGCACTGGACATGGGTGAGTATCAACGAAAACCACTACTAAAAGTCCGCAAAAGTCCTACTTTTATCCTAATTTTGTCCTCCAAAGTCCTACTTTGACCTTTAAAAAAAAAAATGATAATCCTACTTTTTCACCTGGGTCTGCTTGAAATCCTGACATTGGTTAATTTTGGAGAATTGAGCAAAATGCACTGTGGTGACGTGTTGGGTTAAAAAGGCATGACAAGACATCCATCATGAGAGAATATGAGTGAGTCCTCACATTCTCTTAGATCATCTTGCCAGCTGAAGTTACAGGTTCCCCCTTGTACTTCTAATAAACTCGGGGAGAGAGCATTTATGGTAGCTGGTCCTCAGCTTTGGAACCAGTTACCTGGTCACGTTAGATGCCAAGAAACACTGGGGAGTTTTAAACGCGAGGTGAAAACCTTTTTTATTTCAGAAGGCTTGTAATTGTGCAGTGTGCATGCGGTGATTTTTAATGGATCATTTGAAATTTAGATGTTTACAAAACAATGTAGCTTGTACCGGTAAATTTTGATTAGGCCTACAGTATATAGGCCCTAATGGTTTTACTTTATAGTATTGTAGTTTTGATTTTAATAATACGGTTTTATTCTTCATGTAATTTGTATTGTAAGGCCAAAAAAAAAATAGTTCTGCTTCCGATTACATGCCTTTCAAAAATAGGGTCGGTCGGTCGGAAACTTTTTTTTTTTTGCCAATTTTTTTTATGCAGATTGAATGGGGTATTCAATTATATGCGAAGTTTTAGCCTGAACTATTTCCATTGCACTACAAAAGCTATACACAAAATGGCCACAAAAAGTGAGTAAAACCTACCTTAATTATTGTCAATATATTTACGTTCGATAATTCGCAAAAAAAATTGTGGAAAATTCAGGTCGTTCGCACCTTAGGCACAACGCTAGTCAAGAATGGGAGCTGGCCAAAACTCCGAAGTGTGTGATGCACTGTACATGTACCCGGCCCGCGGCCAACGGGTCGAAAATTTCAGGAAACACGCTGCATTGTATCACTCCAAATACGAGTAGTACGATCTCAAAATGAACTCGTGAAAACGGAAAATACATACACAGACAAGCTAGATCAAATCTGTGAATTAACTTGCAAAAATGCTCTTTCTCCATCGGTGTTTTCTTGGCATTTTTACGATGTCTTTCTCAGCATTTTTACGATGTCGAGTCCGACCAGTTGACAGAGCACGTGCCTGCGCCTGCATGCTGCATAGCCATACTGCTAGCGCTATCGATCGCATAGCCGTGCACAGACTAGTTACCGCATTTTCATAACTGGCCCCTGCGCGGCGCGGCGGGAACCAGTCGTTGCCGCATTGCGCTTATTACGCACGTGATTATAGATAGCGAAGTAGTTGAATCGCGCAGCGAATTTGTAAAAATAACGGAGGTTTCTTTTGAAAAAATAGCGAATGTAAGTAAGAAAACAATAAAAACAAGCATTTTTTGATGCAAAAGGGTTGTTGAGAAGTATTTTGTGAAGACAGACAAGACATAAGGTTTTTATTTTTATTTATTCAATTTTTTTTATTTATTTTTTTTTTGGAATTGCCGATAAAAATTTTAGGGTCGCAGCCTAAAAATAGGGTCGGTCGGGTAACCGGAAGCAGAACTATTCTTTTTTTTGGCCTAATGCGCATTAGAACATACGTTTATGCATTTTGCGCAATATAAATGCCATTATTATTATTTTATTATTATTATTATTATTATTATGCAATACATGTATGGTTTAGAAGTATATGTAAATATTACTCATACTACTACGTACCAGTTGTTGGTAAAATAGTTTTCTCACAAAGTGGATGAAAACATGTAGACTTTGTGATGTTCATGTCTATAATATTCTACACAAATCTGAAAGGCATGTAGGATCAGGTCTGCTTCTCAAGCATTTTGTTCGTTTCCAATAATAACACTACTCAATATCGAAAGAAGAATGTTCTTACATTGTAAACCTATTAATACCGGTAATTAACCTGTTGAAGTTTTAGCCGAGCGGATATTACACTTTTCGAGAAAACAGTGAAAAACCATGCACAATATTTTGATCAAGAAAAACGATTTCGTCAGTAGAACTCTTTATTCTTCTGAATGACATCAAGCCAGACGGAACAATTTCACGATATGTTTAGTACCAGTGCAATCTACAGTCCAAGTAAGCTTTTTGATAATAATTTGGTATACTTTTTGGATAAATGCAAATGATCCTTAAGATCCTATCCTTTAAAACGCCCCCACCAGTGTTCAGACAAATTGTAATAATATCACTCACTAGTTTCATTATTTATTGGGGGGTTTGGTTGATCTACATGTACTTGGCACCTTTTAATTTATTTTTTACAAATTTTTTTTTAGTTTATGAACATGTTGAATGCTCTACTTTTGGTTCTCATTTCTGGCCAACCCTATTGTGGGCTCCCAACCCAGGAAAAAAAGGAAAAACCTCTTTGGAGCCCCTAGATTATTAACCCCCCAAAAATTAACACATTAAAACAAAATGGAGAAATCAGGCTCTGTGTTATTTGAAAAGCTTTTGTAAATGAATACCAGATTTTTACGTTAAGTATGGGGTATAGCAACCAGTGGAACCCCAGAAGATGAGAGGATGTTGCCTGTCGTCATATTAGGTGTCTGTAGTATACCTTTTCTGGTCATGGCTGCCACTACAGCTAAAATGTTAGTGAGCTGCTTGGTGCAGGTATAATGTACCGGGCAAGTTAACTACATCTTGCCAAATGTGGCTTTATTATTGTATTCAGTGATATCAACTCATGATAAACCCATCGCAATTATAAACAAAACTAGAGACAATATGCACTTGACGTCATTTTATTTAGCCATCTTTGTGGGAGCAACTGCAATTTGTTTGTCTTCAGAATTTCATTTTATTCGACCAACCAATTCTACTTGAGGCAAACAAAATATGAGAACCATAGAAATAAAAAAGGAAACCTTTAGGCCAAAAAAAAAGTATTCGGTTTCTGGTACGGTATGGAGCTTGCCCCAAAAGTGGTGCGGCGACGTGGCTTTTTTCCCGCCGTACTTTTTTTCGTCTTCATATGTCAGCTGATGTTGCAGATGATGACGCTTCGATCCCCTTAAAACTCTCAAAAATATCCTTCAGGGTGGAGCTTGAGGTGACCTCAGTAAGGCCATAAGGCTTGAGAATTCTGCACCCACTTACGATCTCGACTGACACGAACATTCTTCGGGAAATTTGGATAGTCAAGACAAAAATCAGAGAAAATGGTAACGTCAGACCATACAGCGGCATCTACATTGTGCCTGTGCTGCCAGGCTGGTCAAAGCTGTAAAAAGCGTTTACAGGTTTACTGGAGCTTCTTCTTTTTTTTGGCTTTACTTGTACTTTGTAGCTTTAGGGGAGGTGTTTCTAATGAGCTGCAGCCGATTTCACAAAACTTTGTGCAGTGGCATAACTCCACTTACGCAGCATTCTGTTGCACAGATTGTGTAACATTCACATTGGGCAACATTTCAGTTATGACACATTTCACAAAAGTTGCACAGCGGGTAAGTCGGCGACTTACACAACAATTATTGCGTAACTTACGCGTCATTTTAGTTGGAGAACGTTATGGTCACGGTGTAACGACGTGACAATGTGCTATTTTAGTTACCGACTAATCGTGATTGTTGTGGAGCCTGTTATTGTCCAACATATTATCAAGGTCAATGCAAGCATACTCACAGTCGCACCTTTACATGTATTTCGGAGAAAATGAATTGCTATTTTATCCTTGACAAAACTTTTGGAGTTGCCACACAATTCCAAAGAGGCAAACTTAATTCCAGAATGGCGGGCGGTGATTGTTTCATGATCAAAGAAAAATCATACAACTGTTACAAGCTGTTATTCTCATCCAAGTTGTTTGAATGATTTAAAACGTTGTGCAGCTATGCCAAATTGCGGAGCTATGTAACAAAGTTGTTGCATACATGCACATCCTAGCATGGCGTAGGCTATGCACTGTTTCATGAAATCGGCTGCAGTACTTGAAAAATTGACAATGCAGAATTTTAACCCCCTGGCTTCCAACCGATGTTAGGTGACTGAAATTATGATTTAGTTAAAATTTTTATTTTTTTCATTGTGGACTACGGTACATACCGGTACCTGTACAGGTATGGTATGTGTTCCATATTTGTTTGTACTGGGATCTATGGGAGATCAGTTGTGTCTGCGAATAGGCCACTCATATACACTACAATGTAAAATATCAATAGTCACGATGTGTCATATTAGTTTGGAGTTATAAATGATTTGTATATAGAATCAAAAGTCTGTGGTCAAATGTACACAGCGTGTCCATTGAATCCTCTTCAGGTGCAGGTGATGGTTTTGACATGAGTCATTGAGAATGATTTGCTGCATGCTTTTGGTTTCCAGTCTCGTGAAATGGGCCACAGTTTCAACAGGGTTAATGTTGTTCTGAACTCTTGATGTTGACATGCTAGTGGAATGTACTTTTCACAAGGACACACACATATAGGCTTATGGACTGATGGAAAATTTGCATACATGTACATGTAAAAGAACCACGGAAAATTATGTGCTAATGATTAGCATGTTTCTTGGGAAAGCAAGGGTTTTTTCTTGTGTGTGTGTGTACAATACTATACACATGCAGACAAGAAAAAATCCCTGGATTTCCCAAGAGAAAATGCAACCGTTAGCATCATCCTGTTTAACAGATTACAGAGAATTCTGTGCTGATTGGTAGGGTTAACCCATAATTTCTGCAAAAACCATTTAAGGTTGTCCTCCATGTATGCACTTGTCATCAAATTTGATGACATTTTTCTGTTATGGGCATCAACAGCTCTCTGATAAAATGCTTTTAGTTTGGTTACAAAAACTTATGTACATACCGGTAATTTGCTTCTGTAACGCTAAGAAGAAAACTACCTGAATGATTTTTGGGCCACAAAAAATTTGTGAAGTAACTGTAGTTCCATAACAAAACAAGGACAATTCTTTGTTTCATGTCTCGTTCAAAAGAGAATATAGTGCTTTTGTTCAAAAGTGAAATACTAAGTTGAAATTCTTTTGTTTTGCTAGAAAAACTAGCAATCTAAACTCAAAATTAGCTTTGTGAGAGCATCTCTAAGCAACGGTGGCATTAGTGTTTTAAAATTGTTTTATGCTCATTTTTTTTGTCCACCGAAATCCATATTGTCTGTTTCTGAAATTCTGAGTGCGGTTCTACTGCAGGCCTACTGTGTCTCTGCAGACGGCAATATTTTCCAACCCTAGTTTTGGGTAAATTTGTCGTACCTTGCCGGCGGGCGAAATTGGCTCAAGACTTTTAAGATACTCATCAGTTGTCGTTCTCTGAGGAGACACACAGCTGGACGACGCGGCAAATAGGATTGTCTTTTGCGTCTATCTCGGTGGCCGCGGCATAGCCACGGGCTAACGTGTGTCACTTGGCAGTCAATTCCATGGCTTGAGAGCGAACAAATCAGATCTGATACACTCACAGCCCGGTTGTTGAGAGTTCCTTAGTGTAGCTGTGGGTTCGCCGAGACGATCGGTGATACAAAACGCCATTAAAGATGCCATCTCAGAGAATCTTGAACTTGCGACTGGCTATTACAGTGTAGCTTACATGTAGCATCTTAAATGTTGTTTACGAACATACACCGGTACATGATGTCTTTCACATGTTCATTTACAGTAGCCATTTTTTTTTCTTTTCGCTCAGTTGTTTCATAGGCAACTTGGACAATCATGCCATACATTGTGTTAGTATGTACATGTACACGTACATGTACATGTACAGTATTTCTGTTAAGAAAGGGGATGGGTAAAATGATGAAATCAATTGGTGAATTTGTGTGCTAAAACAGGTACACGTAGCTCTGTGTTTTTACATAAATTTGTAACATTGTCTACATGATACCATGATACACTTGTAACATGCAATGTGTATACATACATGTACATGGTACATGTACATTAGGCCATCAGCCTGGGGGTTTGGTCAGTATCAAATCAGGGCATAAATGATTATAATGAGCATGCGCAAGGTATACCGCCCCTAGAGTGGTAACAAGCATTTTGATGGACATTTTGAAAAAAAAGGTGATAACACCCAAAAAGCTGCCACCGCTGCAATGCTATCACATATTTTCCAACTCCGAAGGTGTATACCTTGCCAAAAATCGCTATGACGATTATTCCCCTCATTTGATACCGGTGGCCAAAATTTTGGACCGAGGCTGATGGCCTACATGAGGAGTAGGCCTACATTTTAGGTTCCTTACATACATGTTGTTCATAATGTACATGTATGTAGAACTATTCTTCCCAAAACAATTTTGCATTTTTTTAAAAGTATACCAAGCTTGATATATTTAAGCAATTTGTGTATGGAACCTGTACGGTAGTGGCTCCAGTTTGTACAAAATAGCATGTACTGTACCGGTATTTCCTGCATATATGCATGTGCGTATGCACGGTAGATGTGTGCCATACATGTACCGGTACAATATGAGATTCATTAATTCATTCATTAAATGGTTTATTAAATCAATCACGAATCACAGCTAAGGGCTGAATTGAACATGATTAACAGTATTTGGAAGGAAAAAAAGTAATTCCATTAAAAAAACCCATTATTAACATTAAAATATTAAGACATAGCTGATAGTAATCCCATTAAAAAAAACCATAATTAACATTAAAATATTAAGAAATACCAGATGAAACTGACAAAAAATACCCCGAATACACGACAAATTTACACTAGAAAACTGCTCAGAACATAGAACGTGGACTTTAGAACATAGGTTGTGGATTTTTGCATGGATTTGCCACTTGTGTGTAATACAGAAAGCCTTTTACCAGATGCTACATGTAACTGAAATCATTTTGTTACTAACTCCCCCCCCCCCTCCTAAAGTCTGACATTAGGAGCTTGACCTCTAAGATAATTTCAGAATTGTGTGGGTCTTGCATGCTTGCTGCATATTGCAGCAATCTTTGTGAAGGGCATGGGCATCAGGCAGGCTCCTACATGTACATTGTAGCTCCAGCGTGTAACCACTAACCACAGAGCAAGGAACCACTGTTGATGTTGAACGCTGTGTTATCATTACATAAGAAGGCTGAGAGGCTGAATAGGTCAAACGTGAATTCGTTAGTGTAAAATTACCTGTGGCAGGAGCAAATCCGGCCTGTTCTTGACCCAAAGTCCATTGAGTCAATAGCAAGCTCAACTAGGTGCCTGAGCGATAGCCCCTAGGGGAGGTTGGGGGATAACATCCTGACTATTGACTGGACTCCTGGCTGGCTGCAAATGATTGAAATATTAATACACAGTATGAGGCAATCCACTGCATTGATTTTTTTTTTTTTTAGTAAGGCAATATGTTTCCGGATTGCTGTGTTGAGGAATTCAGATGCATTACATGGGATCAAAGCCAGTACTATGATTGATCTCTGAAGTGCTGCACAAGCAATGCTTTTGGCAGGCTGTGTTTTTAATGCCAGTGTTGAATGTTGATAGACTTCCTGTCATGGGGGGTGGGGGCGTTTGTTTGACATGTATGCTGAAAATACATGTACATGTACATGTATCTTCAGCATGCATACATGTCAAACATTTAATACCACACATGTACATTTGTACATGAACATTTTTGCCTGATGTCAGAAGACAGTTTTGTTCCTTACCCATAGATGGTGATTGGTGCTTTTTGCACGAGATTTTATGCACAGTATCGGTATGTCAAAATGTTCAACTTCTTTTTAGCGATGGTCAGTGCGTGGAATGCTACCTCCATGGTCAGTGTGAGAGTTCCACTGCGCATCATGTATCAGGGGTGTGAAATCTCAGCTTAAAAGCTGATTTCAGCTTTTTTTTATTTTGGATTTCAGCTTTTGTTCCCTCACTGGGGTGTACAAAAGTATAGGAGATTTCCAGAGTTCAGCTTTTTTACACCTTTTTCAGCTGTTTTCAGCTATTTTTATCAGTGGTCACTCCCTAGCTCTATGGTCACTCACACCCCTGATGTACATGTATGCAGAGAGCTTTTTTCCCCCCGGAAAATACCTCACCTTCATGCATTATTTCATGCTCGTTTCATAAATTGCATGTAAGTTGATGTGCTAGTGAAATGAGTAGCCTAAATGTCAGTTTCCCTGTGGCACAATGATGTGTGGTTCTCAAGGGTCTTTGTATAATTTGCCCAGACTGAATACAGAGGACAGTTAAATGGGCTGCTAATCTGCCATTGATCTGCAGGGTTGTGGCCACTAGTCCAATAAAAGCCCTGAAAAGGTCAGGCTGCTGCTGAATCAGGCTGAGGTAATGCCTACATAATGGTGTTTGGTTGGGCAGGGTCTAATCCCTAGACATACAATAGTACATGTAACTGTCTGTATGGCATGGCCACTTGTGGTTGAGCAGAACTGTTTTGTTGTCTGAAGCAAAACTGTCAATTGAAAGGCGCTCCAGTCATTTTATCTATTTGCTGCAAGTTGTAAAAGTGACATCTTTCTGCATTGTTGAGTTTCAGGCCTCTGGGATGTTGTTTACATTAACATGCACATAACGTGTGCATTGTGCTGGATTGTTGTTGGTTAACTAGCAGGTCCAAACATAATATAAATTTCGGGTATTAAAGGGAAGATACAACATCTGCAAACATCACAAAAAGAAATGATCAAATTATCATGAAATACCTTACTAGATTGTTAGGGAATGACAGTCTAAAGCATCCTGTAAAATCGTGGCACCTGGTGTGCTGTCATTTTCAAGAAAAATAGTATTTTTCCAACGCTGGTCGGCTGACCAGCGTTAAAAATAAACTGGCTTTTTTCAAAACCTGCTTCCAATTTTTCATAATTAGTTATTCATTGTTTTCTTTGCAATTGATTGCACACCTGTGAAAGGGTACAAGCCTGCTAGACTGATTCTCTGACCTTACAATTCTCAAAAGTTTATAAATTGCTCCGTTTCATCCTAAGTGGGGTCGGGGATCCAGACTACAAGAACATTGGTTTTTTTGGTTTTTTTCCAATCTCTTAAACAGCCCCCAAAGCAGGGAAACAAGTCATTTTAATAATATTTATAACAACATACTAATCCTCCAAATCCATTTATTTCTGAAAATTGCAGCAAAAACAAATGTTTAAACAGCACTGGAAACAATTTGTAAAAGTAGGGGGGGGGATTCTTTTTCTAACATTTTTTTGAATCAATTTGAAATCAATACTATTTTACTTGTACTTAAAATTTTCATGCACTATAATTTCTGGTAAATTATACTTTTACATTGAAAAACATTTCTAAGAATAGGCCTATCGTTCTAATTTTGAAAAGTTGTTTTATTGGCATTATTAAAATGGAACATGTCAGAAAAAAGTATTGGTTCACACTTAAATGTGAATAAATAGAAGGAGAAAGATGATCAGACTTTATCCATGCAAGTAAAAAAAAACCTGGGATATCAGGATCTTAGTGAGCATACCGTAGGTACCTGAAGGTAGATATAAATTTGCTAAAACAGGGATGCCAGTTTTCCGGCTTTAGCTGGAATTCCAGCTTTTCATGTCTTCAGGCATGCAATTTTTCCTCGGATCCTCTGATTTCCTCATTTTTTACTTCTCATGAATGCCAATACAAATTCAAAAAATACTGTACAAAGTCTTTTGTGGTTTGGAGTTTCCTCGTTTCTTTTCCCAGTTGCATGCTTTTTTGTTTTGGGGAAAAGATCTCTGGCATTCCATCCCTTTGCAGACTTGAAAATCAATCTTTGTGTTGTGTACATGGAGAAAACAAAATGTCATGATCATCCACCCATTAGGAAAATCCGTTTTGCATTGTTTGATAGTCGCTCATGAGCCAATAAGAAAATTGAATACAAGCTATGTGTTGTCAGCGTGATAGACTCGAACCGAGTGCGCTTGATCAAGCGTCACGTTTTCTGCATTAATGCATTCATATTGTGTGGCAAACGATAGTTTAAAAGCCAAGTGTACTCGTCTGTGAGTCTTGGATCATTGTGCATGTGTGCCTGCTTCACAACGATTGCCATGCTACTGCTAGAGTGATACACAAATACTGTATGCATTGTATGCTCATTGTCGACATAGATTCAAGTACATGTAACACGTGGGTGGTACCGGTATTGTGGGGATTGTGTTTTTAGGGGCCCTGTTCCTTGAAGAAAACAAAATCCACTTTTTGGTTATTGTACAAGTACCAAACTATGTATGTACCGATAGTAAGCGACATTAAAAACCAACAGGTATGTGTATGTCGTAGATAGAGGTGCAGTGTTTTGACATTTTTTAGGGAAATGTTGCGGACAAACGATGATGAAGATGACAAAACGCAACACAAAAACAAAGATGGTGGGCACCACCATGCACCATGAATGCGTGAAACCAGGTCGATTTGTATGGCACCGACTGTAAAACGCGTAGGAAAATAACATTTTTTCCACAAGAAACTGTTCAAAATTACAAGAAATAGTTTCATTAGAATTTAAGAGAAGTCTGCTTTTGGTAGAAAAAAAAGGCATTTTGGAATGATAAAAAAACAAAACCAGTGACTCTAATTAGACCAGAGCTAAAGAGGAGCCGGTAACTACATGTGCACAACCGTCGGTATGGTGACGTATGTATGGTGTATTGCGATCGTGGCAAATTTTTTTCCGGCCCTGCAGCAAAAACCCACTGACGCCCCTGATTGCATGTGTGCACAAATGATGCAATGTGCCCTTTCTGGCTCTAATTGTCACTATTATGTTAATTAATTCCTCTCGTGAAAATCAAAGATGTGCTCTCAACTCTTCAGCAAAATATTTATCCAGCGACACGTGTACCTATCCGGAAAAATCTTGCCACATTTCCAAAAGCAAATTTACGGAAAGGGGCACTTTAGGCCTCTCTGGTCTCCCATAATATTTGCTAAGTTTAGTCGGGGGCCATTGCAGTCATCAGCAACGACATTTGAAAAAAAAAAAAAAAAAAAAAAAAAAAAAAAAAAACCACTTTTGGGGCAAGCTCATACTGAGAAACCGACCTTTTTTTGTGGGCCTTATGAGATTGTCCTCGAAATCGTTCAAAGAATCTGACATCCATCCACATTCACAAAATCAGCAAAGTAAAAGTTGCATAAGATCATGGAGCAGGCTTGTAATGGAGAGAAGAAACTGTGCCATATTTAAAAAAAAAAGGTTGAAATTATTGTTTTAACCCAGTGCCGGCAAATTTGGCGACTCCGGAAACTGGGTCGCAAAACTGCAGCGTAAATTGCCGCGAACGTCAGAACAAATATATGGCAATAATGATCTAACCTTATACCACATACATGTAAGTGTTCATGTTCAGAGGTCAACATGTTTACGGCTTACAAAGCCCAAACGAGTATCTATATGTACATGTACATACCCCCATGTACTGTACATGTACACATGTACATGTACACCCTACACATGTATACATAATACATGTACACGTACCTATGACCGGCTCCACCAAAAAAGGTATTACATGTAAGTCGTGCTGTGCATTATCGTGTAATGGCCCACTCAATGTTGAAAGGGTGAAAATTTCGTCAAAATAATATTTTCATTTTTTATCATGAATGACATCTTTAATACAGGTAGTTTTAGGTTTCACTCACAGAAATGATGATTTTGATGAATAAAGTGGGGGGAAAAATGATTATGTTGTGTGCCTCGTTGTGTTGTTCTACAACAGAGCCAGCTATTTCAAGGCCTGTTTTCTCAGTTGTGTAGGTTGAACTCCAAGGAAGTAATTAAAATGTAAATACAAGTACGTCATATCTCCAGAACGGGAGGAACTATGGAGCTCTTATATACCAAATGAAAGCTTACGTTGTTGGCTTCCCAACCAGGTACATGTATAAAACTCAGTTTACTTTTTTGCGACATCGTACCCTTTTTTGTGGAGCCGGTCACAAATGCAATGAAGTGTTAAAGTGTACACATTGTACACACTACACAGGTAAGTGTACTGGTACGGTACATTCACCTTTTATAGTACCCTGTTGTTTATCAATCTGTGTGATGGTAAACATACGGTAATTCAATAGGCGGTCAAAGGCGTTGTATGCGTAGGCTGCACTCTAGACACTACTACATGTAAATGTACTGTACATGCACGGTACATTGTGCTGTCTAAGTATCCCATTACACCTGATGGATAAATCAATCATATAATTATGATCTCAGCCTCTTGTCCAAAGGGGGTGGGAAGAGAGACTGTCACACATTGCTGTTGGGACAGCTAGTTTTCTCCCCCTTGGCTCTAGGGATCTGAACCACTAGACTCTCACCCCAGCACAAAGTGTGTGTGTTAGCTGGGTGTAGTGTTACTGAACTGTCTCCAGTGTCAGGAGGGATAATGTTGAGTGTGTCTGAAGTGGATGTCATTGTACAGGATAGAAAGGAGAGTCAGGAAGAACACAGAGACACATGTTGAGCTTTTTTTTGTTTTTGGTTACCGAATGGATGATGTGTGTGTAATTGACAGGGAAAAGAATCCAAGTACAGTGTACATGTGCATATGTTTGAAAAATGTACACCCCACAGCGTCTGAATGTCATCGGCACTGCCTCAACCCATTAACAGTGATTGTTGGAAGATTTTGAAGGATTGAGGCAATGGGTACCCGTCCACTGCACAAATTCAAGGAATAATGGACGATTTTGAAGGGTTGAGGCTGCATCCAGTTTTTACATGTTGGCAATTGGAGGATTTTGCAGGATTGAGGATGGTTCCTAGTCAAAAGGGGGGTGTTCTATGTTCATTTGCTTGTACATAATTCGGAACAAACAATCAAAGCAAGCCGTTAATACCAACCTACTGGATACGTGTATGATCATACGCACGTTGCCCACACATTGACCATGGCCAAGTTTGTGTTTTATGTCCAGTAGTGGCAGGTGAATTTATGTACACTCACCTTTATCTAAATTCCCAGATCACCAAATCTACCGGTATGCAAACAAAATTTCCTCAATTGCACATTTTGTTTTGGTTCATTTCAGATCCCAGTCAAATGCCCAGTGGCCGGAAACGGTAAAGTCTCCAACGGCAACATGGTGACCAATCACGAGTCTGTCCCCCCCAGGAAGGAAGCTAGATCCCCCCATGGCTCAGCCAACAAGAGTGCCTCGCCCGGACTTCAAAGCCCGTCTAATAACCGACGGACGTCTCAGACCCGATATGACACTCTCCACGTGGATGTGGACCTTGCAAACCGGCGCTTTGAGACGGTTTCCCCCGGTAGGAGATGCATGTCAGACTCGAAACTCAGTGTCGGTAAGAGACAGAAGAATATCCCAGCATCGTCGAGTCACAAGAGGAAACTTGAGTTCCCATCTTCAGCCTCGCCATTGTCAAAGAGGAGGCGATCGGAAGGTGGGAGTACTTCTAGCTCTCCGGCATCGCCTTTATCAAAAAGAGATGCCTCAGGCAAGCACGTGGACCATAACCAGAACTTCAAAGAAGTGAGAGAGTACACCAACAATAGAACTATCTCCACAGCAAGCCGAGGGCAGGAGTATAAGTCCAAGCACAGTATTGGTCACAGGAGGGCCTCCGCACAGATTGGGACCTTGTCAGAAGCCATGCTGACAAGCCCACGGAAACGTGTGCCGACTCCCCCGCCTCAGACTACAACGATGACGCTGATGAGCCACAAACTGGAGATGGAGGATGACAAAGGAAACAAGTGTGTCTGGGAGACCAAGAAGAAGATCCCGGATCTTGGGAATTTGTCCAATTTACCGTCCGTTAAAACGACCACTCCTAGCACACCCGACAGTTTGTCTGAGGACATAAGCGACAAGTTCCTGAAAGTCGACAACGACATATTATTTAAGAAAGAGTTGGCAATAGACATTGTTGTGACAGACTGTGATGGGGAGTCGCAAAATCCTGAGGTACAGCAGCAGGATGTTTTAGCGAATAGTGCACTTTCAGAAAACCCAAGTGGAAATGCGGAGAAAGAGAGCCCCTCAGATCCGCACTTCAAGCAGATGCCGTCTGATAGTTGTGAAGACGAGTCGTCTGTTTTCACCGAAGATTCGAACACAACGGATGACAGCATCCCAAAAGACGCAACAAATACTAAATCCAAGAAGCAGTATGTTAAAAAGAAGTGGCAAGACGTCCAGCCGCGAGCACCGAGGAAGCGTCGAATTGCCAGCCTGACTGCCGAGACTAAAGTGCATCTGCTCTATGAGAAGGATGAGGTCGAAGGACCAAAGAAGCACACTGGTGCCAAAACTGCCAAGAAAGTCTCGGAAGCACTGACCGTCTCAGCCACAACCCCTGTGATGCCAGCCCAGTGCATGGAAACGACACCCTTCACATTCTGCAAGCACCAAGTCGTGACACAGTCTGGTGCCTCCATGCCCTGTGCCGAGTGCGTACAGCTGTACTATTCCCTGTCCCTGAAGCAAGCCCAGGAGCAAGATGGGCCGTTGAACTTGGTCCTGAATGACAGGAGCTGTGTCTGCGGCAGCCATTCCTGCGTGCCGAGCGAGAGTCGCTGTTGTACATGCACAGCCCCGGCTAGGACTATGGGTCCCGATGGTCACTGCAAACCCACTAGTGACACTAACAGTCTGGTCCAAGCGGTGCACAGCCCGATGTCAGCCCCAGTCGTCAGCACCTCCAAGAGACCCACACTGGTCCCAACCAGCATGAGGAGGGCTACAGTGGACACGGCCGAGTGCCAGAAGCTGACGTCATTCTTGAAGAGCCCCCTGATGCTCAGGATGTCCCGACATTCCACCGACGGAGAGAGCGCCCCCAGCGACATGCCGGGATTAGTCAACGAAACGCTGGAGCAACTTTCCATATTACAAACAGGTAAACTAATTTCACAGTTGGTAGGACTTTCACAAATATTGTGGATTCTTTATTGGGATCATTAGAGACATGACCATGGGGCATCACAAACGTTTGTAACAAGTTATTGCATGAAATTTGTGTTATTTACTGAATGGCTCTTACTTTTAAGCTGATTTCCCATATTATATCTGGATTGTGCCCACCCAAGTTGAACAGGGACTTGGTCCATAAAAATAAAATCCTGAGTGCTTTGTGATTGCATTAAACAGTGTACATTTAGCTCAAATCAAAGCAAATTACTGTATCTTCAATTGCTGCAAACATACCGTACATAATAAGTGTAAAGGAATAAGTTATACATGTAGTACCGTACATGTACGATCTGAACTGCCATAAAAAAACTGTATTAACCAACATGTACACGTGTACATTTGGACATTGTTGTATGAGAATGGTTTATGGCACCAGGCAGCAAGCAGTCACATAGTCAGTCTGTTGTCTGCAGTGTAGTGTGGAATTGCCTGTGTTATACATGTGTTTTCATTTAAGTGTTTTCATTTGTTTTCATCTGATTAGCCCTAACCGCCCTGAATCCTTCAAAATCCTCTTTGCCAAAGTGGAGGAATCTGGAGGATTGAGGTTACATGGCAAAAGTGAATTACTGATTTCGTAAGATGCACTTTGTCAAGGTTTTCATTTCACCCAAGCGTCATGATACTCATTCATATTTATAACCCATTGAGGAGTGCTAACGGCCACAATGAACACAATTGTGTTGGTCTTTCAGAAACTTATACAGTAGGTAACGTATGTAACGTGGACTGAAACGTTGTGACATTTTTCTGTCCACGTTACTTACGTAATATTCTGAACTTAATACCCTGTGACATCTGAAATATACAGTGGATTGTCTTGGTTTTACAGGTAACAAATGCTGTAGGGATAAGAATGAAAAAGGCACAATATTTGATAAAGAAGTTTATTGTAATTAGGCCTATATTTTTCTATCAATATTAACAAACTTTCTGTCCATTTTACGTAGCATTGTGAGCATAAATATCTTGTTGAATTTGCCTGGAAAGTTTTAAATTATTTAAAAGCACAATCCTCCACAATGGAGTGGGAATGTTCACGTGGAAAATAGGACAAAAACTTGATATTGTTATCCTGCCTCATTTCCCAATCTTACATGTATGTCACACTCTTGTACCCCTTTAGTGTGGAAAGGCCCATGTACCAGTACAGTGCAAAAAGACTGACCCTCACATAGTATTTCATCTGTAGTGCACTTTGCACTTGTATGGGCAGCTGTTCCTCAATCGTACACAATGTATACATTTACATGTGTGACATACATGTACTGTGTGCACGTGCACATGAGCTCTGCATCTGCTATTCAATTGTAAAATACATACATTGTACAACATGCTACAATACTCCTACATGTTGTAATCGCAGTAAATACATGTATAGTATGCACATGTATGCAAACAATGCAGAACAAGAAGCTGGACCAGTAAATCACTTACAAAAAAACCCACGGCTTCAAAAATTGTACCTGTACATATACATGTACCGTATGGCCAAACCAGACTAGCTTAACTGTCTATCCATGATCTACATGTACAGTACATAAACCTGCTTGTAGTCCGCTCCTGTAAACATTAGCATTGCTGTAGCACATGATTCAGTTACTGCGCAGTGCATTGTGCATGTAAGTATTGTACAGCTCATAAAAGGTGGACAAGTTTCAATACCATCCATCGTATGAAGGAAAGTGATCATTAGCACTTGCAGCAAATATTCCATTGCAACTTTGAGCAAATACCGCATGTGTGTATATTACCATACATGTAGCATGCGGTAGATCTTATGGCTAGATTTCAGCCCTTTTTTGGTGCTTCGAGGAGCATGTAAATTTTAGTAATGAATTGACCAGTGATGCTTTACCTGCAAAATCCTGGTAGCCCGTATTGTGCAGAGTAATGCAGACATTATACATGTATGGACCAATATTGTTGAATGGTGTTGAATGGCTCATATACACTGTACACAAGTGGGTGTCATTTTGACCACAGACCACAAGTTACCAGTATTTGAACATGATTGAATCATGACACAAAGTACCGGTACATGGAGTTTATAGATCTGGGGTCAAGACGTCAGGATCCAGGAATAGTGATGACATCGGGGTATTCAGTATTGGATTTTGCCCTTCACTGACGTATTTCATAAACACTGTATACTCAGTGTTGCCCCCATCCCTCCCCACCCCGAGTGATTTGTGAGAATAAAATCACTCAGGTGGGACTCGAATCCACGACCTCCTGCTTACTAGCGCAGATGTCTTAACCACTCGACCTCCGAGCTTGAAGGGGCAACTTCTGCTTCACAAAAGTCCACAAATGCTACCCCTCTGTAAATGTTCGATGTCATAATAATAGCCAATTTAAAAGTCAGTGTGCAGACAATGGTAACATTTTTCCTATTTTATGTAAGATTTGAGGCTTTGCATGGTGGAGATACTAAATAATGAAAGGTTTGAAACAAACACCATGAATATAATTCAAAAGAAGAGAATGAAATGAAAAAGAACAGAGGTACTGCACCTCCTCCAGCCTCTTCCTTCTCCTCTGAATACTGATCACATACTGACTACCTGACGACTCTGAAGACCTGACTGGAACGTCTGGAACCAGTCTCTGGTTTCTTTTCTGAAATTGTGATTTTACTGGTAACATCTCACAGAAACAAAAGATTAGTCCGATGCAAACACAGGTTGACAGTCTTTGCCATGTGGTCTCTTTTCAGGCGGGATGATTCCCCCTTTACTGGCTCCCCCTACTCTGCAAGCCCAGCTCCTGCCCACCACCAACCACCTCCCTAAGTCCCGTATTCCCAGGAAGATCCTGAACACGGCCAACCTGAAGCCAGGCAAGGCGGGCCGACGCAAGTCCACCAATGGCTGGAGGGGTGTCGGGGAGCCTGTTCTCAGACCCGTGGTTCTCTTGGTGAGTCTGCATTGGTTTTTAATAGCAAGCTGCATGGGCATGCAGGGCTGACAAGTTTACCGGTACATGTACAATCTCTGTCATAAATTTCAGGCCACAAAAGACTTAAAACGGAATGTACAACATTTGCTTTTGCTGCAATTTTCAGAAATAAATGGATTGGGAGGATTAGTATGTTATAGCAAATATTGTTAAACTGACTTGCTGCACGTTTTGGGCTTGTAGATGCTGGAAAAACCAATCATGTTCTTGTAGTCTGGTTCCGTGACCCACTTAAGATGAAACGGAGCAATTTACGGACTTTGGGGAATTGTAAGGTCAGAGAATCAGTCAAGCAGGCTGGTACCCCTTCACAGGTGTGTAATCAATTGCAAAGAAAATGCGGAATAACTAAATGTGAAAAATCAGGAGCAGTTTTTTAAAAAGCCAGTTTTCTTGGCCGACCAGCGTTGGAAAAATACAAGTTTTCTCGAAAATGTCAGCACACAAGGAGCCATGATTTTACAGGATACTTTAGACTGTCATTCGCTAACAATCCAGTAAGATATTTCTTGATAATTTGATCATTTTGTTTTTTGATGTTGTATCTTCCCTTCAAAGGTAATACACATCAATTGCAAACATCAAAAAACAAAACTACTTAATTGATTATGAAATACCTTACTTAACTGTACGTTAATTAAAGTCTCAATCATCCTGTGAAATCATGGCATCTGGTGTGCTGTCACTTTCAAGAAAAGTGGAATTTTGTATCAATTCCCAACGATGGTCGGCTTACCATCGTTTGACAAAAAAAAAAATTTTCTTCAAAATACTTCCCAATTTACCAAATTTAGTTAATCCACATTTTGTTTGCATTCGGTTACGCATCCATGAACCGGTGCAAGCCAGCTACAATATAGTCTGGTTCTCTGACCTGACAATTCCCGACGTCTACAAATAGCTCAGTTTCGTCTGAAATAGGGTCAGGGAACCAGACTACAAGAACAGCATTTTTTTTTCTTGGTTTTTCCAGCATCTATCAACACAAAACTTTAAAGAAGTCAGTGTAACAATATTTGCTATAAAATACTGACCCCCAAATCCACCCCTTTCTGAAAATTACAGAAAAAGCAAATGATTATATTACCTTTAGAATGGAATCCTCGACAGCTTTTCATGTAAATCAAATTAGGTTTTTGCCCTTTACCGTCGTATAAACACTGTGTACTCAGTGTGTTACCTCCCGAGTGAAAGTTGGAAAAAATTCCATCTATGAATAGCTTTTCATGTGTGAGAAAAATCTTCTCAGCCAATCTATATCGGTATAAACTTTTTTTTCTTTTTTTGGTTCAAAAGTTGGTCACTTTTTTAATTTTAGGGGCCAACTACTTAAACTAAAAAAAAAAAAAAATTAAAAAGGCCAAAAAAAAAAGTCTCCGGTTTCTGGTATGCGCGCGCGTCGCCGTAGCCATGCGCGTCGGCAAAATGAAAAAGTTTTTTTTTCAATGAAAAATAGTCTCAAATCCACCAAACTCACTGGTTTGACTGGAATCCTGCTGCTGCACAATTTTAACGTGTTTTTTGGATGGGGTTATGATCGAGAATAAGCTTTATGTGGCCTCTCTGGACTCCCATATATTTGCACTAAGTTTAGTCGGGCACCATTTGCAGTCATCAGCCGACATTTGAGGCAAAAAAAATCAGGGGAAAAAAAAAAAAGCCACGTCGCCGCACCACTTTTTGGGCAAGCTCCATACCAGAAACCGGAGACTTTTTTGGGGGGGCCTTATATTACCTTTAAAATAGAATCCTCGACAGCTTTTCATGTGTGAGATACAACCTTCTCAGCCAATCTATATCCGTATAAACTTTTTTGAAACTTTCTTTCAAAAGTTGGTCACTTTGGCCTTTTTAAGGGGGCCAACATCTATAACTACTTAAAAGGATATTTTTTTTTTTAAAATGTCTTAAGTGACTTTGCGGTTACATTTAAATAAAGCCAGAAAAGAGTTTTAAAATTACATTCTGAGATTGACAACTACACTGTATGTGTACATTATGTTCATGTTTCTCATTAGATTTGTTTGTCTATGTGCATTTATACATGTAACAGAATGATGCAGTACGCGAGTATCGCTACTGTTACGACGCCATCCGACGTAAGGATGACGAGATTCGCACGCAGGACTGCGTGCTGCTGAGGGCGTCAAGCAATCGCCGGAAGGAGCCAGCGTATGTCGCTAAGGTGGCCTCTCTGTGGGAAGACCCTGACTCAGGTGGGACACTAGAGGGCGTTTTTTTTCTGAACCATAGGTTGTCAACAGTATTTGAATCCTTCCTTTAAACTTCAACTGCGTTTGCTTGTTTGTTTGGTTGGGGTTTTTTTTTTGGAGGGGTGGGTGTTTTTCGCTACAAACATCTATGCATCATCCTAAATCATCCTCTGTGTTGGAAACAAATGGTACTGTACGTTCTCTTTACTTTTAAGGATTTAGGTAAATGTAAGTACGTAATAGTGTCATTTGTGATCTCTTCAGTGAACGATTTGGGAGAATTCAGGATGGTCCCCAACAGACAAACTCGGCAAATTTGGTAAAAGACAGTATGCCTTGTTCCAAGAACAATTTTGGAACCAGTAAACATGGGATTTTACCATGGTGCATTTTCTTAAACCTTACTAGACACACTGTCAAACTGACCTGTTCACATTCATAAAATGATTGACGGTACTTTTGTCCTACATGCAGCAAGACTTGTGTGACCCGCTAATCCTCCATTTCAAAATGGAATTTGTTTCTACGAGTATCTCGTAGACACTTTGTTAAATGTTAAATGGGAAAATAAAAATAAAAATTGTGCCAGCAAAAACAAAAAAAAACCCAATCAATGACCTTTGGCAACTTACTTCTTGACTTTCCCCTGTATTATTTGTCGGCTTAATAGTGCCAGCTTCATGTGGACTTTGACGTCTATCAAACTTGAACACACACAACAAATCCCAATATAGTTGTCAGATAATTTACAAAACCCAGGGTATGTCGTCAGTTTTCTGGATAATTAATATTTTATGAGATTACCAAAACAGAATGCTCATATTGCGGGCATCTTGCATCCATAATGGATCATTTCCTGCCCCAAAGTTATTAGGCAAATGAGGTGGCTGTTAAATTCCACACGTCAGCCCCTTCTGCAGGCTCCGTAAATCATTCACTGTTGATTGTCTGTCTGCATCTTGAGGAGGGCCATTGATATTCATGAGTTAAGCATTGACAAGTGAGAGGAAATTGGATCGCTGTTTGTTTGTGTATTGGGACGCTGACATCACACCTGCGTGTAATGGAGTCAGTGCCCAGATATGCTGTTGTGGATTATTTTTGGCATTGTTGGCACTGAACTGTTGCTTCTTTAGTGTTGCACTTGTAACACATGGAGCACGCCATCCTGATTAAAGCAGGAATATGTGAGGCATTCTGGTAAAATGAGAGAGAACTGGGCAGAGGTGGAAATGAGGGTTTGCTGGTATTAGGAAAGAGAATATAGTTGCCCTTGTAATTCTTGTTTCCGTTGATAGTTAGGACTGTTTAAAGTTTGCATTTATCGACATACATGTACTGAGAAAAACGCCCTTGAAGTTTTGAGTTTTGTAGTCATAAAAATGAAAGATGCAAATTTTTTTTCCCTTGAAAACAGTTTTATTCCCCGATTTTTATACTATTACAAATAAATCTTAAAATAAAAAAAAGTCCCCCACATTAGTTTTTTTGCATTTTTTTTCGACTATGGCCTGTGTCCAGTATCGTCTCATTTTGCCAGAAGGCCTCACATGTGTTTTATGTTGCCTGATGCTCCCTTAACACTCACTTACCCTTCCTGTTCCAGAAGTTTCAAAATACACTTGGAGAATCTTCAAAATTTAGTATAAAGAATATGTCCTTTATATCTGTAAAGTGATGCGTTTGAAGGATTCAGCGAGATTTCTACTTTTCTAGCAAAGTAAACAAACCACCCCCCCCCCAAAGAAAAATTTAATTAATAAAAAACGCCTCTCAGAAAAATTCTTCCAGAAATCTTAAATTTCCTGACCTTTTTAAGATTTTACTTTTTTTCCCTTTTTTTCAGGGGACTTGATGATGACGCTCCTGTGGTACTATCAACCGGAGCACACGGAAGCAGGCCGATTACCTCATCATCTTGATGTAAGGCCATGCCCAAATCACTGGTTTTGCCAGTATGCTTCTATGGCTTTTGACATAGACACACTACAATTAAAATCCATAGCTGATGACCAAGAAACACCCTTTTGAGACACAACCTAAGTCTGTGCAATTCAAGTTTTCAGATGTAGGTAGTTTTCAGATGTGCAAACCCGGCCCGAATCCGAAACCAACCCGACCCAAAACCGAATTTGGGTCGGGTCGGTTTGTCCATCATTTTAGTCGGGTCGGTTTCGGTTTCGGTTTTGCGTCTGCTATTTTCTGGTAGGGTCAGTTTGGTTAAGACATGTTGTGAAAAATCCGAAATAAACCAAAATAAACCGGGGGAAAAAAACCCGAAACAGTTCGGAAATTCACATGGTGCATTATTATTACAGTTACTGTGCCTTGAATGACCAACGTCAACCCACCACGTGAGTGTGCATGTGTTTTGCGGTCTATCACGCACAGTCTATAACGTGTAGGCCCACCAGTATGTAACGCTAAGAGTCTTCACTGTACCATATTGTATGATTCCTTACTGAGAGACGACGATTTTGATGCGGCGTGGGCACGTTCAGGCACAAAAGCGGCCACAGTCGCCCAAACCAGATATTCAGATTTGTTCAGGTCGGTTCGGTTTCGGGTTGGTTTTTGCTTGATTTTTTTGTCGGGTCGGGTCGGGTCGGATTAGGGTAGTTCAGTTTCAGTTCGGAATCGGTGTGTATCTATAATGTTTCATGTCGGTTTGGCCTGGTTAACCCGACCCGATGCACAACATTACTGGGAACTAGTCCACTCGCAGGGCAGATCAGCAATGGGGAGCAACCCTAAATAAAGGTTTTTTTTAGAGGGTTGCAGACACCTAAAAATTGGGGAATACTAATTTTTTTGTTAAAATAAAGTAACAACATTATATTGAAAGTTAACTATTGGAAAGGAATCTTTACTAGTAAATGAATGTAGATCCGATGCAGTTTCAAGCAGTCTCATTATGAAAGGCTATCACTTGACTATTCAAGGGTGTCAGTGATGTGAACTGTTAAAATTGCCCTTTTACTGACACAAGATTTGAAGCAGGTGAATCTAGCTGGATGGATTCAAACCAGCCAGCAGATCTTGTCAGATTCAGTGGTCAAGTAGTTAGATTTTTGCCCTAGTAAGCAGGTGGTGGTGGGTCAAGTCCCACCAAGGGGAACTTGTGAATTTTTATTTTTCATGCGTGGTCCCAGAGAGCACTGAGCACTGCAGATAAAATAATGCCGGTGAAGGAAATAACACAGTGGTACAGTTTACTTGACGCAATCCAAAATTCCATGATACACGTACGTGATTTTTGTACTTTTCTGGTTGCCTTTGCAGCACGAGCTGTTTGCCTGTCGTCACTGGGATGTCAACAGTGTAGCTTGCATTGAAGACAGGTGTTACGTACTCACACCAGCTGAGTACTCAAGGTAAGTCCATCAAAGTGTCTTGAGCAGGGGCGTAAATCCTGAGGGGTTGAGGAGGATGTATTCCCCCCCCCCTCTTTTTGGGGGGGGGGGGGGGGGGGGGGCATTGGATCATGTTGCAAGAATTTCATGGGCTGTCCCGGCCAATTGCTGAATAATCATAAATAAATAATTAAATGGATTCTTTTCCTTTGTCTTACGGTAAAGATATCGGGCAAAGCTCCAAAGACAGAAGGAGGCAATCGTCCCAGGGAGACCCTGCGTGCCGGAGAACCCCGACAGCTACCCCTGGACGTACCGCCTGCCTCCCGATGACATCAGCCCCGAGAACGTGTTCCTCTGCAGACAGGTGTACGACTTTCGGCAGAAGAGGGTCTTGAAGAATCCATCGTGATGGCAGGATCCGCGGTGTGGGCGGGATCCTCAATGGATACAAGGTAGACATGGAAGGATGCAATCAGTAGTGTTACAGTCGGATGCTGAGGCGGACTGCCAGTAGAGTCTCCACACTGTTGTGAATAAAACACCTGTTGGCAGGACTCAGTTACTTGTTACAAGTGTGGAACTTGTGCTGTATAGGGCAGTGTGCATTCTGTGGCTCTTTTGGAGCAAACGTTACTGGGGAATGGTTATTTTGTGTGCATTATTTTTCTGGGTTTTTTTTTTGGGGGGGGGGTGTTTCCTAGGTTGCTAGTGTGCTGTTCATTGGTCTGGATTATGCCATAAGCAAATCGTGTGTCTCGGTTTCAATCCAGAACCCCACAAATTTGCACAAAACATCTTGTGATTGTGAACATACCACTATTCATTTTTAAAAAAATAGTTGAGAATAAATAAATAAGCAGCCGTAGAAGTACTGCAGAGTTGAAAACGTTGGAAAAATGGAAATCCAAAGCATACGCACGGATTTGGCCAACTTTTAATAGAAAATGACAAAAACATGCATGCCATTCAGCTTGAGTTTATAACAAATTCTGTACTGACCTGTAAGCATAAGCCTGTATGCAACCTTCATCATGTGGATTGCTGATTCTGTCAGGTATCTCATCAATGCATAATAGGGCTCGCTCAATGACGACCATCTCTGTAGGAGAGCTGCAACTGCGTATTTTACGCAATCAAGCACGCATTGCACAGCGGTGAAACTGTTCCAAACACGCGCGCTTGTTGCTCAAAATGTGGTCGAAATACGACGCAGCCGATGCGCGTTATGCAAGTTGACGCTCAAAATGCCGATGCACGTGGATGGTCTGTAGGAAATGACGTCATTTGAACAAGACCAATACTTTGCTGGGTGTTTTAACACTCCCCCCTCCCTCCTTTTCCAATATTTGTGGCACCGTTGAGAATGCAGTTTTCTGCAAATGGAACCTTAGTTGAATTTGCAAAACTTTTGTGGATACACAGTGTGAAGTGATGTATAAGTTTTTGAAAGGGAAGTGTGCTTCTGGGAAGTATCAGCGATACAAGCTCTGTCTGTCACTGGGAGAATGCCTGAACTCCCCAGAGGGAAAGCCTGAAATAGATGAGAGAAGACCACAGCAGGCTAAGGTAGTTCAACAAGATAGGAGAGTTCCATCGTTGGGAAATTGAAGTGGAGGTGATGGCATTCTCGTAATGACAGTCGGAACAGACCGACATAACAAGGTAACTCCTCTGGTTTTTCCAAGAACAAATTCTCTTTTGAATAAAGTCTCTGCACATGGCGCGTCTGCAAACTTTTACATGTCAATTGTTCCCTTCATGCAAAGCCTCAAATAGCATTTGGAACTTTAGGCTATTCTGGGCCCAGTTTCATAGTGCTGCTTAACAGTTAGCATTTAGCAGCTAGCATAAAAGTTGTGCTTAGCTATAGCAAAAAAATCATGATGCTGCTTAATAAGTTCATGCCGGGATTAGTTTTGCCGAAAATTTCGATTTTCGAAAAAGGCAATATATACCGGTAGCAGCCAACCTTTGATATACAGCAAAATGCCACAATTACTGATTCGCAAGAGTCATTTCAACAGTATTTGTACGATATTCCTTGTATTTTTCAACACTCTGAGGTGTGGCCATGGAGTGTAAATTGTACCACAACAGGCCGTGCACAGTGGCCAAGTTCAAATACAACACACGGTCTGCCTCCACAGACTTCTCGGACATTGTGTGTGTGTACAAAACAATTGAGGCATTAGCGTGTTTAGGTGTCATCCGGAGGCGAGTCGAGGCACGCTTGACGTTTTAACCCATCGGCCGTTAAGAAACAGCCAGATCGTGTTTAACACGTCATCTGACACGAAGTGGTTATTAACTATTTCCTGGCGTGGATGTACTGACGGTTGCGTGCATGGAGATTTCTAATGTTACATCACAGATTTAAGCAACTTTTTCCTCTGTGGTTAAGCGTGCTTTCGCTGTGCTTACTGCTTAACAGTCTCTATGAAATAGACAGACCCTTACTTAGCATAAAATCGGCTGTTAAGCAGCGCTATGAGATGGGGCCCTGATAGAGATCATGCGATAAAGGAAGAAATGTTCCAAGCATATCACACTGAGAATCTTTCATATTTTTTATGCAAAAGGGGATCCATATGGTACAATCATTTGTCAATGGATTTGTTGAATCAACTTTTTTGGACTGCTGTTGCATTACCTTCGTAGAATCAGTTCATTTCTTTTTAGTTTGAAATTTTGTTTTTGAAATAGAAAAGGGCAAAATGTGTGAACTCAAATAATAAGTGTTCTGTATATATGCGCCTCTGTATACTTTACTCATTGACTCAGGACTGGCGAGTGCAACACATTCAAAATGCTTTGTAAGCTTTGAGTATTTTTTACTCTTTCAAAGACTTTGTCTTGTGACCCCTTGCCTGGTTATCTATTTGAAATGCCCTTTAGCTGAGGTCTCAAGAACTATTTAAGGCTAAGTAGATGTGGAACTGAAAACAATATCTGGGATGCTACATCTGTGTTAAGAAATCAATTTTGTATTGCAAACTTTTACATCGCAATAATTGCACAGCATCACAAAATATTTCTGATGTAGATTCTGATGTCTGGTATTGAGCCCCACAGTATGCCCTGATGAGATTTGACTTGGGATCTTACGTGTTTTAGAATTCCTAATGGGCGTAGGGGTGGGGGGTGGGGGGAGGATATATTCCCCCCCAACTTTCTGACCAGGGAAAGGATGGGCCATTGTATCATTCCCTCCCCCCCCCAAAAAAAATTGCTGATTTTGAGGTTATCTTGTAACTTTCCAATGGTCACATGTATAAAATTATTGTGGAAAACGGAGAACAAACGGTTAACTTTGCAATGGTGAAATGTATACAATTGTTGTGAAAAAAACAAGAACAAACGGTACAATGCCCTGTTTGATGTAAGGTTTAGGGACGTAAGCGTGGAAGTTTCCATTAAAATGTACATTTTTGTGTCATGAAAAGCGCCCCCTTACCGTCACGTGGTGTCCAGCACCCCCCCCCCTTGCCGACACAGATTTACGCCTCTAAAATTCTCAAGCCCAAGGTTTTTATGATGAAAGAATCCTTTGAGATAGTCTACTTAGAATCTTCTAGAAAGCCTCTTTTGTAATTTCTGTTCATTTTCTCAGCTTATCTATTTGTAAGTGCCAGGGGACATACATGCACACTTTAGGGTTAGGTCCTCAGTTCGCCCCTCAGTCTCACAGAAAGATTTACTCGCGTCTTGCGACGTGTCTGAAATAGATTATTGGATTATACAATTGAAACTTTCGTTTTTGTTTGAAATATTATTATAGATACATGTAGATTCATCATGTAAGTTATTTATAAATAATTTGTACATTTCATGTGTTCTTTTGCTATTCATTGGGAACATACTTGGAGATATATCGTGTGGTCACAAATTCTATTCTTCCTTGGTTTTTTTGGTGTGTGTTTTAATTATGTGAAAGTTTACCAGAGTTTCAGAAGTTTGCCTAGAAGCTGGTTTTTTTTGGTCTAGAAAAGCTTTTGAGTGAAACCAAACATAGACGTTTCCATTTATAACTTATTGACAAATAAATAAATAAATAAATCTGTGTAAATCACCTTTTAAACAAAGATATATAAGTATTAGGTTTAAACATGTACAGTATTTGATGTATAGCTGTCAAACGGATGGAGTGTAAAGTGAGCTGTAAAGTCAGGGTACATGACCGGAATAGTAGGGGTCTTAGGATGATATTCATGTTATATTACTGTGGTACCATCCCTGTAAGAGTCATCCGAGATATATTTTAGTATTCTTCTATGCACTTTCCTGCTATATTTTTTTGCACGTGGAATATCAATTGATGGAAAGATTACAGTTTCTTAAAATGTGAAAAGGGTGTTGTTTCCTCTGTGTGCCCCCAGAATGGGGCAATTTTAGGTCAAAGTTGCTAGTCTGGTTTACATGTACATGTGCATGTACTTCTAAGGGAAAAAGAAAGCTACGTTTATGGAACAAAGACATTGACAAATTGGGGAACAGCCAACATAGGGCTGGGTAGCTCGGTTGGTAGAGCACCACAACGGTAATCCGGAAATCGCAGGTTCAAACCCGCTCCAGTCAATTTCTTTGTTCAACTTTGTAAATTAAACTATTTAAAGTTTGAAACGATCCACCATCTAAAAAAAATGCCCACATACTGGGAACTTCTAAAATTGAATTTGTTGTTAAATTTTGGGTGAAAAAAAGGCATATACACAGCCAAATGTTTTGAATTTTTGCTAAGTCTGGCAAATGGTCGGGAAAGACCACGGAATACTTTCCATTTATTTCCAGTGGGGTCCCTTTATAGAAGTTGAGGAAAGAACTATGAAACTGTTTCAAGAGTTGTACTGCTTGATGTTCTTTGAAGAATGACCTGTTTTTTGGGGGGGGTTTTTTGGTGAAGTGATTTTTGAAGGGTGTTTTGAATGCTCTCGTTCTTGGAATTTCATTTTAAGAGTGTCTTGACTTTTCTGAAATCTTGTGAACGAGAGCATAATTCAGGATTTTCTGCCGTGAATGTGGAAGTCTGTTTGCCATTTGAAAACCCAATAGTTGTATTTTCTGAGAAGATATGAGCTTAGAAGAAGCCAAAGCAATTCTTTTGCTATGTTTGACACCTCTGCATACAGGCATATAAGATCGTTTGCTTTTCATGCATTTTGGTCGTTTCCAATAATAACACCACTCAAAATCCATAGAAGAATGTTCAAAACCTTAACCTGTTGAAGTTTCAGCTCAGTGGACATTGCACTTTTTTTAGAAAACAGTGAAAAAGCATGCACAACCATTTGATCACGAAGACGATGTCATCCATATCACTCTTTTTTTCCAAAAATCGGTCAACTGACTGATTGTTTCTTGATTTCTTCAACATGCCAGCAAGCCAGACGGAATCTTTCCATGGGGTGTTTAGTACCAGTACGATCTTTCATCGAAGTCAGTTTTCTTTTAATATTATATTTCGGCAGGTTAAATGCAAATGATCCTGTATATCTCTATTCGAGTGCTTTGGGGCTTCTTAAAAATGATACTTGTTACATCCACGTGTGTTTGAAACTATTTTGTTATGATGTGTTAGGTGGTGGTGGCGATACAGTTACACTTCCCTGTTTGCCTCATAGGATTCTGGTGTGGATTTTTTGCCCCTTAGTTCTAGCATTTAGCTAGGTATCCGATTGGATCACCCTTACATGGTATTTATACGGAGTTTGTGCGTGTTTAAAGCTGATTGGACAATAGTCTGACAGAGGGAGTCGACGACTATTTGAAATTAGGCTAGCTTTACTGGAAGAAACTGACAGTCTTGTCCCAACACTGGATTTGGAATTTGTTTTTGTTTTTGCCATTAACATTTGTTGACCTCTTCTTTAAAAAATTGTTTATAATTTTTTAAGCATTTCAAGCCACGTTCATAATGTTTAAAAACACGGTTTATAATGTAGGCCCTCTTTTTATGAATTCCATGGGTTGTATGGTTAAAGATAAAAAGTGAAGACTGATGTTTCTATAAGAGTACCCTTATGATAAGTATAGAATCTTTCTACAAAACGAAAACAAATTGGCCATTTTGATATGTATTTTCAACAATTTTATTGCTCAGGAAGTTGCTGTATTTGTATCCAAAAAAAAAATCGGAAAATACATCTCCAAATTTTATAATTGACTACCCTATCAAACTTAACAAAAATGAAAACATTTTTTTGTAGAAAACTTCAAAAGAATCTGTTTCACGTTTCCAAAATTGAACAGTTTGAATGTTTTAAGAAAGTTCCTTATCGCTGGTTTTTTAAACTAATGAATTCCTTAATCTAAACACCTTGGGTTTCTTTCGCTGGGAATCCTCCCGTATTTTCCTCCCAAAATCTAAACCTGTTGCGAAATCGTTCAGACCGCCCTGAAACGAGAGTTGTTGGGTATCTAATCTTTCAAAGTTATTGCATTGCCCAAAGTGGTTTTCTTCAAATGGGAAGATTGTCTCTCTTCGAAGTAATTTCATGTGTCATTCCCGAGAATTGTTGATAATGGAGATGAAGGATTTTTTTTTATTTACAGTGTATGTCTTTTCAAGTTTACGGATACCATGCTTCAAAATGCCACATAAATGGTTGTGTAGTGAATCCTTCAATATCTTACAAAATATGGTATAGAATTTTGGAGGGCATTACCGGTGTTGTTGTCAGATTGCCCTTCCATTAAGCATAAATGAAATCACGGAGAACAGGATTCAGAAAAGTTCAGTGTTTGAAAGATTGCCTGTTCACAAAGTTAACCTGCTTGCAAACCTTTTAAACTACATTTTTTTTATTCGATGAATTAAAAAAGACGTGACTCAGATTCACTTATTCATTGGTGTAGTTGGAAGAGAAAATTCAGAACAGATTTTAAAGTAAACGTAAAGTCGGTTCTAAATGTATATTCATTCTTGGAGTACACCTTAATTCATGAAATATTAAGAATTGACTTTATCCCAAAAAACTGCAACTTTAATCACTCTGTCATGGTAACTGTTCTACAAAACTGTAAACATGTAAAGAATATGTACTATTAAAATACTATACTTGGAACTCTTGAGTGACGGTTTGTTTGATTTTTCTTCGTTGAAATGGGGGTAGACATGCCATAAAAATGGAGAACAATGCAGTTATTAATTTTGGAAAAGGGGTTCCTTTTTTTGTGCCAGTATTAAAGTTGAACTACTAGTACGGCAGATCAGATCAGGTGATGGGTGATGGTATTGTGCCTTTGATGATACAAGCATGGAACTTGGCACACAGAGTATGTCATGAGAAAGATATTTGGCTGTAGGGCCATCGCAGATTTGTCCTTTGAAAAATACAAGCAGAGGAACCATTTTGAAAATTGCCTGTTATTTCTACCTATATTTTTTCAAAGGACAAATCTGCGATGGCCCTATAGCCAAATATCTTTCTCATGACATACTCTGACTATGTGCCAAATGCCATGCTTGTATCATCAAAGGCACAATTCCCCCAAATATTTCCCCTATCTGCCTTTTTTTCTATTCTGGACGTTTTCAATCCTCTGAAAATATGGGGTGCTTTTTCGCCCATAAGACACAAAAGATACAACTGAACTATTCTCGGGCTGCAAATAATTCGAAAATTATAGCAATTATTCTATTCTACAACGGGGGCCCCCCCCCCCCCCCCCCCAAAAAAGGTCGTAAAAAGGCCGCCACTGCGTAAACCACCCGCAAAACTCAACAAAAGCAATACATTTGCACCCCTCCCCATGCTGTTCATATTAAATTTGGGCGGCAAATTTTGGACCCACGTTTTCGGGGAAAAAATTGTTTTGCCCCCTCAAAAAAAAAATTTGTGTTCTGGATCCGGCCTTGTATACTTGAATCCGTATGTTTTGATTTTCAACACACACACTCAATCATAGAGATTTAATATCCCATTGTATGTAAAATTCCAACATGAAAAAGTGTAATCGCTTAGCTCAACAGTTGGGACTGTCCGTGAAGGGCCAGGTTAGCATCTTCGTAAAGCTACAGGTACGGGGCTCTTTTGGCCGATCTCGACAGCAAAGGAAAGAGGGGGCGTTTGCTTTGCATTTTTTTTTACCACAGAATCTCGGTTTCAAAATAAATGGCCTTTTTCGTAATAAGGATGTTGACAGGGCTCCCACCCCCCCTCCCCCCGCCTGAACTGATCTCACCTTTGTATCAAAGATTTATTGGGTTGCGTTCTATTTTTAAGGGAGTATAAGATGATTGCTCTATGTTGAAATTATCCATCACGAACGACACTCGGAAAAATCTGTTCAAAGTAGCTTTTCAAAAGTCAAAGTGTATCGTCAGTTAAAAATAGTTTTATTGAAAATGGCGTGCAGAAAAAAAACCAATACATTTTTGATACAGGGTGAGTAAAAAAAAGCGGAACCCAAACCCCCAAAATGTTTTTTTCATATTTCAAAAAATAAGTAGCACCAAAAATAATAATGGCTGGAAAGCAAATTTCATAAGCTACTTTTAGATGAAAAAAAATACCGAAATTGCTCAATCCGTTTAAAGAATATCACCATTTAAACACAATGACCCTAAAACCTCTTCGTCCAGAAATGCGATTTCAAGAATCGTCGTCACAATTGTCTTCAAACATCACCAGCGATAAAACCTTACTTTTAAAAAACAGTCAGAATACACAATAAATTGCTTTTTTGGGGGACGAAAGATGTTTAAGGGTCATTGTGTTTAAATGGTGATATTCTTTGAACGGATTGAGCAATTTCAGTATTTTTTTCATCTAAAAGTAGCTTATGAAATTGGCTTTCTAGTCATTATTATTTTTGGTGCTACATATTTTATTAATATGAAATATATTTTTGGGGGTTTGGGTTCCGCTTTTTTTGACCCCCCCCCCCTGTACATGACCAGTGGTACGCCTGTTGTATCTGTACAGATATCACTAGCCGTCATAAGACATTGTGAGCAAGGTGCTTCAAGAACGTTATAATAATGTGAGCATGGACGGCGATGGGGGGGACCTTTTGGGCGGGGACGCCCATAAAATAACAAGAATGCGTTTTTATGTGTACTGCATTGTGTATTGATTCCACCTAACTACCGGTTTGATGAAGTCACATATCTTCTATATAGCTGACATCCCAAATGGGTTCTTATTATCAATTTTAATGGGAGGAAAAGACCAGAAATTACTGACCATTTTGGAATGTGATTATCCGTATTTATGAGATGCGGACAATAAAGAATCATTATCATTATCGTTATCATTATCATTATCATTAATAACTTCTGGTACGATGACGTCATTGTTCTGAAACTTCTCGAAGAATTTTTTTTATTATCCCCAAAACGTTCATTGGCTCACGAGCTCATCACGCGCCAAAACATGAATGATCAAAATACTTGAAGGCCAACCGGTCGTTCCTATGATGGTAACATAATTGAATGCTTTATTTTAGTTTGCAATAATGATATCCTGTCAAAATAGGCGATTTCCACCCGGTACCCAAGAGTAAACAGCCGATTGGTTTTAATGTCGTTTTTTTTTGCGTGGATATCATGAACTTCCAAGGCCAAGTTCAAGGTTTGTGGACAACAAATGTGCCTTCAATAAAAAAAAAATTAAAAAGAAGGAGAACCATTGCTCCCTGCATGCTCAAAACAGGACTGAAAGTTGTTTTTTTTTTCTTAGAAATCATCATGAAATTATTAGATCCGAATGTATTTTCAGTATGGATGAGACCTATTTTTTACTAAATGTATGAGTGATCATCTTTGCTTTCCGCCCTTTGACAGGTCATATTTCATCCTGCTGAGTGTCCCCACACCCTAGAATAGGTGGTCTGGGTTTGAAATCAGAGCTTTCCTTCTCCTAGGTGGGTTGCCTTCCATGGCTTACGAGCCCCACCTGCCCGGGTTTGAAATCAGAGTTCCTTCTCCTAGATGCCCACAGGAGTATTTATGTGCTTCAGCAGGGAGTTCTTGGCTGCAAAACCAACACCATGCACTTTGAGCCGATTCGTGGCGGAAAGCGGTCCATGAGGGAGCAGATGCGGCGGAGAAGAAGTGGCGCAAGGAAGGACGGGCGCGCCGAAACAATCAGACCAAGGAACGGTAGCATGATCCCCATTGGATCTTACGCGGCCAACAACATCTTTTTGGGAAATGTCAAATCACCCGATTGTCATCAAAATAACCCCCGATATCGAACAGAGAGTGAAGGATGGTCAATTGAAGCTTTGATTTTTCTGTTTGTGTAGAACAACTCGGAAACTATTTTGCTTACTCTTGGTAATAAATAAAGCATTAGCTGTATCTTTGTAAACTTGTAGCATAAATGGCAAAGCATATCGCAGGACCGATCGATGATCCACATCAATGCACAACTCCAACGTAAACACGCATCCCTGGTTTCCGACTTCTCGAACTCTAGAGGGCGCTAGCGCTTTTCTAGGCAGGATTAGACAAAAACTTCTCACAAAAACGCGGATGAATGCAGACGTTTTGATGGTGTTCGTTTTTGTTGAATTTTGTTAAGTTTCTTTTTGCATATCCGGGGGCAATATTGTCATAAACTTCAAGATGACCACTGTTCGCCCGTTCACATGCGAAGACCTGTTTAAATTCAATAATGTGTGAGTATTGAATTTAAAAAAAATGATGTCCAGTTTCCGGACATAGCATAGCCTCCCTGCTTGAATGTCGGTCACTTCGGCACTAGCCAACTCGGCACCTTGCCAACTCGGCACCTTGCCAACTCGGCACCTACTCGGCACCCAAAATTTGCCTCTTTCTCACGACTTCCAACTCGGCACCTGACCAACTCGGCTCGGCACCTGACCTCCCGATACCTAGCCCCAAATTACTCCTAGAACTACGAGGCTCCGCGTGAGCGGAGCCTCATAGAGTCAGAAGCCCGCAAAATTGCTGTCAACACAAAACACTAATTAAGTACAAAAACGTCCATTCCAAATAAGCCATTTCCCACAGAACCGCTGCACAGTTTGCCCCTAAACTCCGTACAATACCTCATGACATACTCACGTTATGTGCACCAAACAAACATCGGTGGATTCTGTCTGTTTTTAGGCCAAAATGATGAAAAATATGCCCTTTCCGCACTGAGCCAACCTAACACTTGAAACGAGCACGCGCGCTGATATCGCAGTCATTTTCGGTTCGATCGCTCGGAGCGCGCCGCGGGGGGTATGGTGTAGGAGCGGATTGATAGTATGCGCATGCGTACAAGTGCAAGTACGTACCCCCCGCGGCGCGCTACGAGCGATCAAACCCGAAAATGACGCGGAGCCTCATAGTTCTAGGAGTAGCCCCAAATGTGGCCAGTTTACTGGACTGCCTCCGTAAACATAGGCCGCACATCCGCCATCACTGAACCTACTCGGCGAAGTTTTCAAAGTGATTTCCACATTGCGACTTCAGACCCAGTTCATTTATGCTTTAAAAATACACTCACCCTCTTAATAACAAAGTTTGAACCTGCTTCCAGTGTCAGTTGCCTACTCCTAGAACTATGAGGCTCCGCGTGAGCGGAGCCTCATAGAGTCAGAAGCCCGCAAAATTGCTGTCAACACAAAACACTAATTAAGTACAAACACGTCCATTCCAAATAAGCCATTTCCCACAGAACCGCTGCACAGTTTGCCCCTAAACTCCGTACAATACCTCATGACATACTCACGTTATGTGCACCAAACAAACATCGGTGGATTCTGTCTGTTTTTAGGCCAAAATGATGAAAAATATGCCCTTTCCGCACTGAGCCAACCTAACACTTAAAACGAGCACGCGCGCTGATATCACAGTCATTTTCGGGTTCGATCGCTCGGAGCGCGCCGCGGGGGGTACGTACTTGCACTTGTATGCATGCGCGTACTATCAATCCGCTCATACACCATACCCCCCGCGGCGCGCTCCGAGCGATCGAACCCGAAAATGACTGCGATATCAGCGCGCGTGCTCGATTCAAGTGTTAGGTTGGCTCAGTGCGGAAAGGGTATATTTTTCATCATTTTTGCCGAAAACAGACAGAATCCACCGATGTTTGTTTGGTGCACATAACGTGAGTATGTCATGAGGTATTGTACGGAGTTTAGGGGCAAACTGTGCAGCGGTTCTGTATGAAATGGCTTATTTGGAATGGACGTTTTTGTACTTAATTAGTGTTTTGTGTTGACAGCAATTTTGCGGGCTTCTGACTCTATGAGGCTCCGCTCACGCGGAGCCTCATAGTTCTAGGAGTATCAGTTGCCAAGCTGCTGCGTAATATTTTCTGGAGCCTTCTTGGCAACTTTTCGGTCCAACTAAACAATGACCTCGCGCAATACCTGACGGGATACGAACCAATATGCAGGGATCGTTCACCTGTCAATCATGCACACACGAGGCATGCGCGCGCCGCAGGCCCGGTGATAGTCTGGTTCACAGACCTGACAATTATTCCCGACGCTCACGTCTATATTGATTCATCAGGAATAGTCAGAATCTTTTGGTCTGAGAACCAGACTAGGTAGTGAGGTATTAATTAAAGATCGAAATTATTTTGTCAGCAGAAAATCAACCCAGGTGTAGTATGACTGCTAAATAGCACAATATTGTTAAATTTGGTACCTTCAGAGGTCTAGTTATCCAAAAATCATGGTAATTTGTCAAACTTAAGAATGCAGAGGGTTTTGAACAAGCATGGCGTCTCTGCTATTTACCAGACTGTTTCCCGGCCACCCTAATAATAGTCAACAAGAAACAGCCGTTGCATCGCAACTCGCGCGCCTGAGCGCCAAGATCGATTTGCATATTAGCGGGACGTCACAGCTTTGGGGTCATTGCTTCTTACATTCAAAATGGCTGCTATCAACAGACGATTTTCGTGTGCATATGTAGTAACTGATTCATAGTAGTTACTGATTCATGACATGTGTCATCGTTGATTATTGACCATTTTTAATTACTTCTTTTCTCTGCAGCAATCTTGATCCTCTTACCGAGACAGTATCCTTTGAATGAAGATGCAAATCTACTTTTAAGTAAACTACTTGTGCATTTCATTAATGACTGTGAGAAACGAAAGTGTTTCTTCAAAGCTAACTGATAAGTGGCAAATACTGGAATCCAGTATTAGGTGTCAGAACTTCAGAAGGCTCAGCAACTGCAAAGCCAAACTGATGCATAAATGCTTCCAATATTTCAACAACAAAAATGTTGACCTTATCATAATTATGATTCTTTGAATGTGATGTCAGATTACAAATTAATGGGGGAGAGTGGCCTAGTGGTTAGGGTTCATGACTCATGATCAGAGGGTCAAGGGTTCAAATCCAGCTGCCGGCCATACGTTGTGTCCTTGGGCAAGCCACATTACCCTCACTTACCTCCCTCTACCCAAGGGAGCAAGCAGGGGGCGTATGACCTACTGTAGTGGTTACGGTTTGTGATACATAATCAGAGGGTCAGGGGTTCGAATACTACCACAAGCCATTATGTTGTGTCCTTAGGCAAGCCACTTTGCCCTCACCTCCCTCTGCCCAGGGGAGCAAGCAGGGAGCGTTTGACCTAGTGGTTACCGTTTGTGATACATAATCAGAGGGTCAGGGGTTCGAATACTGCAACAAGCCATAATATGTTGTGTCCTTGGGCGAGCCACTTAACCCCAATTTGCCTCTCTCCACCTAGGAGTATAAATGGCTACCGGCATTAGCTGGAGAGTAACCTGCCATGGACTGGTATCCCATCCAGGGGGAACCAAAAAATTATCAGTCTTTGCATGGCAAGGGAACCGGAGATAAATGCCGGCCTGACGGGCCATTATGGCTCATGACAGACTTGACTTACTTACGGTGCAATTAATATGTGATATCTGATTTCACTACCTATTCAAAATCTACTCGGCTGCTGTTCTGAATCACTCCAAAATGTGAGACTGACTTGTCTTGCAATCACTCTTGATCTTGCAACCCCTAATCCCCACCAATCCCACCGCAGTGTTCATGTGTCTTCAGTATGTATCCTTGACACAGATGTGCCAGTATGGAGTTGCCTTCTATCTGCAGTACCTGGCCCACTGGCCCGAGTACTTCCAAGTGTGTGAGTCTGCGTCGGGAAAGATCATGGGATACAGTGAGTGATAAGTCTGGTACAACTGGGCCACACTTGTCGGGGTTTTACACCAACCCTAACCTTCCCAAATCCTCTTTGCAAAATGGAGGATTTTGCAGGTGTTGAGGCTATATGTGACCTGTTCTGTCAAAAGCAGACGCTTCTGGGCAGAGGTTGAAATTGAGATAGGGCTAAAAACGCTATGGAGTGATTTTTTTCGATTTTCAAATTTTTGCATATTTGTAATCCTGAACATGTCTAACACATACTCTAAAAAAACTGAACCCCTAATTTGAACTCTAAATATAGTATTTTTGATAATTTGTAATGGTATATCAGTTAAAGAAATAACTGTTTTGTGACGTTCGTGGCTATTTTCTCCGTTTTCTACTTTTCGACACAATGAACTTCAAAATAGCATAACTCTGCCCAGGAATGACCGGTTTCAAAAATTAAACCACCTATTAAAACTATTAAAAGGAAAAAGAACATATTTTAACAATATGCAAAAATCTCATTTTGACCGTATGCCCAGAAATGTCTGATTTTGACAGAACAGGTCACATATGGCAAAAACGTGTGGCTGATTGTGGAGGATGTGCTGTGTCAAGGACTTGGGTTGTTTATGCTCAGCCGTGCATAAATATAGACCTAGATTATACTTGAAATCCTCCGCACTGCTCCTGGGTGTCACTGGCTCTGCCTCAACATGTTGACAGTGATTGCTGGAGGATTTTGCAGGATTGAGGCAGTGGTCACCCCTCCAAGGACCACTTTCAAGAAAGAACGGATGATTTTGGAGAATTGAGGCTGTATACAATTTTACAATGTACATGGAGGCAGTTGGAGTATTTTGCAGGATTGAGGTTACATCCTAGCAAAAATGCCTACCGAGTTAGAGTTAAATAGAAGTGTCAAAGCATTTGTGATGCGATCAAGCTACATGAGTCATTTGTCGACCCTGGTCAATTTTTTTTATTACAGATTTGGAAAGAGTACAATCTCAGCATCACTGCTGTGAAAACCGCATGCTGATGCCATCTTTAGTTAAAAAATTATGGAGGTCGGAACATCAAGAGATGTGATGAAGTGATGTGATGAAGTGGCCCTTTTTTGGCCTGTATCTCCAAATAAAAATTCCCGACAAACGACTCATTTAGCTTGATCGCATCACATTTACATCCATTAGCAACTCTGTGGTGTGAAATATTCCAGCTTTGTAAGACAGGAAAATTTTATCCTGCTGTAGACCAATCTGGGCATGTTATCAGTGTACACTCTTGAGGCCCCCTTCAATGGAGAAACCATTGTGCATGCTATTGAACAAAGCAACTGCCCCGTGACGGATTATCTGAACAATAGCTAGCACAATGCCTTCGTCCATTGAAGGGGGCCTCGGTGATAGAAATGACAGCATGCCGGGATCGCTCTATGGATAGCGTAACTTTTCTGCCAACCCTTTTTGCTGTCGAAATTGATTCCCACCACTGTTCCAGGATTTGAAGAAAAAAAATGTCATCACATCATATCCTGCGTGAAGAGCCTTTTTTTCTTTATTTTTGATCAAACATCCACATTGATGCTTCGCTCCAATCCACTTCTGATTGCAGTTATGGGTAAATCAGAGGGCTCAATACCCCAGGAGACGTGGCATGGTCATGTGACCGCCGTGACGGTCGCCCCCGAGTATCGTCGCCTGGGTCTGGCCGCCAAGATGATGAACTTCCTGGAGGAAGTGTCTGAAAAGTAATTCATTTTGATCATTTTCAACACTTTTGTCTTATTCTATTAGCAACTTGCCAATTTTGATGGGCGTAGATTGAACAATGACTTGAAATTACCAAGAATAAAATTAAGTACATGTATCAGTTAGAGGTATAACAGAAATTGGTGTCATTTGAATGGTAAAAATTTGAATAACAAACTTGTGAAATGCTAACAAGTAATTTTTTCTTCAATTCTTTGGATAGTGTTTGGTCTAGGTAATACAGGGTGGATCAAAAAAACGAAACCGAGATATTATTGCTAAATGGAACAGAGGTAGGGCACATGTGAATCAAAAAATGATGTCTTCGGTTATAGTTAAATCTCCTCTTTAAAATGACACCCTGGTCATGGCATTACATTCACGGTTGACTGAGCAGTGACCAATTTTATGAAAGGGTCTATTTAGAGACTTGCGCCACTTTTCAATTGTGGTTTTTGTTGTGTCAATTATCACAGAATTAAAGGCTATGGTTGCCAATCAAGGCAGGTGGGGAAAAAAAGACATTTCACCATGAAAAGTGGCGCAAGTCTTTTAAAAAGACCTTTTCATAAAATTGGTCACTGCTCAGTCAACTATGAATGCAAGACATGATCAGGGTGTCATTTTAAAGAGGAGATTCAACCCTAACAGAGGATATCTCCCTTTGATTCACATTTGCCCTACTTCTGTTCCAATTAGCAATAATATCTCAGTTTTCATTTTTTTATCCACCCTGTATATGCAGTTAAATGTACTCTGGAAATATAAGCCGGTCAATCACATAAATGACGGGATGTACTGTGTTTTATCAAAAGAAAAACTCCAATTTAAACTGGACTGTTTATCATGGTACATTTGCTGCATTCTTAAATATTTTGCATTGCCTCCACAGGCAGTCGTGCTTCTTTGTAGACCTGTTTGTCCGCGTGTCCAACGAGGTTGCCGTCACGATGTACAAGCGCTTGGGCTACACCGTGTACCGTAGAGTCATAGAGTACTACTCGGGAGACCCAGACGAAGATGCATTTGGTAAAAAGATAAGGCAGCTGGCTGTTTTACCTTGATTACTTTTGTAAAGTTAAGGGGAGAGTCCCACTGGTTGTTGCTGCCCACCGTGTTTGGGGTTCATGGCTTAATACGTCCCTGTAAACCAGGGAACACTTCTCTTAACTCTCCTATGAATTCCACTTTCAAAATTAAAACATCTCCAAAAAACAACTGAAAGTAAAGGCATCCGGACTGCTTTAGATCTCTTGTGACTTATGCTACTTCAGTGTTGTTACTTCGTATGAAAACATACAGGGTGTGTCACAAAAAAAACAAGGAAACCCAAAGGGCAGGACCAACTTTTTAATGAAGTTCTGCATGTAACATTATCAAACTCTAGGATATGAAAGCCCAATTCATAAGCTTTCTTTTAGTACAAGAATCATTCAAATCACTCATGTACTTTTCAAGTTACAGACTTTTAAACACAACCACCGTTTTAAAGTTCTGTCCACGGATCACAAAAAGGTAAGTGTTCTTTCAGCAAAACGAAAACAAATCACATAGGGATGTGTGTGAATTGTTTTTGTTTTGCTGAAAGAACACACACATTTTTTTGTGATGCGTGGACAGAACTTAAAAACGGTGGTTGTGTTTAAAATTCCGTAACTTGAAAAGTACATGAGTGATTTGAATGATTCTTGTACTAAAAGAAAGCTTATTAATTGGGCTTTCATATCCTAGATTTTGAAAGTGCTACATGCAGAACTTTTCTTTTCTTTTTTTGACTCGCCCTTTACAATAAACACTTGCAATTGTCATTTTTCTCCTTTTTAGTTCCACTAATTGCCCAGGACTCTCCTACACATGTTAAGTAAATCTCAAAATGTCTCCACATATTCTGTTTTTTTTGACGTCTTGTTTTTTGTTTTCATCGCAGACATGCGCAAAGCGCTGAGTCGAGACAAGGACAAGAAATCAGTCGTACCGCTGAAGGACCCTGTCTACCCAGAAGATGTTGAATGACGCTAACAAGGTGAATCCATGCTGTAAACATCAAATCGTCGAATACTGAGAAAGGAACATCTGTTTTTTACAATTTAGATAGTTCCTACTGAAATACATACACCAAGTTGGGAATGCCACTCTGTTCACTGCAGTGTTGTAGTCGAGTCCATCACAAGTCCCTGCAAGTCCATCACAAGTCCATCACAAACAATTCAGTCTTAAGCCAAATCACAAGCTATTCAAATGAATTGTAACAAAAGCATTCCTTTGTGGTTGTTCACTCTGTTTCTTCTGACTGGTCTTATGAAAGGACTTGTGACTGGGCTTGTAAAAGGACTTGTGCTGGGTCTGTGATGGACTTGTGATGGACTCGACTACAACACTGGTTCACTGTACTTGTAGGATAGAGCTGCAGTCCAGTACGCACACAAAAAAAATACATTAATCTCAAGCAGTCCCATATTATGTTAATTGATAAGCATTTCAATTGAACTGTGGCAAAGACATGGCATTGTCATTGTTCATTCTGTAGTACATGTGACCTTACACATGTTTTGACTGACTGTCTGAAAAAAACAGCTACCCGCATCACATCAGACTTACGTTGGGCTCCACTAAATTGAATTGTAGTGTACATATATAAATGTACAAGTTGGTTTCATTTGCCATATTTAGATCTGAGCTAGAGAAATGGTTATTCAGTAAATATTTTATGAAGTTTACAGCATGGATTCACCTGGAGAAATTTTCATTTGTTTGTACAAATATGTAATTTTTGTTACTTAGTGTACCATGAATTTAAAAACATTTCTGCAGTCAAGGTACCGCTGTTCCAAAGGACACCAAAACTTATAGAAGATGCCGTGGCATTGGACGAAATGTTCAATGAACCATATTTTTGAGCCAATGGGGTTTTTTGATGCATTTTCTGTGTACAAGCATTAGAAATATCCTGTTTTTTGAAGCAGTTAAGTAACTTGACTTCAATCTAAAAATTAAAAATTGTTAAATTTTTGTTTTTGAACTGTATAGTAATGTGTGGACTTACATAAGGAGTCATACCTGTTTATAGACCCCGAAATGGTGTAAAACCCTGCCATTCGCTCAGGAATGTGGCTTATTTTAACACTGGGGCTGTCCATCTTGAATAATTTAGTATTCGATTACTTCAACTGCGTTTGACCGAATATTCGGATATAAGAAACTGCCAGCTGCAACTTGCATGCTGCGTCTGTAAACATTTACATGAAGAGCGCGCCAGTTAAATGTTGCGTGCGGCAATCGATATGGGGCACGTGAGTGTTTTGCAGTATTTTATATCTATAAAGGGCTTTAACCTCCTAAAATGATGTGAACGATGAACCGCTGTCGATCAGAAACAGTTACCATTGACAAAAAAGTGGCACCTGTCAAAAATGCGCCGAAACTTTACTATAAAATAACATCACAGTCGTGTGTGTATTTGTGTAGTTTTTTAGTTTTCGAATATTCAAACCGGCTAAAAGCTATTTGAATTTTCGGTTGATGATCGAATATTTGAGTATTAGGTAAATTCGGGACAGCCCTATTTAACACGTATAACAAAACGTTTGTTAAAATGACACACTAACATTTTTGCAATCTGAGCTACGTTGTCTGAATAAATTTATTTAACAGAATAAATTTATTCATTGATGTGAAAAGTTTTCGAAAATTAGGACTAACGATTGACCTCCTTAAGTAAATGGAAAAAAAATTGTTCTGCTTGATTTTTCAAAGCTGGAAAACCTATATTCCTTTTCTGAGAAGGAATGTTTTTGTTTTGATTTTAATTAATGGTAACTCAGTTAAATGAATTAAGGCTTAAGGTATTATTTTCTCCATCTCATAATTTTTTTTCTTCTCAGTTTTGTCATGATTAAATTTTAAATTGTGTCATTTGTTTTATGCAATAATGCTTATAATGTGGAATGGATACAAATTCAGGCTAATGTCGTCCTCATTCTGTTGTTAGCTTTTACTTTTCCTTTGTCCTTTTGTTATGTTTGATATTTTGAAAATAAATCACATATCTAAATTAGAAGAAATATGATCGAGTTGTATCTGTTGAACTTGAGGTTTGTACAAAGTTTAAAATGCTGAATAATCCCCAAATGAATCCCTTATTGGCAAAATATTTGACCTTATATTACTAGTCTGTACTCTTCAATAAATTCCATATTTCGCTCAATAATTAATAACCACTTTGATTCCATTTTTGGCATCTGTAACCTTTTGCAAATAATTATGAAATGTGTAAAATAAATGTTATAAGGGTGGAAATCTGGTTGTCCATGGCTTTATGGGGCATTTGTCTTTGTTTAATTTTATGTTTTCATCAAGAAATGGAGGGAAAACATGAACATTAATTAAGCTTGTATATTGCAACTGCTTAGATTTTTCAATTGCAAGGAGAACATGAGGGTCCTTGCTTTGTGGGAGCGCTGGCGAGACTGTACGCGTATAGCGCCCTCTACGTCTGCAAGTGTGCAGGCTGTCAAGAAACAAGATGGCGTCCCCCAGGTGTGTAGCGGATCCGGAGGTTTTGGAGTATCAGAGATTTCTTGATGATGGAGTCCGTACGCATTCTTCAGATGAGCAGGTGAAGCACTGAGTATCAGACTGAAATAGGGGATAATGTCGATAGATTTTAGTGTTGAGGGGTTACCGTTTCACAGCAAACGAGAGCGGGGAGTTTGCAAAGTGACCGCAGCCTTAAGTTGGACTTGGTTTGTGCAGCAGCAGGCGAAAAACACCCAACTGAACGTGCTCAACCTTTTGGCGATCGTGTAGTGTAGAACCCCTGTTTAGTTTCGATCAAATTAGTGTCAAGGGTGTTTTTATTACCCCAAAATGACCTTTTCCACCTAGAGCAGACTTCTCTCAATTCTAGTGATACCTTTTTTTTGTAATTTTGAACAGTTTCTTGGGGTAGAAATTACGATTTGAAATTGCGGTTTACTTTATGATTGAGGCCGTGCGATTCAGCACGCCCAGTTGCATATTCATGGTTCATCGCACGGTGATTGCCATCTTTATTTTCGTGGTTGCATTTTGTGTTCTTAATGTCGCCAACTAGTTTGGTAGGTCAAATAATTTTGGATTTTGGGAAACAATGTTGCTACCTGACGCACTTTTTTTTTTCATATATCATCTCAATGAAGGTCAGTCATTGCAAAAATGATGATAGACATGAATCTGGGACTGAGAAACATTTACAATCTTGTGAGGAAATACTAAGAAAATTTTCTTGACTCTCCATGCATAGACTTTGTACACAACCCCTGAAGTGGCGCGCGTCAGGTTGCAACATTTTTCCCGAAACATGTTTCCTACCTCCATGCTTGAAATATCCAGCTCACTAGGGCTAGGCTCATGGAGATTCACCAGTATAGAGCTGGAAAGACTGCCTGACTTAATAACCAGAGGTTTTCATTTTTAGGGCCGATATTTTCCATTTTCATTCAACTTATCATTGTACAAGTAGGCTGAAACACTTACCAGCATGACCAGGGACAGGAGATTTATTGTACAGCAAAGGATCAACTCAAAATGAGAATATGATCAATTCAATTCAATTCAGTTGTCACTTTCGCCAATAAACCAATACAAAGTTGGATAATATAATACAGTGATATTTGAATGAACGGGCAAAAAATATGAAGGTAATTACCACCAGAAACACAATGATGCTTTGAATCTAATTATTTAAATTAAGATTAATAGAAAAAGAAATTGAGAAAAGAGTAGCATAGGCAGTGTTCTAGCCAGGCATCAAATAGTGCTAGCACCCGCTATGCTTTCGGAAATAAGCGCTACGCTTAAATCGCGCTGCTACGCTATAAATTTTGGTTGCGAAAAAAAAAAAATCTGCCGTTTGTTCGTATACAAGCGCAGCGACTTTGAGCATTGCGCACTGGCCGTAGGACACACCGAAAAATAAACAACGATCTCACCGCACGTACCCCGTACGATACCCCTACCGTGATGCTGCGCCACACGCATTCGCTATGATAGCAATAAGCACGTGCTGTTTTGTGCTGCGTAGATACAGCGCTCCGTACGGAGTCTATAGGAGAGTACAAGGCTGTTCATATAAGCCAAGGCTTGTAGGTGGAACAGCCTAGACAGACTATACAACGTATTCGTAATCACAAGAAAAAACAGACAGACACGATAGGACACACAAACAAAAGACAAATAAAACCAATGTACAGTAAGTCATAAACCAAGCTGATGCAAGGTGAAAGACAAAAATGCACAAAGATAATAATGAAAATGAAAGAAAAACTAAATATTGATTTTGTTGTTTTGTTTACTTGGCCTAATGCTAAATATGCAAATTCAGGGGTTGAGAGTGATGAAGAATATTTTACTCTTTCCATTGAAGCTGAATCCATGCGAGGTTTTAAATTTGTGAACCAAATGAAGTGGTTTGGTAGCCAGATAGGATAGATGCTTGTTTTAAGTGTTGTAGTAGCTATGTGTTTGTTTCTGCAACTCGAGCATGTCAAGTAACATTTATAAACATGTTTTCATGCAGATTAATGTGGAAGAATCTGTGGCTGAAATGTTTGAGACGTTCCTGTTGTCTAGAGACGACGACCATCCAGATAAGACCAAGTAAGCTGGCCGATTAATGTTTCCTTCCTTTATTTCATTTTGATGTAGGCCTATTTAATCAAACGCAGTGGCTATCGTCACAGCAGTCAACTGTTTAATTCCCTGACCTGACAATATTCAACGTCAGGATCTTTATCTCTTGGAACCAGACTATCTTTTGCAGAAGGAAGAATTTTAATCTTCATACACCCCCTCCCATCTCAAACCTCTAACAGACGTCCCATTTTCTGTCTCTCTCTGCATCTATTCCCAATCTAAAATTGAATTTTTTTATTGATTATTTTATTCTATACATAGTCAATCGTAGGCTATAGTTTACAAAAAAATTGAAGTGCGTACATAGCACTTTCCATCCTATCAACAATCTCAAAGCGCTTTACAATTATTCATCCATTCATCAGGCCATGAGACCACGCGGCAGCCGATATCAGTGCACATTCGGTCCTCTACCCTCACAGGTACCCATTCATACTCCTGGGTGGAGAGAGGCAATTGTAGTTAAGTGTCTTGCCCAAGGGCACAAACACCATGTTCCTGGCAGGGTTCGAACCCACGCACCTTCGTACAGGAGTCAAACACCGTAACCACTGGACCATGGCATAATTGACATTATTTGAATTTTGATTCTAATATTTTGATCATTTCTTTGGCTAGGCCCAGGTTGCATCGGAAGCGCCACATCAATTTCCTGTTGAAAGGCCTGGTGGCGCTGTCCGAGTCCTATGAATGCTTGGACGCCTCCAGACCCTGGCTCTGCTACTGGATTCTGCACAGTCTTCACCTGTTGGATCAGCCAGTCCTGCCAGAGGCCAGCTCAGGGTAAAGTCATGCTGGGTTTGCTTGTTAGGGGTGTAACATTTCATTGATAATGGCATCATAGTATGAAAATCTGCTTAGTGAGATTTAAAACGGACATAACAGACAACAAGTAGACTAGAGCATGGAAGTTCGTTTGCAGTCCCATTATTAAATCAAGTAAATAGAAGATACCTTTTTGTGACTTAAGTCACAAAGCTCGTGTCAGGAGCTTGCGACACCATCACGGTGTCTTTATCAAGTGGCGTTGGTAGCGCACAAGCCATTTAACACCCTTTGCTCCCAGTTGATCAGCCTGAAAGACAAGAATCCTGACCTCAAGAAATGTAGTCTTGTGTACCAAATGTCGTATGATGGTTGTGAAGACACTTATATCGGGGAAACAGCTGGCACTCTGCAGACCCGATACAGAGAACACACCAGTAGGTCTGCCCCCCTAACAGCAGTTGGTGAACATATATCCACCCCAGGACATAGCATCTCCGTGGACAGTGTCAAGATAATCGCTAGGGAGGAAGACCTCTGGAAATACAAAATCCGCGAGGCAGTAAGAATCCTCAGGCACCGGCCACATATGAACAGAGATGGAGGGTACGAGCTGGCCCACACGCACAACCGCCTCCTGTTGTGTGACTGAGCATGGTCACGTGATGGGTCACATGATGGGTCATGTGAGGGCCTCAACAACGCCAGTTGATAAAGACAGGGACAAAAAAGGCTTATAAAGATCTAATTGTTGTACTAAATTCAGTCTTTTATTTTTGTTGCTAGTGGTGTTATGAAAACATTGTCCTCCGTAGTGAAGATTGCCCAATCTCCTCACTCACACACCAGTCAATTTTTTTGTCAGGATTATTTTATTTTCTTCTCTTTTTTTGTCCAGGGTGGTGACATTTTTAGCCCGATGCCAGCATCCTGAAGGTGGATTTGGGGGTAAGAGATACGCTCACTGTGATTACTTCACAGATTTGTCTTTATTGTCTTTCTTGTTAGCAAAGTTGTTGACGAGTAGTGTGGCCTAGTGGCTAGGGTTTGTGGCGCATTTGTTCTTGGTTCTTGGTTGGTTCTTCTCCTAAATACTCCACGTGGGAGTTTATACAGGAGGCCAGAAACACCGGGGCAAACCCCTTCTCTTAGCGATAAGTGTTTACTGGGTTCTTTTACGTGCATTTATGCAACACACGGGACCTACGGCTCAACGTCCCATCCGAAGGACGAAGCAATAATGGTTAAGTGCCTTGCTTAAGGACACAAGTGTCCGCCGGCGGGCTCGAACCCAGGTCACTGTTGCCTCTGAAACACCAGAACATGGGTCCAGTGTTCTTAACCGCTAGGCCATGACACTTCATGCATGATCAGAGAGTCAGGAACTCAAATCCAAGTGCTGGTGATGTTGTGTCCTTGGGCAAGCCACTTAACCTTCACTTACATCTCTCAACCCAGGAGTACCGGTATAAATGGGTATTGCATTAACTGTGAAGTAACCTGCAATCAAGTTTCAAATGTAACATAACCATTCTTAGTCATTTATTGCCAAGGAAACTGGAAATAAACATAGCCTGATGAGTTTAACCACCTCGCGCCGGGATTATTTTTTTGCCGAAAATGTCGATTTTTGCAAAAGGCATAATTTTTCGGCCAATTTCTGCTATACAGCCAAATGCCACAAATACTGATTCGCAATGAGTCATTTCAACACTATTTGTACATATGTTTCAATAAACCGGGGTGTGCACTGGAGCGAAATTGAACAACAACAGGCCGTGCACAATGGCCTTTTCAAGATCAACACACAGTCCACCTTCACAGACTACATCATGACTTTGTATGCGTGTACAGAAGGCATGAGGATCTGATACACCGTACTCTCTAGAGACGTGCACACAATAGAGAACAAAAGATTGTGTGCGTCTCCACAGGGCAATTTCTATAGATGCATACGTCTCCACAACGTTTTCACGAAATAGATACATGTATATGGATTTTACTAAAAAACTAGGAATTTCCAAGGTGGGTTGATATGTCACAAATAGAAGAGTTTTAGAAAAGGGATATTAAGTCCGAATTTCAGCCAAGGAAAATAATTCTGGTTAAAATAAGAGCATTTTGAAACTTCACTTTCAAAGTCGAAAACTTTACTACACGAGAACAAAGAAATGTCTCCACAAGGATACAAATTTCAGTATATATGGATTAGCGTGTTTAGACGTCACCCGCAGGTGAGTCGAGGCAATCTTGACGTCTTAACCCGTCAGCCGTGCCTGTGTTTAAAAACAGGCAGTGCGTGTTATCACGTCCTCCGACACCAACTGGTCAACATATATTGGCTTGAGCAAGACTGAACTGTTAAATTCTTATTTATTTATTTTTTGGACATTCAGCTCATACATTTAGCAGAATCAACTGCTTGGTATTTGGAATAGCATGTACATGGTACTGCCATTTCAACAAACATTGGTAATCAGATGCAAGAATTGAGTTGAATTTCTGCGTATCTAACTTCTTATTTCCTAGGAGGCCCACACCAGTTTGCCCACTTAGCTCCCACATATGCTGCGGTGCTGGCCTTGATGACAGTAGGCACCCAAGAAGCCTATCAGGTTATCGACAGGTAAGAGTACAGACCAATTGCAAATCTGGGGACCCACTAATTTTGTGATTTGTATTTTTGTGTGTGCAGAATGTTTGTTTTAACTCTGAGTTTGTATTAAAGTTACATTGGATCATTTGCTTTATGTGTATTTTTTATCGTTTGATGCAACAAATTTGCCCCAAATCTTAATCAGGGTGTGATTAAACAACTAACCTGTTGAAGTTTTAGCTTCATGGCTACTCTACATTTTGAGAAAACAGAGAAAACATATTACGAACAATTTATGGATTCCTTTGCAAATGCACATAAAAAGTGAGCCGGCAGGTATACTTTTTTAAAACCATCTTCACAGATTGTTGTCTTTCGATCAAAACCATTTTTGGGCAGAATAATTTCATAGGGTATTTGAGACCAGCTTTTAAATCACTTTGAGCAAGGTCTTTGCCCTTCACCAACATATTTATACTCAGTGCTGTCCGAAGACTTGTGAGAAAAAAATCACAAGCTTACTTAGGTGGGACTCGAACCAACAACATCCTGCTTACTAGTGCAGATATCTTACCACTCGACTTGCTGGGAACAACTTGTTGGTTCAAATCTGATATATAGCAGCGGGTACCGCAACCGAACTATTTATAAGATGGCATTGGTGTTGGGGAGATGTGAAATCAATATTGGGTTTTGCCCTCCTCCAATTAAAAAAAAAAGTTGGTGAAGTATAAAACCAAATATTTAATTCACATCTCCCTAACACAAATTTCACCCTATAAACATGATAAATTGTTTGAAAATCATTGAGTTCCTGTCCAGAAAATGACGGTCAGCCTAGCTTCCCCCCTCCCCCTGCGAATTGGACACTAGTTTCGCAACTAAAGTGCATGTATTATGTGCATGTGCTGTAATGTCATTAACCAGTTTGCGTCAGAGGACGTGATAACACTGGCTGTTGTTATACCCAGGCGTGGCTACGGGTTAAAACGTCAAGATTGCCTCGACTCGCCTCCGGGTGAAGTCTAAACATCCTAATCGCTCGTGCCTTTTGTACACACACACAAAGTCCGTGAAGTCTGTGGAGGTGGACCGTGTGTTGATCTTGAATTGACCGTTGTGCATGGCCTATTGGTCGACAATTTATGTTCCATTGCACACCCCGGAGTATTGAATCATATGAGATTTCGGCGAGAAATATCGTACAAATACTGTTGAAATGACTCTTGCGAATCAGTATTTGTGGCATTTGGCTGTATCAGAAGTTGGCTGGAAAATTTTGCCTTTTGCAAAATTTTTGGCTAAATAATCCCAGCACAAAGTGGTTAACATGCATCTGTGTTTGTAAATACTTTGTTGCAGACCCAAGTTACAGTCTTTCCTGATGAGAATGCGCTCACCTGAGGGCGCTTTTCGCATGCATGATGGTGGCGAGGTTGACGTGAGGTAAGTCTTCACTGGAATCTTGCATACATGTTCACACTCAGAATTACTTATCTCTAAAAAATATGCCCTTTGTTTTTTGGCCTTCGAAGGGACAATCATTATGCATGTGCATGCACATGTACGGAGACTGTACATGTTTTACACCTACCGATCTTCATGTAATCTGGATAGCTCAGTCATCCATTCCGAGACATACAAAAAAGTGAAGCTACACACTGGTTCCCGATCACTCCATTCGAATGTAGGGAGGGAACCAGCCTCAACCACTCCCATTGTTCAAAATAATGAAAGTCGAATCTCGTTAGTACAAACTCTGTTCATACAAAATTCTGGTTATAACAAACAAGCATTAGTCCCGACTGTGCATTTATGTGCACAAGGAATGGGACTGATGTTCCTCTGAATACAAAATTCTGATATAACAAACAATCTGTCTAGGTCCAGACGAGTTTGTATTAACGAGACTCGACTGTAAACAAAACTGCTTCTTTTTTTTGTAAACAGAAGTTTTATATAAAATATATTTTGTTGCCATTTTAATTTTTTTGAAAACAAAACGTAATAATTTTTTGAGCAAAAATTGTAAATTTAATTAAATATCTTTCCTTACAAATCTATTTAGCTTGGATTGTTAATATGGCCGACAGTGACCTCACTTCTAGCAGCCAACTCTAATTGGGTGAAATCTAAATGGGGTCAAATCTTATTGGGGTCAAATCTAATCGGGGTCAAATATAAATGGGGTCAAATCTAAATGGGGTCAAATCTAATTGGGATTAAATTTAAATGGGTCAAATCTAATTGGGGTTAAATCTAAATGGGGTCAAATCTAAATGGGGTCAAATCTAATTGGGGTTTAATCTAAATGGGGTCAAATCTAAATGGGGTCAAATCTAATTGGGGTTAAATCTAAATGGGGTCAAATCTAAATGGGGTTAAATTGATCTGAATGTGCAATTGGTCTTCTGCAGTCTTTATTCCTGGTTGAAATCTCAGTCCAAATTGGAAATATATAAATATATGCACAACACTTGAAAAATGTGATGATACATCTTTTGAATCTACGTGTAGTTTGAAGCCAAACCACTTGTTATAGAAAATGTTGAGGTGAGCATGACAGATGTTCAGGTTTCAGTGACCACTGTAGTTTGTGTGAACAGGACTCTGTTTCAGATGAAGAGCTTTTGAATTGAATCCCAGAACATCGCTTTACACTTAAAGCCGGAGTCCATCATTTGCAGCCATCCAAAAAAGTAACTGGCGTAATTATTGTTGAATAGCATACTGGTTGAAAGATAGTAAGAGGACTAAACTCCCTGTGAAATTATTCTTTCTGGCAAGCTCTCATTTCGAAGAAATCAACGAAAGAAGGCATTTCCAACGGTGCGTCTTAAGAAGCACCGTAGGAAAATTTAAATTAGTAGTTCATTTTGTTATTCGGCGCAGCGCGCGCAATCATTGGCAGGACACACAGGCGCGCGTGGTTGCTATAATTCGTTGGATCAGTGCGCGACATCGCGTAAAGCTGCAATTCAAAACAATTCAAAACATCATGATTTAGCAACTTTTGATTTGAAATTGAGATCCTAGAATGCTGTTTTTCTCGGAATATACAGCTGAAGCTGAGCTGAAACTTCATCAGGTTAGTTGTTCAGTATCCTTCATTAGATTTTGAACACTTTTGTTGCTTCAAATGAACAAAATGCACAAATTACAAATGATGGACTGTGTCTTTAAATATGCTCATTTGACGTCGTGAAACAGTTGTTGAAAAAATTCCCTGGAGTTGAAATGAAATTGTGATTTCACGACGCAAACACTTGCCATGACGGCACAAATTGCAATCGCGTTTGCTTTCGCGACGAATATGAATTTTAATCTGAACAGCCAGCAGTTTTTTGTTGCTGCCTCAGTAATCAGATGAGGTGGCTTTTTAAAAAACATTTTTAACCGTTTTCTACATGTATTCAGCCATCAAGACATCTCTTTTCATGTAAATTTAGATTCTTTTGTTTTTGAAATTTTGTTTTAAAGAAAAAAGAGGCGAGGATTTTGCCAATTTATTGAATTTAACATCATCCTCATGTTAATATGCAAATGTTTTGCTTGGCAAACGAATAATCTGAGTACAACCAACTGTGACCGTTGAAATTTTATGTACTTTACATGCAGAGTAACTCTGCTGCTTTTGAGAATTGTACTTTTCATAATATTTATTTATAAAAGTTAAAATATTTCAGAAATATAATATAGCATAAGGCCAAAAAAAACCAAACCTCCGGTTTCTGGTATGCGCGCGCGTCGCCGTAGCCATGCACGTCGTTTTTTTTTCAATAAAAGATGATGTCTCAAAACCGCCAAACTCACTGGTTTGACTGGAATCCTGCTGCTGCACAATTTTAACGTGTTTTTAGATGGGGTTATGATCGAATATAAGCTTTATGTGGCCTCTCTGGACTCCCATTTGCACTAAGTTTAGTCGGGCACCATTTGCAGTCATCAGCCGACATTTGAAGCAAAAAAAAACAGTTAAAAAAAAAAAAGCTGGCTCCCGCACCACTTTTTGGGCAAGCTCCATACCAGAAACCGGAGACTTTTTTTTTTGGCCTATTGCAACTGCATAAAAGCAGAGTTGTAGTAAAATCCTCAAAAGCCAACAAACAGACAAGTCCATCACAAGTTCTGCAGTCTTGAGTCTTGTCACAAGAAAGGTACTCTTAAAACTGTCATAATCTCCAATAACCTGTGACCTTACGGTACTTGTGATTAAATTATGCGACTTGATTAATAAAAGACTTGCTACGCAGCTCTATGTACATGTAAATATGAAGGTTTTATTCATTGTTCATCATCTTCACCATCAGACATGTCGTCGTCTTCATCATCATTGTTTTCTAACTCATCCAATTCTTCCTCCCTCTCACCCTCACCCACCGTCTTCCCATCTTCTTCTTCATCATTTTCATTATCCCCATCATTATCAGTATCATCATCATCATCATCATCATCATCATCACCTCCTTGTCCCTCCCCCAACTCATCATCATCTGCAGCATCGTAATCATCATTATCATTCTTATCTTGCCCCTCGGCCTCCTCTCCATCATCATCATCATCATCATCATCATCGTCATCATCATTTCCAACTTCCTCAAATTCCTCTTCTTCAACTTCTTCAGCCTCACTGTCTTCCTGTGCTTCCCCATCCTCCAAGTCCTCCGCATCTTCAAACTCCTCTTCTTGCTCTCCATCCACTTCATCCCCATCTTGGCTTGTTCCCCTCCCTTCATCATCACTATCAACATCATCATCCCCGATTTCTTCAGCATCATCTTCCTCATTATCATCTTCGCATCCATCAAACACATTGCTTCCTTCGTCGTCGTCAAGTCCTCCCAATTCCTCTTCCACCTCATCCTGGAACTCCCCCTCCGTCTCGTTGCCAGGGTGATCCTCCTCCCCCACCAGTTTCCCAGATGCAGTCCCTGTTTTTGTCTCCATCTTGTTGCTACATGTACAATGGTCTCCATCATGTGGCTGTTTCTGAGGAGTTGTCTTGACATGTGTCTCAACGCCAGGACTTTCCTTGGTTGTGACCTCCTTGCAGTTTGATGCATTGTGATGATCATCTACATTCCTCGGATGTTGCCGTGGATCCTGGCTCTCTCTATCTTTAACTGTCTCATGTTTTTGGATGTCATCTCTCTGTGGTCTTTTCTTGGCATGACTTGTAGATACCCGCATTTTGGTGGGAGGTAGTCCAATAAGTTCATTCAGCATCTCATCTGATCGGAGCCCCTTCCTCTTTTCAAGGAGTTTGTCTGTTATTAACATAAAAAAAACTTTGGTTATGAAAGAGACCAAACAAGACTGAGATAATTGTATACGTTTTGTTTGCAAGTAAAAGCAAGCCAATCTTTGAAATTCCCGAAAAGTGAAACAAGTGTTCTTTTTATAAATCCAAAATACAGAAACCATGGAAATGTTGCAAAATGGACCTTTTCAGAACATACAGTATGTATTAAGTTTGTAACATATCGGTACATACTTCTCATAATACATGTCATGTATGCATTTTGTACATTACCATTAAAGGTAGAGTACATTTGCAGCTATCCAAAAAGTATCTGACTAATAAATGTTGAAAAGCATACTTGGTTTAAAGATAGTAATGGCACTAATAAACTCCCTGTGAAAGTTTCCTTCTGGAATGTTGTAATTTTGAAGAAAACAAGAAAAAAGGTCATTTCCAAAGATGCGTCTAAAGACACATTTTTGGATCTTTCCATTAGTACATGTAGTTCCTTTTTAATTCGGCAAAGCCGTGAATGGGTGCATGCATGCCTTGACAGGACGCACATGGGCGCAGTTGCTATAATTCGTCGATTCAGTTTGTGACATCGTGTAGCTGCAGTCTGCTGAATGAGAACGTGTCCCAGACGTTGATTTTGGGCGCAGTTAAAAACATGACTTGGCAACTTTTGAGTTGAAATGGAGATCCTAGAATATTGTTTTCTTGGAATATACAGCATTCACAGAGCTAACTTCACCAGGTTAGATGTTAAGCACCCTTTTAAATATTTTAAGCACTTTTGTTACTTCAAACGAAAAAAAACCCACAAATGACAAATGATGTACTCTAAAAACTGATTGATGACAAAATTGACAGATTTTTTTGCAGTCTTCTTTTGATGGACTGATACAATTTAAAGTTGGAGTGACCTCAACTTTGTTATTGTTAGCTGGTACTCATCTCTTACCCATCATTTCAACACCCATGTACAAGTGTACTGGTCTAGAAGTCTCCACGTTCCTTTCACCATGATTAGAAAGACGATTGTTCTCAATGTACATGCAAGTCTTTGGAGCTTCAGTCCGGGGGCTAAAGTCCCAGCTGAAGTTTTGGCTGTGTGCAGCCGTTCGCCGACCCTGTCTTGACGTCTGGAAGAGGTCAAAGGTCGAACTCCTCTGCGGGTCTTTCTTTGTTCTCTTTCCAATGCTTTTGCCGCTGCAGTTTGAGTTGGACAGTGATGGCAGGGACTGAGTTGTGCGGCATTTGATGGTTGGGATGCCGATGGCCAATCCCAATTTACCTTTGGAGGATGAGTGGTTGCCGCGGTGACGCTGTTGCCGGGCGGCATTCCCTCGGAGGCTTATCTTTGGGAGGGACTGAGATTCTAGGGATGGCGGTGGGGTGGCTGTGCACCGCAGTCGCTGGGACATCTCAACTTGGGGATAGGACTTGCCCCTGCGATGTTCATGTCTCACTAGAGTTCTGGGCAGCAGCGTGGGCATGATGCCGGCATTCTCTTGGCGGGTTCCACTCCGGAGTGATTGCTCTGTCTTGAATCTCCTGCCATGCTTGTAATCACCGAAGAGGGATATCATTGTGCCATCCATCATGGAATACCTTTTTATGAACCCTGGAACGGAGAAAAATAATTCTTTTAGAATTTCTCTCCCAGACATTCGGTGCATTCCATTGCTCAGTTACAAAGATTGAGTAAGGAGGGGAGACAATGCATCCATTGCCATTGAATGCTCGGCGTTCGAGCAAAGATGAGACAAGCTTGTGCACATTTAGAATAGTTCATCTTTGGAACTTTGTGCCCTACAAGCACAAACCAGTGCTCAGTGTTTCCCAGACACGGAGCTCTATCGAGTGGTCACACAGTGCCAATCTTCTGTTCGTGCACCGGGTCCATAATTGGATGTAAATATAATTCTTAATTGCAGAGAATATTAGGGGGAATTACCAACACCAGTTCATACTGTACAGTGATTAAAGAGGTTGTGGAATGCTCGAAGACATTTTCGTCATTTTTCGGGTATATGTAGCCTTAAGTGTAATGAAATTAAAACGACTATTGTGTCTGTCATGAAATGAGTACAAAAGGTACTTTTGAGAGCTGTTTTTCAGGTCCTGTTTCGACCCGAACGTGCAATTTGTGTAAAAGTCGTCGTTGGGGGCAGCAAACAAAACATAGTAAATTGTGACGTAATAAACAGGACTCACAATGTAAAGTAGTATAAACGAGTCCTGTTTATTACGTCACGATTTACTATGTTTTGTTTGCTGCCCCTAATTACGACTTTTACACAAATTGCATGTTCGGGTCGAAACAGGACCTGAAAAACAGCTCTCAAAAGTACCTTTTGTACTCATTTCATGACAGACACAATAGTCGTTTTTATTTCATCACACCTTAGGCTACATATACCCAAAAAATGACAGAATTGTCTTGGAGCATTCCACAACCTCTTTAACCCTCCTGTCCAATCATATTTCAAGCATGCACTGTGACTGGTCAAATTCAGTCAACAGACAAAATCAGGCAAGTGATTGGCACAGCTATTATCAATTATTATCAATCACCTACAGTCAAAGCATCGCTGTATCAAGTTATAAACAGTCACAGCCAGTCAATCCTGCTTTATGTAGGCTGGGAGCTCTTAACTGTTGAAAACAGTCACTTGATTGATTTTGACTGAAAGGGCAACTTTGCACAGAATGTATGTTTGCATAGGATGGTCAATTACACAATAATTTTATTCACATTACGACATGTACAATATACAAACACATGTCAAAATACAACCTGCTAAATATAATTCCATTATAATTAAGGCATTTGTTAAAAAAAGAAAAACAAATTTTTGTCAAGCTGCTCACTGCTATGCTCACTGCTCACTGCAATCAGTACGTGCATGCTCAAGTATTCCATTAGAATATGTTGATAGGTGTTACCATATGGGTGAACTTGTCACGCCAGCTGCAACCTGCCTGACATGTAACTTTAACATGCGGGTGATACACTAAGCATCAGGGTCATAGTGGCAGCATGATTTTCTGACCCAACTGTTGGCACTGCACTCGTGCAAAGTACAGGTTACGCACACTGTGTACACTGCAGGAAGATTGGGCTTCAAAGTACAATTCTATCGGCGGGCAATCAATAATTGCGGCCCACAATAAGCACTCGACCCGCCGACCCAAGGGCCGCCAATCTCTGTACATTGGAACTGATTGTGAGGAGGGTAACAGCTAAGGGTGTTTGTACAAGCAACAAGAGAAATCAATATTGGAATGTGTCAAATCCCTGCTAATTATTGATGATGTATGCTGAGGCGGGCTGGTAAGGTAATGCTGAATAAAACTGATCAGCCTGACTGAATGCGACCAATTTCATATTTAGATTGTCATTTTCATTTGACATATTGTGTGGTTTTGTTGGGGGGAGGGGGGGGGGGGGTTAGGCCCGTCAGCTACAGATAGTAACCCCTGCAGAATATGATCTTTCTTATTATCACTATAACTACTACTTGTTATGACTTTTGGGGGGTGTCAGAGCAGGGGGTGGGGGGGGGGGGGGGTTCCTGACACTGAATTCAGGTTTCCAAAGTCCATCAGTAAATCAATATTTTTAATCGCGGCTTGAAATGTGTAAAAGTGCATGTATGGGCAGGGCAAAACTAGCTAATTTTTAACACAAGTTTGAGACATCATGCATGTGGATTTTTATCGACCAAGAAATTCAAAATATGGTCATTATTAAAAAAATTCAAAACAACCAAATTTTGGCGATCTCTGGACGAATGTATGCAGCCTACCGGTACCTTAAAAATTTACAAAATGTTTACCCCAAAAAACAGCATCGCATAGGCAATGCTGTTATTAGACGGAGAAACGCACGCGTCCTCTATGCCCTTCTTAAATGTTAAGATGGTAACAAATTATATACAAGGAAGAGTGAAAAGATGACAAAAAGCGTTTAAGTTATTTAAGTTTGTAAGACTTGAAGGTATGCATGGTGGAGATAGCAATCAGATAACGCAAACTCACAAAAAAAGTTGTAACAATGCTAACGTAAACATTTATCTTTAAGTTTTGCTCGGACAACATTTTTGAGTCCATTTGTGGCAAGATACCGGTACAAATGACTTTTGTGGTGCATCCGAATAGTAAGAAATCTAGGACAAACCAGCGTGCAATAAATAATCAACAACTTAATGCAGCCTATGGAAGTCATGATGCAGGTACATTGAAATAAAATAAAATTTGAAGAAACAAAACGCAAGTAGTATTTTGTAGAGACGACATGTTAGCACTTGAGTACTTGGGTATCTGGTTCCAGTGCAAAAGCTTTCTCATTAATTAGTTTTTTCAGTTAAAAGTAACAGCTGAACTGTTGAACTTTGTTCGAAATCAAGTATATTCGCATTTTCACATGTAGTTAATTAAACTCGGATCCATTTAGATATGAATAATTTTTTTTTCACATGATAAACAGATTTTAAATTATACCTTGTTTACAATTTTACATTTATATGTTATGACCCATTATATGTATTTCAAAAATTACTTTATATCACAATCACAGTTATCACAAGAAACACACATACTGTACACCACAAAAATGTCTTACCTTACTTAAATTGCTGCCTGAGTTGATCAAACCTTGTCCATTATTCTCCCAAATCCTTGTTCACTGTCCCCTAAAAAAATTCTGCTGCAGAGGTTATAAATACATCAATGTTTTCTTAATTTATAACCATCAACATCAAATTTGGGTGTCCAGGAAAAGTTATACTATCAAAAGCTTCCAAAGAGTCCCACAATAAAAGGTTCACGATGTGTAGTTGAGTTGTCCTGCAGTAGATGTACTTGTTTGAGGAAAAAAATCTCCGATGATCAGTGCTCAGTGTGGATAGGCAGTATTTATCACTTGGCAACTCATCAGGAATTCCAACAAGAGTCTAATCTGTTCTAAGAGCCCATCATACACCTCTTTAAGCTTCCAACAGCCGCTTCTGGCCACTTCTGTGGACTCTTGAAGACATCTTTTCTTCCCAACAACACAAACAACAACTGAATGCAGCCACTGTCCTTTGTGGGAGTTCCATAGCTACATGTACTGTACACGGTACATCACTGCACGGTAGAGCGACTATAAATGCTGAACCAGAGGGCTTCGACTAAGCCCTCCTGGGGTGCCAGAATGCCTGAACTTTTGAGCACCTTCCCCCTAAATTCTATTGTGGGTCCCTCATGGGTGTCTAGCTCTTTTATGGTTTTCTATTGACAATCGGCCATGATCACTCAACAAGTTGTTACTGGAGTTGTGAAACCAAAATGTCTATTTTTAGGGTTGTGTGTACTTTTATTGGATTAAAATGTAGTTTAGTGAAGTAGACACAAACAAAAATGGAAGCAAAGTTAAATTTTGGGAAGGAAATCCGAAGAAAAATGAAGACTTTTATTCAAACTTTGTGATCATAGACTCACAATAATGAGTTAAAATCAGCTAGAGCCTAGAATCAGCTTGAATCTTACAACTTATGTTATGAGTATCATTTTCATGCCATATTTTCATGCCATCATAGTTTTGTTGACATTTCTGTTCATTTAAAATTCCTTTTCGCTTGCCAAACCCAACTCATAGATGACTCATTCTTACAAGAAACATGCATGATTCACTTTCACAAACATTTAACCTTACAATTTAACCAGTGCCAATATTCTAAAAAATAACATGGACATAAGACACATAATTTTTTTCCCTTATGGCCCAGAAAAGTTTTCAGCTAGTTGTAGCTGTTGTCATGGTTACAGTACTCTGGTACATGTAGTCCACTTGTGAAGCTCCAAGGTCAATTCCAGGGTCAAAGTGGCAAAGTAGTTGACCCGTATAGTTGTTTTATTGGGGTGAATTTCAATGGTTTTGTTGATCAGTTCACAACCTTAATGTTTGACAACAGGCATTTCATTCTCTTTCCTATTACCAACAAACCCTCAATTCGACCTCTGCCCACTTCTGTCTCATTTTGCCAGAATGCGTCACATACATGTACTTAACAAATATCAAATATCAACAAGTATCTGTGAGTATAGATGCAAGAAACATTAAACAAAACAAACAGCACAGAGCATTTAATTTTCTGAAAATGAACTGTTTAATCTAATATGACTTTGTTCTGTCTCTTTAAAGCTAGGTCCAAATTTGCCGGCTATCAGTGTCACTAAAAAAATAAGCTTTCTGAAAATATTACTTGATTTGGTTTGGATAATATTGACTGAATGGATTTGGATACTATTGACTGATTTGATATGTTGGTGGATTTGATTAGGGTAATATTGATTGGTTCGATTTGGATAATATTGACCGATTTGATTTGGATAACGGTGATTGATTTGATTTGATTTGGATAATGTTAATTGATTTGATTTGATTTGGATGACATTGATTGATTTGATTAGGTTAATATTACTTTATTTGATTTGGCTAATATTGACCGATTTGATTTGGATGATGTTGGTTGATTTGATTTGATTTGGATAATATTGATTGATTTGAATAAATTTGGATAATATTGATTGATTGGAATTGATTTGGATGATATCAACTGATTTGATTTCGATGATATTGATTGATTTGATTTGATTTGGATACTATTGATAGTTTTGATTTGGATGATTTTCGTTGCAGGGGTGCTTACTGTGCAGCTGTAGCAGCCAGGATAACCAATGTGGCAACGCCGGAAATGTTTGACGGCACAGCTGAATGGATCGCAAGGTGAGAATGAGTTTCTTGGTGAGGCATGTGCCCACTAAAAACCTCCCATCGAGCATGGAATGTTTTTGAAAGGTGGTTGAACACAAAAAATGGCTTCTTTAAAGATATAGTCCATCATTTGTAATTTGTGCATTTTGTTTGTTTGAAGCAACAAAGGTGCTCAAAATCTAAAGAAGGGTATTGGACAACTAACCTGATGAAGTTTCAGCTCAGCTTCAGCTGTATATTCCGAGAAAAACAGCATTCTAGGATCTCAATTTCAAATCAAAAGTTGCTGAATCATGTGTTGAATTGGGCCTGAATTCAGCGTCCGAGACACATTCTCACTGAGCTGATTGCAGCTACACGATGTGGCGCACTGATCCGACGAATTATAGCAACCGCGTGCATGTGTGTCGTGCCAATGCTTGCGCGCGCTTCACCAAATAACAAAACAAACTACTAATTTAAATTTCCTACGGTGCGTCTGAAGAAGCCCCGTGTGAAAGGCCTTCTTTCGTTGATTACTTCAAAATGACAGCTTGCCAGAAAGAATAATTTCACAGAGAGTTTAGTCCCCATACTATCTTTCAACCAAGTATGTTTTTCAACAATAATTATGCCAGTTACTTTTCGGATAGCTGCAAATGATGGACTATAGCTTTAAAATTATTTATAAAAATACCCACACTCTTGCCATCTGAACAGAAATTGATTCTTGCTGGCATGGTTCAGTTTCAGATTCTTGTCAGAATGTAGCAAAAAAAAGGTGTTCAGCCATGGGGAAAAGTGTCCTAAACTTCACAATCGTAACAAAGAACAAAAACAGTGGCTGTTTCGACAATTTGGCAAAACAGCCAAATGGTATTGAAATACAGGGAATGTGAACTGGGAGAAGAAAAAAAACAAAATATTCATTTAAAAGTAACAAGAAAGTGAGCCAGTAAAAAAAATTGATATAACCATGTGTGAGTAAAATCAGTAAGTTTTAATGTAAAAAAACAAGTAGGTAAAATGTCAACCTCCTGAAAGTAGGCCTCACAACGAAGGGAGAAAATGTACACCTTTATTTTATTTAATTTATTGTAATCTTTTAAGAGGGTAGTCCATTTCAGTTGACAAACTGATTTCAAAACAAATCCCAAAAACCGTCTAATGCCATGAGATGCCCAGGAATGTGCCATTGCTACTTGTACCTTCCCTTTCAGCACAAAGTCCGTGTTGATTGTGACAGCTTAAAGAAAAACAAGGCAATAATTACACAAAATCTCAAATAAACATATATTTGTACATTTTCCATTATTGTCCTTATTTTAGAAGTAAACTTAAGAAAGGATCAAAAGCAACATACAAAATAAACTGTATGGAGCAGGGACTGAATCTGCGACCTCCAGATTACCGCACCGATGCTCTACCAACTGAGCTATCCAGCCCTATATTGGCTGTTTTCCAATATGTCGTTATCAAGTCTGACTAGCGCCCTTGAACAACGATATTGACAAACTGGGAAACTGCCAACATATAGAGCTAGATACACTCAACCAAAGAAGAAAGTCCTCCCTTAATACTTTTTTGTCTAACTCAAAAACTATTGGGCACATCTTGGTCAAATTTTGACTGATCAGTACAGAAAGTCCTTAGCAATCCAGCCATACTCTTTGTTTGGCGCAAAACAGTGATAATGTTTACACAATTATGCAATTTAAGACAAATGGTACCGAAAAAAAAGTTGCACTTTTGTATACATGCAAAGTGAGTGTGAACCACAACTTGCACGTATACAAAAGTGCAATTGTTTTCGGTATCATTTGTCATAAATTCGCACACATTTACCGGTATCACTGTTTTGGGCCAAACAAAGAGTATGGCTGGATTGCTAAGGAATTTCTGTACTGATTAGTCATTATTTGAGCAAGAGGTGCTCAGTAGTTTTTGAGTTAGACAAAGTTGAGTGTAGCTCAGTTCATGGAGCACCGGTACGGTAACCCACAGGTCCCAGGTTCAAACCCCGCTCCAGTCAATTTCTTTGTTCAAATGATTATATCTGAATCTTTGTTTCCCTTTGTGGTCACTTAATTAAAACAAAAAAATATCCACACATGGACTTTTCATTGGCTTTTTGTGTTTTGTTTTGGTTATCTAACGCATAGTTGCCAGTCGTATGAGGGAGGCTTTGCAGGACAGCCAGGTATGGAGGCCCACGGAGGCTACTCCTTCTGTAGCGTAGCTGCCCTGGTGCTGCTTGGTCATGAGAGGCTGTGTGACACAGAGGCATTACTGGTGAGTCCTTGACACACAAATCTCTGAAATGCTTTCGCTCCGGACAAAATGTCTGAAACATGACCAATGGTGATGATATTTCAGATATTTGGTAACTGTTTCAGACATTTTAAGTCTGAAACATAATCCCTTTTACATTTCAGACATTTTGAATGTCTGAACCATTAACCTGTTAAAACCATTTACGTTTCAGACATCTTGTTAGCCTCAAAATATCTGAAGTGTAAGCTTATCAACAAGCTGGCCTGTCAGTCACCTGGAAATGTTAGAATCTTAAGCTGGCCGATTTCTTGATAGGGTTACGTTTCAGATATTGTAAGGTTGTCTGAAATGTCTGAAATGTAAGTTGTTTTTACAGGTTTACATAAAATGTCTAAAACTGTCACCACATATCTGAAATATAATGCTCTTGATCACGTTTCGTACATTTTGTCTGGAACAAAAACTTGTCAGACATGTCTGGTTCCTAGTTTGTTACCTGTAAGATTTGGGGGAGGTTAAAGCCATTGTGACATACTAAAAAAAAAACTCACAAGGTTTGAAAAACATTTTACAAATGGGATTATTTTCTTAACATAACTCGCTTGACAAAGCCTGTTTTCACGCAACTGAGAGCTGCAATTCCTTGAATTTCATTGATATAAAATTGTACCTATTACTTGCTAGTGTTACATGTACATGGTTGGTGATTGCACATAATTGCTGCCATTACTAGGGTGAATTTTTGCAAGCATCCATGGCTGAATATCGAGAACAGAACATGCATGCAACTACACTGACGAGAAGCGGAGAAGTGAATCATTGCTCTCAAACTCATCCATAATGCATTAAGGTCTATATGACCCACGACAAAAGATATCGATATCAACTCCCAAAGGTATTGCAAATTGACAAACTAGCTTTCAAAGGAAAGTCAAAGGAACTAGTTTGTCAACTTCCAATACCAAGGGCAGCTTACATGTATGTTAATTGTTCACCCAAAATAAACCGTGTTATATTTGTTCTACTACACCTCATACAAATTCACCAAAGTTTTATTGAGTTACGTATCAGTTATCAAGGCAAAATATGGCAGTGCATGCGTCCCCTCCTTTTCATGTAGCTAGGGCGAAGTTCCAGTGTGCACACTACCTCCCTGCGATAATTCCATGATATCTTTGGTTTTAATTGTGGCTTTAATTTTGGTTTTAGTCTCCGTTTAATTGTCCCAATAGTGCTTCATTTCAAGTCTTTGTTTCTAGGTTTGAGAATTGTTTTTGGTATTTGAAGTTTCTAGTTTAAGGTCTTATTATTCTCATTGGTGGTCGTAATTGGTCAATTTTTTTGACATACAGATTCCTTAATCCTTTCCCTTAAATTTCGAAAGTTGTTTTAAATTTAGCTCTTCTGCAAGGTTTGGTGAATTTTGAATAAATTTGTCTTTGGAGTTTGTGAGGAATAGAATTTGTTTTCCCTGTTTCTGTTCTTAAATTATCCTGCGCATTCTCCTCACTGTTCCTGGTCATGATTGAATTTTACTTTTAGATTTATTTCAGCTTGCGAGTTTCCCATTGTGTCAGTTTTCCAGTTTACACTTAGTAAAACTCATGGATAAATAGACTATCGCACAGGTAGCCCATGCAATAGTCGACTGCCCATGTGTATTTCCCCTCGCATGTGTGCTTGTTAGACAGTAAAACTAGTGGGTGAAACGTGGCAGTGAATGGACAAGTAAGAATGGACTCGGCAATAGAAAATCAAATCTGTGCGAGTCAAAATACTTGAATACTTCAACTCTGATGCATTTTGCGCGAATCCTTTTGGGTTTACATAGTGCATTCACATGAGATACTAGCTAGCCTTTCACGTTGAGCTCTTGTGTTCCTCCCCAAAATGGCAGAGATGGTTGAGCAACCGACAGATGAAGTATGAAGGAGGTTTCCAGGGACGGACCAACAAGCTAGTGGATGGTTGTTACTCCTTCTGGCAGGCTGGTACCTATCCGCTCATCCACAGTATACTAGGAGCTCACAAAGATGCTGCGCTCAGTGCTACTGATTGGATATTTGACCAAAGTATGTTACTAGTGTTACTTTCAAGAGAACAGTTTTTTTAATTTTAAGAATTTTAATTTGTACCTGAACAATCCACTTGTGTCTCCTTTGTTTATTCTATGTATGTAAGACAGTGCATGATTCAGTCAGCACAGATTTTGATTAGCCCTCCTCTGTGCCAGGTGGTCCTTTCAGTCGAAATCAAGTGACTGTTTTCAACAGTTCAGTATTCCCAGCCTACATAAAGCAAGATTGACTGGCCGTGACTGTTTATGTAACTCGACACAGCTTTGCTTTGGCTGTGGGGTGATTGATACATGTAAGCCAGCTGTGCCCACAACTTGCCTGCTTTGTCTGTTCATGGTCTGTTGACTGAGTTTGACTAGTCACAGTGCTTGCCCGAACTTGCGCGTTGGCGTTTGAGAGGAACACACCTAGCAGTGACACTAACTTGGATCAAGTTCGATCAAGAACCACTGGCGAACTAGTGGTCAATAAGTAATACATCTTGTACTTGTGCAAAGCATGAAAGAGCACTCGACACACTGTGTGCTACAAACCATCGACAGTGTATCTATAAACATTTATCATCAACAGAGTTTTACACAATTACAAAGGGATCACACTGCTGTTTAGTGACATTGTTCTTTGCATTATTTGGTTTTGTGAGAAAAGATGTCGTGTTTGCTTTTCAGTGTCGTTGCAGGAGTATATTCTTTTGTGCTGTCAGCATAAACATGGAGGACTGGTCGACAAACCTGGGAAGTAAGTTCTTGGGGTTCTTGTGATTGTTGTTCTGTTTAAAAACACGGCAAGGCAAGTCTATTAAAGCTGGTCCTAAAGCACAAAATTATATTCAATTGATTCAGAATGGTTAAAAAGTCTTTAGTGGTAACTAGATGGAAATGAAAAATTTACTTTCGCTGTTCACATGAAGACTTGACATATTCTCTACACATGTACACAAGACAAGCAGCACCAGACTAATGTACACATATGTACAGTGGAGTACCCTAACGTGTATTGTTGCCAAACCTTCTTTGTTGACAAGCTTCCAACACATTTAGTTTAATATCCGTGCTATTACCCTAATAATGCTTGCTGTTCAACTCTGGTGAATAATGAAATTTTGTCCAAAATTGAAGTGGCGCATTTGAACAAATCTGAAAAATATCCAAGTGAACATTTAGGATTTCCTTTAAAGTTGACCAATTCTGATAAATCATTATTATGCCCTATCCCACTCACATATCCAACTATATGCTCTTCAAAACAAAATTGGAAAATCAGCCAAACTAAATTTCTCCCTGAACTTTGTAACAGCTACAAAGTAAACTCAGGGTTTATGCACGGGAATATATAGAGCTTGCTGAGTAAAACTTTTGCTCTAGCAAGGCGCTAGAGGTGAAAAAAATCAAAATGCGCCACGTTAGGGGCCGCGCCATGTTAGGGGACGTCAACAATATGGTGTTATGCTACATCACATAAATGAACAGGGAAGCCTCACAAAACTGGTCCCATACCAGTGTACCAGTGTAAGTCACAAGCGATAGTGAGAAAGGTAACCAGTCTAAGTCATAACTGACAGTCAGTCGGGGAGTCGGTCAGTCAGTCGGTGAGGTGTAAAGAGGGTGCTTAGCTGGCCCTCTGGAAGAAGCAAAAAAATGTTCTTGAAAATTAATTTTGTCTTGCTAGCATCCAACTATTGATTTCATTGGCAGGGCTCGTGATTTCTACCACACATGTTACTGCCTGAGTGGTCTGTCGGTTGCTCAACACTTTGCTGCAGGGAAGCTGGCCCACAAACTCATAATGGGACCACCTGAAAATGAACTGGTAGGACTTTCATAATTGGTTTTAGAAAAAAAATCTATTCAGTTTCAAATTTTGAGAGTGTATTACTTGATATGTCCATCACATTCACTTTATGAAAAAAAAAAGTATTTGGAATAATTTTGTCAATTTTTCTGCAAGTAACCAGGCTGTTGGTTTAATCTGAGATAGACAGGTTCGATTTTGCCAAAAAAAAAACCCAGCTTTTTTTTTTTAAGTCTTCTTGGAGAGAACAGGCTTCCAAAACTAACAATCTGTTCTTTTAATCAACCTTTTGTCTTGCTCCCAACAGAAACAAAGCCATCCACTGTACAATATAGGCTTGGAGCCTGCCTATCATGCCAACCAGTATTTTGCCACCTTGGCTGTACCAAAATGAAGGGCCAGTCGTCTTCTAGGTGCACAGGGACCGATGAAGAGAGGTGATTCACCGTGTCTGCTATGCTTAAATCTGCCCTCGTCTGCATTGCAGTTCTAACCCCAGTTCTCTCTTTAATTTACTACACGCAAGTTTGATCACAGACTGTTTCACCGTTGTTCGAATAATTCTGATCAAATGTACGTTAGTTGATGATGGTTGACTGTTTCAGTCCACAAATTTGTATCAGCCTTACCGAGGTTGGTTGCTTCCCTGGTTACCAGTAGCTGCACACATCTTTGGGTGTGTTCATTTAGCTCATCCGGGTCAACACGGGTCAGCCCTGTGCTGTTCGAATGGCTCTGACGTCATTCTCAGGCCTCACCTGGGTCAGCCACCACAGACCCTGCTCTTGGAGCAGAGTCACTGGTGGAAAATCGTCACACCCATGCGCTATTTATTCAAAGTATGGCAGCAGGACAGCGAAACTTTCAAGTGGACTTAAAAATTAAATTTATTTGAAGTCTACGGGTAATCGTTTATTGAGTTCATTGCGACTTTTGAGGCTATAATTCCAGCTTAACGTTTTTGAGTTTGCTATTAGTGAAAAGCAGTTAATCTCAAACTAAGACCCAATCTGAAACTGTCATTTTGTCAGTGGCTACGGCCACGGCTATGGACGTCACGTGAGGGTCATGATGCTCCGCAGTTGAGCGTTTGTTTTAGCGGGCTGTCGTGGCTAACCTATCTGCCTTTACCCGAGACGATCCGGGTGAGCTACTCGAACGCACCCATAATGTACAGCACCAGAGAGCCTGGACCAACCAGTTTCATGATATAACTTTTGACCATTTTATTTGACTACCAATGCTCGCATTTCAATAATAGCGCATGGGCGCAACACACGTGTATGCCACAAGTCTAACACAAGTCAACGTGTGGTCCTTGGTCAAACTTGCTCTACATTGACGCAACGAGCATCTTGGTGAAATATGTGTGGTTTTCCCTTGTTGACTGGTTTTCGTTTTGAAAATGAAAATGAAAAAATGACATTCAAAACCTTCCTTTTTCATCGTCTGAGAAGTTACTGAGTAATCTGTAAAGTTGGTTACAGGTACCTGATCCCATAATCTGGAACCGGTTCCTGACATCAACGGTTGGGTACTCGGGTACCCGGTTCCGATGCACAGCCCTGGTATATTGTACTTAATATTTGGGAACTAAAAAAAGGGATATTTGATATGAACTCCCAGTATGAAAAGTAGATAATGCTTTGTTCCACTCATGAGAGCTCCGGTGGGTGGGAAAAACACACTGCAAGCACGCAAAGTAATATTTTACCATTACATCCTAGGACAAGGCATTGTCTTTCCCTTTGTTCCTATAATATAACACTCACCCATCAACTAAGCACACAGACTTACAGTCAGGTTTGCATAGCGGTACTTTCCTCGCCTTCCATCGCTGTGACCCGAGTTTGATTCCTGCCTGGGCTAATATGTGAATTGGGTTTTCAGTCCCTGCCTGATTCCGTGGGTTTTCCTCAGAAAATTCATCTTGGTTTTTCTCCCACATGTAATTTCCTCACATTATCTTCTCTTTACTGGGCCCCATGGGAAACCAATGGGTTCCACTGAATGGACTACCCAGTTAAAATAATAAATAAATAAAGTAAACAAACGACCTTGGGATGAATGTAAGAAACGAATGCACTGTCTCGCAGGCATATGGTTCGAAGTACTTGTAACTTATGTTCTTAATAAGCGCACAAAACCCGTAGCATTTCCGCGTGAGCGCCAAGGGCCGTCAGCAATTCCTCCCAGTGGTCCTCCCAACTTTTAAAACCGTTGAGAGGTTACTTATGCAAGGAATCTGTAGCCAAATGTTTAGTGTGTAGTGGTGTTCGTTACAGTGGCATTATGTGCATGTATGTGCATGCACCTCTCAGTGATATATACGTACATGTATAACAATATTTCAAGTGTTACACGTCCAGTGTTGGCATTGAGTGCTTTGCTTTTGCCTAGTGAAAGTTGCTGTCACATGACCACGCTTCGTCCTTTTCCACTAAGATACCATTATCTACACATATTTCTGGAGTTTAAATTGTTTTTTTTTATGTTGGAAATGTATATGTGTAGGTTTTATTACATTAATTGCGACTACCTGAAAAGGTTTGATTCAGTAAAGTTCTTCAGGTTTAACCTGAAAAAGCGGGCAAGTTCAGGAACACAAAGCGGACACAGTTGCCTAAACCAGATGTTCGGTTCGGTTCGGGTCGGTTCAGTTTCGGGTCGGTTTTTGCTTGAATTTTTGTCGGGTAGGGTCAGATTAGGGGAGTTCAGATCGGTTTCGGATTTGGTTTATATCTGTAATGCTTTGGGTCGGTTTGAACTAGACAACCCGAGATGACGCACATTAGCTCGAACCCGTGGCATCTTCTCACGAGTGTCATGCACTGTCGGTAGTGTTTTTGAAAGTCCCTATCATTTATGGTCTCTCCCAGCTTTTGCTTTATAATTGTTGAGTTGGTACCGGCAGTACTTGTGCACGAGTCCATTGCTTGCACTGTACTTCCGCCATTACTGGGTCTTTCTTTGAGTGTTTATGATCGGTGTCTAGATTGGTCTGCATGACGAGGCCAAGATTGAGTATTTCCAAGAGAGAACTGCTTCCTTGAGATGAACATGGGACTCGGCTGGACAAAGCAGGAAAAGAGACTACTTTGGAATTAGCTGGTAACAAGCAATTGTTTTATAGTAAGCACTTAATGATGTCGATTGTTGACTTTCATTCATTTGTGCCAATCACGCACAAAAATGAATCTTTAGAACAACACTTTCAGAAAGGTTGTTTTTATTTTGTCAGTAAACTTTTGTGTACATTGTATGAACTTTTGTATTTTGCATTGTTGAGCCGAATGAGGGCATTAAGAAACATTGACCTTTGCTGTGGAATGTTAAAATGCATTATTAAAGAATTGTAATACTGTTAATGTGGTCAGTTTATGTGTAAGAGGAAAGTGTTTCAGCAAGACCCGAGAGGTCAGTTGGCATACAAACTGCCAGTAAAACTGCCAAAGTAAAAAATAAATAACTTCTTCTCACGTATGCTGCCATCGTCTCCTCATCACACCTGCAACTTGGTGGAGAAAAGCCATGTCTTTGTGTCATCATCCAGGGTGATAATGCCATGTTCGCCGTGGGGTGGCCGGTGCTGTGGACAGGACTCGATGATATGGTCAACTGACTGCTCTGGGTGGCCACAGTCGCATGCGGCGGAGTCCCTGAGCCCCCAGCCTTTCATAGTCGCGGCGAAGCGGCCTACGCCGGTTCTGAGGCGGTTCAGCATCGTCCATTGTTTGCGCGGCAGGTCTTCGCCGAGCGGCTCGCCTGGCTCATCCACGAAACGGTGCAGCCTGGAATGGTCTGCTGCTTGCCACTCTTCTGTCCAGCGCCGTTTGAGCCACAGCCTTTTGGAAATGTCAGGTGGTACGGAGCACATTATAAATAACTAATAACCAAGTAAGCATTAAAACTAACTGCCATGTTTGTTCTTGGAACTGTACCGTCTCCCATTAGCCTGATGGGTACAAGGGAAGGAAATTACCTAGAATGTTCAGGTACAACAGGCAAAATGGGCACTGCCGACCCCCAGTGCTTCCCCCTTGAAACCTTTTGTAGCATCTCTAAAATGATTTTGCAGATTTGCATGAAATTTTGTGACTTTTTCAAACTTTTTTCAAACTTGTTCAGGGGTCAATATGGCACCAAAATCAATATTGTTGATGTACCCTAACGTGGCGCGGCCCCCAACGTGGCGCACTTTGATTTTTCGCCTGTAGCGCCTAGCTAGAGCAAAAGTTTGAACTGAAATTTCACAGAAAGTGAAATTTCATCAAGTTTTAAACACTCCTGTTCATAAATTGCAAGTTTATTTACCCGCTACAAAGTTAAAAGAAAAATTTATTTTGGTGTGATTTTCCGATTTGATTTTCAAGTGCAAAGTGAACCCTTTGAAAATGCCCCCAAAAATAAGACAATAATTTTCTGACAAACATCTGGCTGGGTATGTAAGTAGAGATAATAATGATTTATCAGAATTTATCAAGTTTACAGAAATTCTTAAATGTTAATTTGGAATTTTCCGAGATTTATAAGTGCGCCACGTTAGGGAACACTCCGCCAATTTGTGCCCAATTTCCGGACGCCACCGTTTTTTAATTTCAGCTTAAATTTTATGAAACCGAAATTGTTCACAGAGGTTAAATAGCAAGCATTAATAAGGCAAAAGTATCAGTATTTCACTGCATGAATTTGAGGTTTGTCAACCGAGGTTTGGCAACACTACACGAGGAAAAATGGGTAAGCTTCGAAGTGCGCCACGTTAGGGAACACTAACGATGTCAGTAGTTGTCGTGGTGACCGATTAAAAAAATAACCCTTTTTTTGGACAAAATTATGTTTACCCACACCTTTTTAAGTATTGACCTTGGACTAAAATTCATGTTATAGAATGGCTGCCTAACCAACATTCCTGCCCAATGTTAGGGGGAAAAACAGCCAAAGAAAACGACAATTCGGATGGGGGGGGGGAACTTTGGGAGAAATAGTTTTTCTTATAAATATGTCAACTGAATTTCTCTGGAAGAGTATGTTGAAATGTTTTGTAGCATCAAATTTACTCTGCTTATCCATTTGCCTAAAGTATGAACAAACCTTCAAACCGTGCATTAATGTCTAAAAAAAAAGAGGGAAATTGAAAAATACCAACAGAAGAAATAAATCACTCGGACTCGGCTGAAATGTACATACACATAGTCCAATGTCTTCCTTTTATTTCTTTACCTTCTGTTCAATAAGTCCATCGCAAAAAGGAGCAAGGTCGTACCTGAATAACCCGGCTCATGATTAAAAAAACATGAAGGATTTCAAACGGTACATAACCTAAACACATATCTGAAATGTACAATACATACAAACTGAAATACCAATGCATTTTACTGCCCTCCTCTGAACTTTTCAACACAACGTTCTGCTCTGCAGTTGGAATTACCAGAATGATCTGAAATTAATTTATTTGGAAACTTAGGAAGTTTAGTGACAAAATTAATAAGTTTATGGTGGTTTATAAAACTTGACTCAAGATTATTCAGAATATTCCTCGATTCCAGATTTTGTCACTACATGTAATTGCCAAGTGCCATTAGTTTGTGCAAAAGTCAACTTCCATATTTACACAACCAACTGCCAATCGTATGTTCATAACAATTGTTGACTGCTAGTCCGAGTAACTAGGACTCTACGAATCGCCTTTTTTAAACATTTGGACAGATTGCCCGACCATGTCCACATGTTAAAAAAGGCGATTCGTAGAGTCTTTAGTTACTCCGACTAGTTGACTGCTGCAATATGGTGTTTTCAACACCTGAAGGGCGCCTATAGTACAGCAGATGGGTGATGGGATTGCTCATTTGATGATAAAAGAATGGAATTTGGCACACAGTCAGAGTATGTCATGGCAAAGATATTTGGCTATAGGGCCATCGCAGCTTTGTACTTTGAACAAATATACTGGTTGGTAGAATAACAAGCAATTTTCAAAATGGCTGCCATTTCATGTTATTCTACCCGTATTTTTTACAAGGACAACTCTGCGATGGCCCTATAGCCAAATGTCTTTCCCATGACATACTATTCAGGCATGCAACATGGAATTAACAAAAAACGAGGACATACCAATCTTTACAGGACTTTGTACAGTGTTTTTTAATTTTAAATGGCAAAAGTCTGAGGTGAAAAACGAGGAAATCAGCTGATCCGAGGAAAAGTTGCATGCCTGACTATCACTGCGTGTCAAATTCAAAGAACATTTCCATCAGATTGGGCACCAATCTGCCTGACTACTAGGACCCGAGGCCAAGCCAAGGATGCTATGCGACCCAAGGTGGTTAAAAATAGCATATCCCACATCACAGCAGTCAACAATTTGTGTTTATATCGTGCCACTATTCAAAAAGATCAAAGCTTTTAACTTACTATTCAAGAAATAAATTAAATTACTGCAGCGTGAGCTTTTAATCACTGTGAGCTTTCTGGTCAGATATGAGATTGTATGTTGCGCACCGGCCCCTACACACGCACCCTTCACGTGCGTGCAAATGTAACACGTTGTATACGAGATAATTTGTATGCAGCACCAGTGTATATGAAGTAAACAGTAATGTTTATGGACTGGGCATGTGGCCGATCTAGACCATTGAAATTATAGTATCCTAGACACGATATAACATAAATGTATTTTATGCTGGGCGCTATTTGCAAACATACGAGGGACACATCCTTGTTTCAGTGTATTACAGAAAAAAGTGGCAAACTGAAATTTCCACATTAAAGAAGCCACATGTGCTTAATTCTCCTGGCCTGTGTCCCTTCCTACATGAACTACTTGCATACTCCATTAATTTCCCAAACGGAAAAAAAAATTGCAAATATCTTTATCAAAGTAAAACTATCGAGACTAGACTGGAGTGCCAGTTGACCCCAAACTTAGCCCCCGGGGTTTAAATTCCAACTTTTTTTTTCAGTTTTATGTTTATACCAAAAATGAAAATTTAGATTGATGTTTATCTCATTAATTGCGCTCTGTTGCAGCTTGTGAGTTTTTTATGCCTAAAAAATACAAAACGGGTACAGAAAGGCGTGAACCCCAGCTGTGCTTGCACACTCACAGGAATAGAAGATATAAAAACACATGGATTTTTGTTGCCATCTGTTAGGAATAGTTAACCAATAAAGCTGCAGAATTGGCAGCAAGGGTAGCTTTTCTTTGTCAGTTTTAGCAGTTCCATGCATGAAATACATTAGAAATGTCGCTGCAGCTTTTTCCTATCTAACCTCCATCCCAGTGAATGTTCAAAGTGTTTGGTATAAAATGGCAAAACGGTGCTCCTAATAAATCATTTGTTATGACAACGTTAAGAAGTGTATTGCCAGTGATGACTTGCAAGGAAATTTAGAATCAAAAGTTTGATAGTAAAATTCAAACTATCTTTGCAAGTGGACAAGTTGTTGAGAAAGCAAAACTGTTTGAAGAAATGAGGTTAAATGTCAAAGGTCATAAGGGACTACTCCCCCACTCGGTGAAGCCACTCCCCCTTCAAGTGCAAGTTTATTACAAAAATATTCATCCGCCACAAGTTACACACTATAACATAATATTTACACAAGACAAACAGAAATGAGAACACCTATAATTTTGTCTCAATAAAGTGAAAAACCTCAAGTTTCTTAACATGAAGTCAAATTGGGCCCCCCCCCCTTCCCTGTCAGTAGTCTTGATCCAAGCCTTGTTTCTTGATTTGTTCCCCTAACGGCCAGCAGGCATGCAACTGGGAATTTAGAAAAAAACAAGGAAATAATTTCAAACCACACAAGCCTCCGTACAGTGTTTTTCAATAACAAGACTTTGTACAGTGTTTTTCAATTTGCAATGGCATTCATGAGAAGTAAAAACAAGGAAATCAGCGGATCCGAGAAAAAGTTGCATGCCTGTAGGCCAGCCATTTGCAAGCCTGATCCTGCCACCGTGTAGATGGAGGGCACTATCAACAAGATGAATCCAATTTCGTCTTGGGAACTTTGCTAATCGGATGAGAGAAATTCCTAGCATACATCATGTGCACTCCATTAGCTAGTCTATGCGGGAATATCCCCTTGCACAGCATGGGTCTATGGCGAGCAGATTGGGCAATTGATTATGCAAAACAAGACTTCGTCTTGACTTCGAGATTCTCACCATTCAGCGGGTGTCTTCTACATCGGGTCTTCGGTAACCCATTGTCATATACATGTGTACATCTAATAAAACCTAGACACATCTATTATGCTTTTATGTTGTGAATTGCGTTAGCAAAAATAGGCTGTGTCATGCGGCTTGTAACGATATGTCACGCGGCCTGTAACAATATGTTACGTGATGCACAAACTTCCTGTGGCTTCGATTGATCACATAATATTTTAATAACGCGCATAATGCGAATACCCTCTTGCACGTTAACTTCACGCCCACGATGAAACATGGTATCCAAATAGACCAATCGACAGCTTATTCCACATTCCTGATCAAAATGACATCACAGTTTAAGTCGACTCCGATTGGCTGGTGTGCAGGGTCGCATAAATTTGCATGCTTAAATATATCAACGTTGGACTGGAGACAGAGGGCTCCGTTGGCCAACAAAGACAGGATTGGGTTCATCTTGTTCTTGCCCTCTACGGCAGATTTGGCTTACTCATGCTTCCCATATACCAGGGTCTGGCTGCATTGGGGTGCAAAATCTTGGTCCCGTCTGATACCACGACTACCTTGTCAGTGTCTGAGACTTGCATCAAGATTCCAGAAACTGACTTAAAAGCAGATGGTGAAATTATGCCATGACGCCAGATTTTTTCAACCAAAAAAAAAACCCCAGATGTGTTTCGTCAAAGTTATCAAAGGAACTGAACACTGCAGGTGACAGCACAAAAATGAGGTGCTAGTTCATTTTGTCAGAGCAGTGTTTGTTTTCCAGTATCAACAGCCTGGAAGGCTTGCGCAGGGTGAGTAAAAAAATAATAAAACCAAATGTCGGGACCATTGTTTTAGTAAAGTTCTGCATGTAGCACTTCAAAATTTAGGTTATGAAAGCCTGATTCGTAAGTTTTCTTTTAGTACAAGAATCATTCAAATCACTCATGTACTTTACAAGTTACGGCATTTTAAAAACAACCACTGTTTTAAGGTTCTGTCCACAGATCACAAAACAGTTCAGTGTTCTTTCAGTGAAACAAAAACAAATCACATTGGGATGTGTGTGAATCGTTTTCGTTTTGCTGAAAGAACGCACACCTTTTTTTGTGATCTGTGGACAGAACTTTAAAATGATGGTTGTGTTTAAAATTCCATAACTTGAAAAGTACACAAGTGATTTGAATGATTCTTGTACTAAAAGAAAGCTTATGAATTGGGCTTTCATATCCTAAATTTTGAAAGTGCTACATGCAGAGCTTCACTAACATAATAGTTCAGACATTTGGGTTTCGTTGTTTTTTTTAATCTCCTTGTACTGAGAGTGTGAGTGAGTATGGCCACAAAATAAATGCAGAACATGTACAAAATACACACCAAGAAAAAGTTGACTAATTAGCCTCTGTTCAGGACGATCCTTCTCTACAAAAAAGTCCAGACAACTAGGCACATACACACCTAGGAAATACTCCACACTTTCCAAGTTTTTAAAGAATGACAAAAAGTACAATAAAATCCAAAACTGACAAGTAAAGTTGGAGAGTGCTTTGTACCCACGCCTTCCTTGAAACGTTTTGAAATTGGATTTACTCTCATCCAGCAATTTGAACTTTCACAAGAAAAAATTGCTGGTTTTGTTTTTCTGAACATAAGTTTCTTAACTTATAAACTCCAAGCTGACAATGGGGTTAATGGTACAAGGCTGTTTGTAGATTTATCCCACTTAAAATATATGTGTTAGTGTGATTAAGATACTGTTAAAACACTTGTCGGTACAAATTATGGGCACAGAAACGGGAATGTGTTTCTGGTTTTGAAATACTTAATATTTATATATTGGATGGCTTTGAGGGGGATACAAGAATATATTGCACTAACTATAACAATACGAGTGAAATATCGTTATTGCGAGTGCAATATATTCTTGTATCCCCCGAAAAAAAGCCATCCAATATTATAATTATTATTTATATCAGGCCGACTTGATCCGCAAAATTAGATTTCAGGACACTGTCTTTATTTCTCAAAATTTGGTCAAATATTCTTAGTTCACCGAAGTAAATTTCAAGCACTGTTTAAGCTGCCATTGTGGTAGTTGACAACAGCTAGTGCGCGTATACCCTGCTATGCACTGCGTTCAAGTGCGGCAGTGACACAAGCTACTCTCTGTTGACAACTGTGAGTTTCTACACTCTTGATTGAGCAGGAACCAGCGACATTTGTCAAAATGCCTGAATGAGGACACTATCAAAGGTAATATTGTCCTCACCCAGGTACTTATAGATTATAGATATATAATATTGCAGTCTTCCGGGTACTTTTTACGAAAGCATACAATACGCTGATTTATTTTTACCACTGGAAGCCTGATTTAAATAACAATTATAAGTACACCTTCCTGCTTATCATGCGAAGCCTATGCCGGCGTTGCTTGATGTCTTGTTTTCCATATGATTTCAAGATGTTGTTTGGAGAATTGTTCAAACACATATGAATGGAAAAGACAAAACCAGTCCAAAATTGCTGACTGCATAATGACCTTGAACTAGCGTACCCTGGGGCCAAAAAAAAGAATAGTTCTGCTTCCAGTTACCCGACCGCCCCTATTTTTAGGCTGCGACCCTAAAATTTTTATCGGCAATTCCAAAAAAAAAAAAAAAAAAGATTGAATAAATAAAAATAAAAACCTTATGTCTTGTCTGTCTTCACAAAATACCTCTCAACAACCCTTTTGCATAAAAAAATGCTTGTATTTATTGTTTTCTTACTTACATTCGCTATTTTTTCAAAAGAAACCTCCGTTATTTTTACAAATTCGCTGCGCGATTCAACTACTTCGCTGTCTATAATCACGTGCGTAATAAGCGCAATGCGGCGACGACTGGTTCCCGCCGCGCCGCGCAGGGGCCAATTATGAAAATGCGGTAACTAGTCTGTGCACGGCTATGCGATCGATAGCGCTAGCAGTAGCACGGCTATGCAGCTGGCGCAGGCACGTGCTCTGTCAACTGGTCGGACTCGACATCGTAAAAATGCTGAGAAAGACATCGTAAAAATGCCAAGAAAACACCGATGGAGAAAGAACATTTTTGCAAGTTAATTCACAGATTTGATCTAGCTTGTCTGTGTATGTATTTTCCGTTTTCACGAGTTCATTTTGAGATCGTACTACTCGTATTTGGAGTGATACAATGCAGCGTGTTTCCTGAAATTTTCGACCCGTTGGCCGCGGGCCGGGTACATGTACAGTGCATCACACACTTCGGAGTTTTGGCCAGCTCCCATTCTTGACTAGCGTTGTGCCTATGGTGCGAACGACCTGAATTTTCCACACTTTTTTTTGCGAATTATCGAACGTAAATATATTGACAATAATTAAGGTAGGTTTTACTCACTTTTTGTGGCCATTTTGTGTATAGCTTTTGTAGTGCAATGGAAATAGTTCAGGCTAAAACTTCGCATATAATTGAATACCCCATTCAATCTGCATAAAAAAAATTGGCAAAAAAAAAAAAATTCCGACCGACCGACCCTATTTTTGAAAGGCATGTAATCGGAAGCAGAACTATTTTTTTTTTTGGCCTGGGCAGTATCTGGGCCCCATTTAAGAGGCTTTTGCACATTCCATGTGTTTGATCACCAAACTTGGTGCGAAGCTTTCCAGGAATCACAGGAGAGATTTGAGTGTCACATAGCTAATAAAGACATTCAGCGGATCTCTTTGCAAGACCAGGATCATCCACTGAGAGTTGGAACAAGCTGCTTATCGCATAGACAAATACAGACGCATGACCACGTACACTCATGAGGCCGCCTTCAATGGCCTGCTGGTGTGTGAAGCTACTGCCCAATGACGGTTTATCTGAACAACAGCTAGCACAATGCATTCGCCATTGAAGGGGGCCAACGTGATAAAAGTGTTTGGGTGCCTGGATTGATCTATACTACACAATATGACGATTTGTTAGATAAAATGTGACGGTCAGCAATGAGGGTAAGTTTACGATTGTACCATGTGACAACAAATTTCTTTATTTTTTTGGAACCGCATAAAATTACAACAGAGATTTCTTGTCACATGCAAACTGCAAATTTAATGATGACGATTTGTCATTAGGGCGACACGCGAGACAAGGAAAGCGGGGGTACGGCAGCGACAAAATATATGCACACTCTCTTTCTGACATAAGTTTCATATATATATACAAATTCCTCTAGATCATGTCTTATTTACTGGCAATTTGATCACACTAGAAATGGAAGCGGACCCTTCGTGGGACGAGCCGTCGCCCATTTTTAACCTCTTGGGCGGGATGTGGGACCTCTCCTCGGAGGAATCAGAGTCCGAGTCGGACTCCTCGTCAAAGGCTGAGATGGCGGGACCTTTGGGGTTGCTGAGGAGTGCCAGACCGTTGCTGACCACCAGCGGGTCGCCTGGGCTCTTCTCAAGTTGACGAACTGCAGGGAAAGAGAGGAGTGCAGGGAGGGTTAACACCTAGTTGCAAATGTAAAACTGCACTCACAGACTGTGTCTCTAGATCAGCCAAGAATGTGCCTCAAAGAATATAAGCTTATTTGTTATATCGTGTCTTGGACACTGTAATTTCATTGGTCTAGAACGGCTACGTGTTCAGTCTATAATGTCATACACACAGGAGGAGGTCGTGGGTTCGATTCCCAACTGTACACAGAGTACACAGTGTTTATACGTCGGTGAAGGGCCAAACCTAATATTGATTTACATCACCCCAACCCAAAATTCCATGAATAGTCATACACACTGCAAGCGCATTTCACACTGCAAGTGCATTTGGTATCTTGTACACCGTGTTGCATATAAACTATATCATATTCGCCACATTTATATATTGTGCGCAAGTGAAGGTGTGCTTGTAGGGCCCGTGCCACGCTACTCGAAATCTCAAATCTGCCCAAAAGACATAATATACTAAAGCCTTCCTTGGTGCAAACATTTTGTCAGTGGAAGACCGCAGAAGTTCAGTGGAGTATCTCATCCTGAATCCTCCAAGTTTAACTCCATGCAGGAACAAAATGGCACATTCTTTGGACTCAAACTTTCGACAGCAATCAACCCCTATGTTAAGGAATATTAGCCTGAGCTCTGCCTTCCTCAAGCCTCCAAAAATCCATCTGGTGGATTCTGAAGTATCCGGAAGGGCTAGGGTCAAATAGCTTGTGACATGAATTAAATTAAAAACTGAAACAATTCGCTTGTTGCAAATTACCATTCCTCTAAACGGTGTAAAAATAACGAGCCCAAAAGGCACTGAGATGAAAATAGCATAAAAAGCCAAAAAGGTTCCCCAAAACCCTAAAGCATGCCAATACCAAAAATTGACAAACAAGGAAGATACAAGCATGCATTCAAAGGATTGCATTGAAGACAAAATGTCTGAACGGGCCCTCAAATAGAACTGAAAGGTTTCCACTCCTAGTTCCAGGATAATTTCTCCCAACTTACTTTGCTGATCCAGTTGCAGGTTCTGCCTCTTCAGTCCGTCAATGTCTGACTGGTGCGAGTTGTTCTTCCTTCTCATAAACTCGATGTACTCTGTGGCTTTGTTCAAAATCTGGGCTCTGGATGCCTGCAAAATAATCCAGAATTGAGGACATTGGTTCATGAATAAAAAAGGTACCATAAATAAAATGAGAGGACTGTAGTTTTCATTTTTACACCAAGGTCTAACAAGTTACTCACTTGAAATGGATAGCGATCACATTTTTGAGGGCAATAATTGAATGAAATTTGTTCAATTCATAAGAAAATCATCAAAGATTTTGGGATTTTGATGAAGACATGGGCCATTCTTTTTACAGGTAATATACAACATTTGCGTTTGCTGTAATTTAAAAAAAAAATGGAAGGATTTGGGGTTATTATTTTGTAGTAAATATTGTTACACTGACCTGTTTATAGTTTTGAGTTCATAGATACTGGAAAAACCAAGAAAAAAATGCTGTCCTTGTAGCCTGGTTCCCTGACCCTACTTCAGACAAAATGAAGCAATTTATGGACATCAGGGAATCGTCAGGTCAGGGAACCAGACTAGCAATCTTGCACCTGTTTTACGGACGTGTAACCAAGGCCGAACAAAAAAAATGGTGTGTTTACGGTAACCCGACCGACCTGGAATTTTTTCGGCCAAATTGCCGACCTCAAACTTTTTATTGCCATTTTGAAGGTTGATAATTGACAAATTTCAAACATTTCAAGTACTTTTAATTATTTGCCACGAACAAAAAACATTTTCCACACTTGAATCTGACCATGATTTGACACAAACATACCTGTGTTAAACGTGCGAAAATCGCGACGATCTCAAAACTTGAACTCTCAAACCACGAAGTACGATTATTTTTGCACAAACGCATCGGGGTACGCCTGGCTGGCCGACGGACGGCATGGTTCTCCCCACATACAAACGTGCGTACTGCGTATCTGCCCGATACGCTGACAAAAAAATGCCGATCACATTTTTTAGCCCCTGATACGCACAATATAATTATCATACACGTCATTAAAATGCACAATTTGATCGTTACATACGCCATTATTTCAAAATCTTGACCAAAATCCTGTTTTTCCGATGCATGTGTGATCAAAATGCACACAAAGACGTGTTCTGTCGACCACCAGCAGCTAGCTAACAGCATGGTACACTGGTTCCCTTCGCCAGCTAACGGAATCAATGCTATGATGAAGGACCGGAACCAGTGACTACTGACGCTCTCCGGTCCATATTTCGTATCGTACAGCATGATGATGTAGTGGGCCGAAGTTGGATCGTAAAAAATATTACCAAACAAACATCGCTGGAGAAAGAGAATTTCTGCGAATTGATTCACAGAACGTGATATTTACTTTCTGTGAATGTGTTTTCCATTAAAATTACGAGATTGCAAAGCTCGAACTTGTGGCGAAACATCGTAGCGTGTTTCTGCAGTAGTGCAAGATTTTCGGCCACGTGGGCCGTGAGCACGGTGCGATGTTCGGCCAGCCAGGCGGAATGTTGGTGGTGCCAGCGGCCGTGATGTATGTTAAGTATAAAGTGGAATCACCGACCTCAAATATATTTTTAATTAGGTGAGGCAAGTTTTAATCACTTCTGATAGCCAGTCTTGATAATTTTCGTGGCGCAAATGAAAATAATCCAGGCACAAAATAAACATGATTCCTTGCTCTATGATTAGTACGAATGATGCTCCATTAATCAGCACCCCAAAAAATTGGCGAAATAACTTTTCGACCTACTGACGCTATTTTGAAAGGCATGAAATCGGAAGCGAAAGTTGTTTTTTTCTCCACCTTAATTTCTTAATTTGAAACTTACATGTAAATGTAATGCATACTTTTCTAGTTAGGAAGCAATGAAACACAGGTTGTGAAATGTTATTTTTTTTTTAGTTAACAATTTTGATTTTTTTTTTTAATTACAAAAATATTAATAACCTACAAGATCTCCTCTGAATTTCAAGGACAAATCTTAAGATAAAGACCCCCAGATTTGCTCTAAAATGCACCAGAGAGCTTCTAAAGTTCAAACATTTTCGGGTTGTTGAATCACAGCAAATCTTCCCCCACATGTTTGAAAAAATCCTGGTGAGAACCCTGGCGGACGATACAAATTAATTTGGATTGAAATGTATCGATTGAATATCTTCAATGCTTGAATAGTGGTTTTATACAATTTTTTTTGCGAAAGAACACGCATGGGCATGCAGAACTGAAATGAAAAAAAAAATTACAAAATAAAATTATTTCCCTACCTACCTACCTGGATTTTTTTCAGGCCGTTACCGTAAACACACCATTTTTTTTGTTTGGCCCAATTGCAAACAAAATGTGGACTAACTAGATTTGATAAATTGGGGGCGGTATTTGAAATGTATATTGCTCATGATTGGTTCTTGGCCGGGTTTTGCTCCTGCTTAGCGTTTTAGCAAAGTGGACCCCTTGACATCACCTTTTCGCCTTCCAGGTTGGGCACGGCATCCCTCAGAGAGTTGAAGCTGTCTTTGATGTGATCTCGTCGCTTGCGTTCCAGAGCGTTGTGGTGGGCTCGCTTCTCTGCCTGAGGAGAGAGAAGGGAAAGTCAAAATGGTTCATCAGGGATTACTATTCAAATATCTTGACTTTTTCTTTCCTGTCTGAATAGGCACTAAGTTCAACTGCAATAGACCATTATCACGTTGCGGCCATCTTGATTTTTAACCCATTCAAATCAACATAACCAAAGCGAGGCTGGAAGGAAAAATGGTCTGGTTCCTTTTTGCCAATTTAAAAAAAATAAATAACCATTCAGTAGTGCTATGTGATACAGGGAACATGACCAATATGGTGGCAGCATGATAAAGGTCTATCTATAGATTACTTGGGTCCAGCAGTGTCATCAAGCATACATGTGCCTGAGGGGGATGGTTATTACAACCAAAGTGAGTACGAATATCAAGAGTATCCCTCAACATAAAAAAAAATACATAAAAATTTTGTTCCAAACTAAACCTGAGCAATGCAATGCACTCAAATGAGCAGTACCATCCTGAAAAAACCCTTACAATTTTGTTCATTTGCAAAGATTAATAAATTGGTCTTTTGATTTATTCGCTTTGGTACGGAAAATGAAACTGTCGTGATTGGCTGTGAATTCATGGATGTACAGAGCAATTTAATATCAACAGAGTACCGAAGTGTGCTGCGTATTCTGTTCCACGCTCACAGCTTAAGTGTGTGAAGACATCAGCGCGCAAACCAGAGCGAACCAGAACAATGACAGCCGATGACACACTTCGGTACTCTATACAATATACTCTTTGCTGCACAATTACATGCACAGTTCTTTCCAGTCTCCCTTCCCCCCACCAGGACGAAACTGTTCCTCCGCCCATAAGTTATCTGAGTCCACTCTATTAGCATTCTCTCTTTGTATGATGATGTATATCCTCAGTCACCTGCTTGGAGTGGATCAAATAACTGCCTAAATTCCTAGACGACTAGTAATATCCTGAGCGGCCCGGCCCCATGTGTGAGAATGAAGCTTAGCTCCCCTTTTTGTATTCAGTCATGGTTGTTCAATTTTTTTTCCCACAATGGCTTTTAAAAAGAAATTTTCTTTGAATGCTCCTCTTTGTCTAGAATCACGACGTCTCCAGTTCTGAAACTACGACCATGACAACCACTCGACCAGATTCCTTCAAATGTACAGCAATCGCAGAGTTCTGTACCTCGTTAGTGCTAGGCCTCCTATGTTGGTTGGTCCTGGTTTTCCACGACTGTTATACAAGACTCATCACTTAACAAAAAGGGGGGCCTACGATTCAATCTATCTCTCTCATTTCTTTTTTAAGGGGGGAGGGGCTGTTTGAGAGGCTGAAACAAGTGGGAACTTAGCAACAGCAGAACTTAAATGGAACCATGGGCAGCAAGCATGGGGAGATGGGGCGGGGGTTCATGCTTCCCCCCCCCAAAAAAAATATTTTTGGGCTGGGGACGCCCATGGTGATATCCAACCCCCCAACCCCCACCCCAGTCTATGGAATAGTCGCTTGCACACAAACGCCTATGATGTTCGCACGGATTCGGCGATTAAATTATCCACATGCAAAACAAGACTACGTCTTGACCTCCAGATCTTAAACATTCGGCAGGCACCTTCTATCAGGTCTTCTGTAACCCGTTGTATCACAACAACATGGCAGCCAAGTAACTACTCAACAGCTTAGGCCGAATTTCTGCTCGAAATGACATCACAATGTCTAAAGTCGACTCCGATTGGCTGGCGTGCGGAGTCACATAAATATGCATGCTCGGATATCAGACGTTTGTGTGGCTCTGCAGATGTGAACATCTGATCCCCCCAGACTAACCCCCCCTCCCCCAATAATTTATCCCTGCCCTTTTACACATATCGTCGCGTCAGTGCAACAAGGGCGTAACTCGATTCTGCAACAAAGTCGTATCTCACGCAAATACGCTCCATGCAACAACGTTGTATCTCGATGTCCATTGACTTTGCGTGTAACTCCGGGTAATTGGGGAATGGGCTTAAAACTGCATTTCTGAACAGCTCCCCCAGATTGAGTTGGTTCCTCCCCTCCCCCCTCCCCCCCCCCAAAAAAATAAAAAGCTACTGGCCTCTCGTCCCCTCCCCACCCACCCACCCCACCCCCAACCCCCAAAAGAAATTGGAAGGGAAAGATTAATTTTGAATGATTTTACTGCTTTAGTTTTCATACAGTCACATTTTCAACAAAACAATTTCGTTTTTTTTTCTTTAACACCAAATTGACATTGATACCGACTTTATCAATCCATACGACTGACTTTTAAAGTGAATAGTCATTCTGAACTTGTTTACCTAAGCTTCAACATGTCTAGGTAAAGGAAAAAAATTGGTGAACTGTGGAATCACTTCAAAAGCTGTCACGAGTTCTCGATTGTCTGGCCTCACCTCATGACATCAATCCGTCAACACAATGAACTCAACTACATACGTAGGACCCCATGTATTTCTATTTGATGGGATAGATACAGTTTGCGTGTATTTTTGGAATACAAAATAATCTGCATGTCAAATGAAGATAAACATCACACAATGCATGGCAGTGTTCATGTACCTCCTGTGTGTACCATTTTTGACCTTTAAAAAAAAAATTTTGTTAGAGAAATTAGGACCGAGTTGTGGGGACTTCCAAGTTTCTCCACAGCATGTTTGGTATCCACAATAGCCTAACTATTGTTTATCAGTTGTGTGGTCCGCAGAGCTATGGTAAAAGTAGTTACTTCATGTGTGCATAAAATGCATCCTAAGGAAGCATAAACTCAATTTCAAGTTTGCAGAGTCCAAAAACAGTCACTCACTTAAAGGGAATGTACAACATTTGCTTTTGCTGTAATTTTCAGAAATAAATGGATTTGGAGGATTAGTATGTTATAGAAAATATTGTTAAACCATGGAGCTATAAAAAGGTTATAGCTCCATGGTTAAACTGACTTGTTTCACGTTTTGGGCCTGTAGACGCTGCAAAAACCATGAAAACCTATCATGTTCTTGTAGTCTGGTTCCCTGACCCCACTTAAAATGAAACAGAACAATTTTACACTTGGGGAATTGTAGGCTCAGAGAATCAGTCTAGCAGGCTTGTACCCCTTCACAAGTGTGTAATCAATTGCAAAGAAAAGTCAGAATAACTAAATATGAAAACTTAGGGACAGTTTTTGAAAAAAAGCCAGTTTTCTCCAACGCTGGTCGGCCGACCAGCGTTGGAAAAATACAGTTTTTCTTGAAAATATCAGCACACCAGGAGCCACGATTTTAAAGGATGATTTGGACTGTCAGTCCCTAACAATTCAGTAAGGTATTTCGTGATAATTTGATGATTTCGTTTTTTGATGTTTGCAAATGTTGTATCTTCCCTTTAAGTTGTCATAATTATGGGCAATTCTACGCGAAAGTGCACATGGCTGAAAAGTGGAAAAATAATGACACACGCATCTTCTTTTGCACAACCTTCCTCCTGCTTCACATGCACCTTAAGTTCTTCCTCAGCGTACTACTACTACTGTAGTGTCAGCATATTGTGGGGGAGATGTTTAAAGTGACAGGCTAAAAGTTACAAACTTTTTTGAATAGACCTTATCCGTAGCACCCATCTTAGCAAAGAATGTAGCATCCAGACGCCACTTCTTTGGTTGTGTACTAAGTCTATGGAGAGCTCAGATCACGGCATTTTCCAAATATTTTCTAACCAAGTTGGAAATGTTTCTCAGTCCCAGATTCATGTCTTTTCAACATTTATGAAAAAAAAGTGGCATCAGGATGCAACATTCTTTCCCCATCTTAGGCAATAGCTTTGTTTTGCTGGGATATGCATCCATTGTTACGAATTAAAATAACAAAAGATGCCCTCTAAAGATGGCTGCATATGCTGTAACATGTAAAGGTCTATTCCAACTAGGCCCTAGTACCAATGCTGTACATTTGTTTAATAAATAAGTCCATGCAGCACAGCAGATTTGATCTTGTAAACAGTAAAGTTTTGAAACAAAATTGCACTGGACCACACTGCAATGCATGTAAGTATGAGAAAACTTTTAAGTTTTCAAACTTAAGGGATTTTGAAATGAATCCAATTTGAAACACGTCGAACGACACAACAATCCAAGGCCAGACCCAACCCATGTGTACGTGTTGACCTGACGGTGTGTGCGCATGTAAACACCACACCACATCACATGCGTGTATGCCTTGTGCAAGACACACGTCGCTGTGGCTGTACGTGCATTACACGGCACGCAAGCACATGCATACCAATGAACACACCGCTGTCAACATGTAAACATAATGATTCCACGCATGTATCCTCGGTACTATTTCTCAACATCTGAACCGAACGTTCCACTTCTGGGAGGATTATTTACGAACCGTAATTCACAAATGAAATGAAACAAATATATCTTGATAGAGTACATATTAATGTCTGCTTACATCGCTTTCGATCTCAACATCGGGCTCATCGTCACTCATTTTTGAAGGATTTTTGGCCTGTGTTTCGGTCACTTCTCGGTCAATTTCTTGCAATATGGCGTCTGCTCAACGCCACGCGCAGAACCACGTGTCTGAAGTGGGCGGAGCAACAGCAATATCAATCCGCTTTATTTAAGAGAATAAAATTCGTTTGCTAGCGGTTTCCAAGACATAAGGTTGGTCAAAAATAGATACATGTTGTTTTCCATACTGTTTTTGGTCACAGATCTGGAAAAAACAACATCAGTTAAAAACAGGTACTTCTTTGTTTAAGCGGCAGGTTGAGGGGAAAGGGCCTAATCGTCAACAACATTATCTCATGCAAATCAGTACAGTGACTATGAGGGCGCTATCTTTGATTGACGGAGCGAGCTACATCTCTTCACGTCAGCTGTCAAGTCCGGACTTGCATCGTACGGTGGTTGATTATAAAAAAAAATCGCGAAATTTCGCGAATACACCGTGTTGAAACATGCAGCAATATGCCCGCAATGCGACGATGGTCGTAATATATAATGGCTGACTAGTCGCTAGATGTGTGTAAAAAAAATAGTAAAAAACATGAAGGCTATATATTTTTTTAAAACAAATTCCGTCCGTTCGGAAAACGGCGATGAAACCGTGAATTAAGGATGAAAATCTTACATCTCCTTCCACAAGTGACAGGCATGTTTTCACTCATACATGTAGCATGGCATGGTATATTATTAATAAGGGCGGATCCGATCGGGGAAGGGGGAGGTGCAACCCGTACGGGGGCTGTATTCCACCCCCAGCACACCCCTGCCCCCCCCACCACTACCCCAACCCCGAAAAAAAGTGTGATTAAAGACGACTGTTTTTAAATAGATGTTACTCAACTCATCCCCTATCCCTAAACGTATGTGTTATAAGTAAAAGGGGGAAAGAGCAGTGGCGTAACAACGGGGGAAACGGGAGGGGGGCCGGGGGAGGGCCGGGGGAGGGACGTGCCCCCGGCGTGCCATCCTTGCCCCCCATTTGAAATCTTGAATTTTAATAACAAAGGCATATCACTTAATTGCCTTCAGGTGTTCGCATTGAAAAAGTTGTGCACCTCGGGTGCCCCCCTCGGAATTTTAACCCTAGTTACGCCATATTGAGAAAAAGCATCATGACACCCTTACGTCAAAATAATGAGGTCCTGCTTCGCAACGGCCGCGCGCCGGCCGGCTACCGTCCGAGCCGGCTGGCCGCCGCGGCGCCCCACCGCAAGCTTAGGGTACCGGGGCTCTCTGGTTCTGGATCCGCCCCGTTGCCGCTTACAAGCAGGGTATTTACTTTGTCGCCCTTGTCTCGGGCATGTATAGGCCTATGCATAGCGTCGGGAGATGATTTAGAAACAATAGTTAACTTCTCTGGATCTATTATTATTTCTGAACTTAAGCGATCCACAGTCAGACATGCGTTTCAAAAATGCAACACAAGAAATGTTCACACTAAATGTACACAGCATGTCTGTCAGTTTTACATTATCTGCAGACTCAATGCTTGCAGACTTGAGTTTGACCCTCTAAAATAGTCCTATCACTTAGCTCAAAGTTAGACTTATAAAGGTCGGGTATTTCATTTGTAACCACTATTGATTTCACCCACTCCAGCCGGAAGGCATGCCGGACCACGATCAACCAACTCACTGGTCGAAGCAGTAAACCAAAGCCCTGTCCAGTTCCTGCAAACTAAATTGCATCTGTCCTCGTAGACAACGGAAGATGGAAAGACCGCTCAACTGATGCCAAAAAGCACAACCGAAGAGTCAGTGAGGAAATAAAAGAACTCATCTCCACCCAACCCGCCTCAAGCGACCTGTCAGGGCCAATCTCCAAAGAAGAACTCATGGAAGCCATTCTCTGTCTGAGGAATGGGAAAGCACCCCAGACAGCAAGCATACGTCAATCCGACGTTAACTCAACGTCACAAATTCACGAAGGACACGTTGGATCAACGTCAGACACCAACGTCAGTCCAACGTAAACTTGCACTGCTGATTCACGTTGGCCTAACGTTGTTTGTACGTTGGCCGGAACGTTGGACAAACGTTATTTCACCCATTTTCCGACCTTATATGTCACGTCATAGCAACGTTGTTTGTAGGTTGGCATTAACATTGGATCAACGTCGTTGCGCTTATTTCCCAACCTTCTTTCCACGTCATATCAACGTTGGCCTAACATTGTTTTTACGTCGGCCCGAACGTTGTACGGAAGCTTGAATTGCCTTCCGCGTTACCGCGTTACCGCGATAATTTATCGCAGAAATCCAGAAATCAGAGATAAATCCTTCCGCGATACCGCGTTACTGCGATAATTTATCACAGAAATCCAGAAATCAGAGATAATTCCTTCCGCGATACCGCGTTACTGCGATAATTTATCTCAGAAATCCAGAAATCAGAGATAATTCCTTCCGCGATACCGCGTTACTGCGATAATTTATCTCAGAAATCCAGAAATCAGAGATACCTATTCCACGATACCGCGTTACTGCGATAATTTATCACAGAAATCCGGAAATCAGAGATAATTCCTTCCGCGATACCGCGTTACTGCGATAATTTATCTCAGAAATCCAGAAATCAGAGATACCTTTTCCTCGATACCGCGTTACCGTGATAATTTATCACGTGACACCGCGCACTCATCGATTGTAGAGAGAAGACACATCAACCTCGTCCTCAGGGTGTCGAGCAGGGCGCCCACCACTACCTGCTCTCTTACTATTGGAAACACGGTTGGAAATAAAGTAAGCACTGGGGACGAGGTTGGAGACACATATGAATTTAAAGCTCCGTATACGTGATAAATTATCGCAGTAACGCGGTATCGCGGAAGGAATTATCTCTGATTTCCGGATTTCTGTGATAAATTATCGCAGTAACGCAGTATCGCGGAAGGAATTATCTCTGATTTCCGGATTTCTGTGATAAATTATCGCAGTAACGCAGTATCGCGGAATAGGTATCTCTGATTTCTGGATTTCTGAGATAAATTATCACAGTAACGCGGTATCACAGAATAGGTATCTCTGATTTCTGGATTTCTGTGATAAATTATCACAGTAATGCGGTATCGCGGAAGGAATTATCTCTGAATTCTGGATTTCTGTGATAAATTATCGCAGTAACGCGGTATCGCGGAAGGATTTATCTCTGATTTCTGGATTTCTGTGATAAATTATCGCGGTAACGCGGTAACGCGGAAGGCAATTCAAGCTTCCGTAGTGATTTCTGGATTTCTGAGATAAATTATCGCAGTAACGCGGTATCGCGGAAGGAATTATCTCTGATTTCCGGATTTCTGTGATAAATTATCGCAGTAACGCAGTATCGCGGAATAGGTATCTCTGATTTCTGGATTTCTGAGATAAATTTTCACAGTAACGCGGTATCGCGGAAGGAATTATCTCTGATTTCTGGATTTCTGTGATAAATTATCACAGTAACGCAGTATCGCGGAATAGGTATCTCTGATTTCCGGATTTCTGTGATAAATTATCGCAGTAACGCGGTATCACGGAAAAGGTATCTCTGATTTCTGGATTTCTGTGATAAATTATCACAGTAACGCGGTATCGCGGAAGGAATTATCTCTGATTTCTGGATTTCTGTGATGAATTATCGCAGTAACGCGGTATCGCGGAAGGATTTATCTTTGATTTCTGGATTTCTGTGATAAATTATCACAGTAACGCAGTATCGCGGAATAGGTATCTCTGATTTCCGGATTTCTGTGATAAATTATGGCAGGAACGCGGTATCACGGAAAAGGTATCTCTGATTTCTGGATTTCTGTGATAAATTATCACAGTAACGCGGTATCGCGGAAGGAATTATCTCTGATTTCTGGATTTCTGTGATGAATTATCGCAGTAACGCGGTATCGCGGAAGGATTTATCTTTGATTTCTGGATTTCTGCGATAAATTATCGCGGTAACGCGGTAACGCGGAAGGCAATTCAAGCTTCCGTACAGCACAGACATGAGCTCTAATCCATTTTTTGAAGATTTGTGCAGGTAAACGACATCAGGCCGTCGTGATGCTGTCTTTGATGGTGCAGGTTAAGGGCTTAGGTAGTATGTCTCTTCTCCATCACTTGAACGAAGCAGAGATCTGGAAAAGCAAATTAAAGTAATGATGAACTTTTTTGTAACACATCTGTTTTATAAATAACGATGACTTGTAACTGTTAAAAACACAATTTTTCAGGTTAGCCAAATCCAAGTGCACATCAATTTTACTTTTAGAAAGCTTGACCTCTCCCTAAGAGGTTCTTTTTTATATATATTCTAGTCCCACGACTTGGCCTATTTCAGTGTATTTTCGAGTAGTATAATGGGGGAGTAAGTGGTGCCATCACTTTCAAACAATTTGGGGATTTTTTCCTTTAAATTGTAACTTCCAAAAAAAATAAAAAATACTGTGAGCCCCCCATCCCAAGCAACTCCAAACCATGTGACCATAATCTCAAGATTTCGACGCCGTGCTGACGTAATGTGATTGACTTTATTTGACGTCTTACCAACGTTACAATTCTGACGGCCTACCAACGAAACATCGTCAACGTTAGACAGACGTCATGATGACTAAAAAGTCTGACCTGTTCCCGACGTGATGTGATAACCTTTATTTGACGTCTTATTAACGTTAAATTTCCGACGGCCTACCAACGTCACAGACGTCATGATGACCAAAATGTCTGACCTATTCCCGACGTGATGTGATGGCCTTTATTTGACGTCTTATTAACGTTATAATTCTGACGGCTTACCGACGTCAAACTTTCAACGTTAAACAGACGTTATGATGACCAAAGTGTCCAACCTATTTCCGACGTAAGGCAAATATGGAAATCTCTGACCCATTTCGGACGTCGGACCGACGTCGTACGCCCACGAGCGACGTCGCCGACCTTTGCCGACGTCGGATCGACGTATGCTTGCTGTCTGGGGCAGGGCAAAGACCTGGTGCACTCTGAGTTCCTAAGACATATAGGACCTATCAGGTTGTCGAGTGGCTCCGCCTCTTCCTAACCAACTGTATGGATACACTGTCGATTCCAGCGGTCTGGAGAAAAGCGAAAGTTTCCGCCATACTCAAGCCCCCAAAACCTGCTGACGAGGCGAAGAGCTACTGCCTCATCTCTCTCTTGTGTATGACCTTCAAACTAATGGAGAGGATAATTCTCGCACGCATCAATGACCTCGTAGAACTGAGCCTACCATGTACACGCGCAAGCTTGTTTCCGCAAGGGAAGATCTACCACGGACCAGATCTTGCGCCTCGTCAACAATATCGAAGCCGCGTTCCAGAGAAAAGAGAAGCTTGGGGCAGTCTTCGTAGACCTCACAGCCGCCTATGACACCGTTTGGCATCGTGGCCTCTGCCTGAAGCTGCTAAGAACTATAGTAAAAAACAGTGTGCCCCATCTTCCACCTAGCCAACAGGCTGGCTAAGAAGGAGCTTACCATCAACCTCAATGGCAGCAAACTCAAATTTGACCCCGAGCCGGTCTACCTCGGCATTACGCTCGACCGCAGCCTAACGTTTGGGCTGCGCCTAGAGAAAGTAGCAGAGAAGACATCAAAGCGAGTGAACATCCTCAAAAAGCTTGTTGGCACCCACCGGGGTGCTAATTTTGCGACGCTCCACACATCTGCTCTTGCCCTGGCATACTCAACCGCAGAGTATGCAGCCCCCGTATGGTCGCAGAGCCGCCACACAAACGCAATAGACACAGTGCTCAATGACGCCCTACGACTTTCTCCGGTACCATGGCACCCACACCAGCATGCATGTTGCCCATGGTCGTAGGCATCCCACCCGCGAGCATCAGACGTGACCATCTGACCCTCAAGCTCTCACAGAAGGCTAACACGCCCGGTAGCCTAGTGCCCTACATCCCTGACAACTGCCCTCCGCAGCGAATCAACCGCCGGCACTTCGTAACCCGTGCTTGTGAGCTAAAGAACGGCCCTCACTCTCCCCGTCCTGGGTAGCAGACCGATGGAGAGAGCAGTGGGAGAGCATGACCAACAGCATGCACGAGTTCATGCCTGTACCATCAACAAAGCCAGCAGGGCACAACCTCGAGCGCAAGCCCTGGGTTAGGCTCAACCGACTACGGACGGGGTGCGGAAAAACCAACTGGTTCCTCCACCTGTAGTTGGCGCCAGAGCCGACGACACCTGCCCCTGTGGGTCTCCACAGACGACCACGCACATCCCACGAGAGTGTCCAATCTTCGGCCCTCCCAACGGACCTGCTGGCCTGATCGACCTTGACGACACCACATTGGAGTGGTTGAGAACTGACGTTCCGGTGTGATACCTCCAGGAACGAGCTATACGAACGACGACGACGATTTCATTTGTCATTTGTAATTCTAGGATCTCAATTTCAATTCAAAAGTTGCTGAGTTTTGAATTGCGCTTGTGCGTGGTGTCAACGCCGAATTACAAACCAACAACTAAGTTAAACGGAAATTTCAAAAAATGCGCATTTGACATCCTGCTAAAGGGACGTCAAAGATCATTTTCTTAAGACATCGCCAACTTGTTTTCACTTCATCGCAATTTTTTTCGTAACATCGTAAACTTTTTGACGTTTCAAAATTTTCGAATGTTTTCCCTTAGAGGGTATACAGACCTTAAGCCCGCGCTCAATTTACGTTTTTTTCAAAACATAATTCCTGCATTTACGTTTCTATAGAAAAAAAATGAAAAGGACATAAACGATCACGAATTGAGCAAAGACTGGCATTTACCCAGGCCACCCGACCTGTCGCTCACAGAATTATGTGCTTTATAATTGGGCGACTTTATTTAGGCCTATTATAATAATACTCATCAACTCTGTCCAGTTAGATTTTACTTCCGCACTTAAAATAACCCATTCATTTTTTACGTAAAAATATGATCAACCAGTGCTAGAGGGGAAAAGTCATGCCGTAAAACACGTATCAGAGCATTCAAAGTCATCATACGACCATCCTTAAAGGTGGTGGGGAAATATTATCCCAACAATTTAATTCGCGACATCATCAATGCATGTCGTGAATGTCATGTCGCGAAAAATTTGACGATGTTGTGGAAAAAATTGCGACTTTTAAAAACTGTTCTTGTTTGTGCGGGGGTGTTGGTGTAGGTGGGTTTGTTTTTGCATTCAAGGGGACGTTAAAAACTGAGGGCAATAAGTAGGGTCCACATATTCCCGAAGGTCCACATACACAATATGACCGTGTCAAGACATATGGGAGGTCTTCCTAAACAAAAGAGGGGGAGTCCACGATTGAAGGTGTTTACACACTTACGTGTGTGCCCTGGCCTATACACCGCGTTATGCGGAGAATTTTTTTTTATTGCAAATTAGGACCGATTTTCTGGGGAATTTCTGCTGTCCCCACAGCATTTTCGGTCCCAACAAATCGTACTGGACGAGTGTTTGTCCCAACAACGGGGTCCGCTCATAAGTCCGACGCCTCATAGGTCCGTCAAGAACATGGCTTAGACAACTGGACGGAATAGCCTGACCTTCTGCTGCCTCAAACTAAAGAAGAAGATAGGTCCGTCGCCTTATAAGTCCGACAAAATCGCATCCCCTAACCAAATAAAGGCTCATGAGTCCGACGCCTCATAGGTCCAACGTCTCATAAGTCCGACGCCTCGACATAGCTCCGACGCCTCATAGCTCCGACGCAGCGTAGGTCCGAAAAATTAAACATCTCGTTTTTCCGACGTCGGACTTATGAGGCGTCGGACTTATGAGGCGTCGGACTTATGAGGCGTCGGACTTATGAGGCGTCGGACTTATGAGGCGTCGGACTTATGAGGCGTCGGACCTATGAGGCGGAATAAATAAATTGTATGCCTCATAAGTCCGACGCCTCATAAGTCCGAAATTTCGGACTTATGAGGCGTCGGACCTATGAGGCGTCGGACTTATGATACGGCCCCTACAACTACGGAACAAGACTGTGTGTGTTTTATGACACACACTGCAGTATTTTTAAAGGCCCTAAAATATTTCAAAGGCCCCCGTTTTCGCGGCACAGTGCCTATTGGATAATCCGGGCCTGTATAGTACCCTTGTTGTCTCCCTAACGCTCCCCAAACACCCCCCCCCCCAAAAAATAATAATAAAGCAATTCGGTTTGAGTTTTGTGTTTGGACTGCTTCTATCCTCCTGTCAAGTATGTGCTCTTCAATTCAGTTATTTTAATTTAATGTTCCATGTTAGTTTCATTTTTTATTAGTTAGATTGATTGTATTTTTTCCTGAATTTGGTTTGAGGGCCGTTTTTGTAATAATAACCCTGAATCTATTTTGAAATCTAAAAAGAAACCTTTGATCTTTAAATATTTAGGAACTTTGAAAAATCGTTCACCGTTGTATGTACACAAATTCACTGATCCTCGTCAATGGGGGGAAACTAATTATCAAATTCTGTTAAAAAAACAGTTTTGCCACTAAATCTGTTCCTTGCTCTATATTCCACTCACAACAATAAGCTAGAAATCGACGTGAGTAAAAGCGCCCTCAATTGCCAGTCGAGTGCCTGGTAAACGTGGTCCCTTCATTAGCCGAACGTTATCTTTTCACGGACGGATACCAGTTTCATAAACCTTGCATCTCGTGTGCATTGCTAGAAATTATCTTTTGCGCATGCGTTGTGAGCTCTACATAACGAAGTCGTTTCCTTCCGCGAAACTTCACGGTGACCCGTTAAATATCCCGAATTTAGATGGAAAATGTGCATAAATGCAGCTCACAATGGAACAACATCTTTCGAGATGACGATATTGCGTGTCTAATTTAGACATTTGAGGTAAGTTTGTAATTATCAACCTTTGCTTCAAAACAAAAACCTGGTGTTTTTCATTGGCTTTTGCATTGGCAATTGGCAATTGGCATTGGCAATTGGCATTGGTTTAACGTACGTGCACGTTTAACATGGTTAACCATGGTCCATGCGGCACATTGAATTGTATGTATTTGTGTTTTTGTGTGTGTTTCTGTTATTGTTAATTAATGATAAGTTTTATGAAGGTAGCGCCAGTGGCAGTGCAATGTATTATCAACTGTGAATCGGTCCCCGATTGTTTTTCATATTATTATTGTAATGTAACGACACGGCACTGTCAGTGACAGTGTCACTGAACACGCGCAATTTTTATTGACATTGTGAAGAGTCTTCGTCTGGTTCCGCGCTAGACCCCCGAATGTGGCTTGTAAATTTATACGCGTTGTCATTTTGAAACAAGGGAAATCGTCCCTCCATGACAAAAACTGAACATTACATTACTGTGTAGCCCAGGTTGGATCCGTTGTGTACACGCAATGGAGTCCAGGGTATGACTCTCTCCTGCCATAGCGAAAAAAATTATAACACATTTTTCCCCATATTTTTACCTGACGGAGGAAGCTGAAATTTCGCTTACATGTTCCTTGTGTCAAGAATTGTGCCTGCGCTGGGTTTAAAAAAGGCCAAAATAAACCGCAATTCCACGCTTTCGTTAAAAACATTGTCAGTACGAACTCCGCATGTGAAGATTACGCGCGCACGTGCATGCACACCCGCACGCTGCTGCCACGGCAGCCGGCCAACGGCACGCGCGTGTACGTCTTCACGCAGAGAGTTCGTACTGAAAATGGACTCGGGTGGCCAGGGCCCAACACTGAACTTAAGACTTATTTTTCAATCCTCCCCATTCAATTGAAAGTACGTAGGCATACTGATTCATTACTCTTGGAGCATTTTGTTCAAACGGGGAAATAGCACCCTCTTTTGGCCCTCCCGACTCCCACTTTGTATCCCTATATCCACGTAGCCACTCCGGAGAAACCTACATGGGACTTACTGTAGACTTTTTTGATCCTCCCCATTCAATTTTCGCAGTTAGTACTGATTCTTTCCCGTTGAGGATTTTTTTAAATAGGGAAAATAGTACCCATCCCTCTTTCGGCCCTTCCCGACTCATTACCATTCCGTATCTGCGTTGCCACTCCTGGGAACCTACATTGGACTTTGACTTTTCCCTAACTCCTTGGACTGCCTAGCCATTGATTTTTAGGATGTGATGTTCAAGTGGCGGGGTATTCTGCAATTACTCTGAATCATTTATGGAAATTCAAAAGATGCATGCTATGTACAGCACATTTTGTATAAAGAACTAGGCCTAGTTGGCACCTTTGTACCTTTCTATGGAGTTTCAAATCCTGTGATGGTAGATGAATTACCTTGTTAAGATGGCATGAAAGAGCACATTGTGGGTACATGTATAGGTATGTAGATTGTCAAATATTAGGGCTTACTGTAAATTTACAAGGAGTGATGATCATAGAATACAATGTGATAAGAAATAGTGTGTCGGAAAGAAATTAAGGACTCCATGCACAAAGTAGAAAGGGTGCTTTTTGACCACATTCGAGAGCTCTTTGGATGGGACACAATGTGTGCGCATACTTGTTCGCGCACGTCAAACCATCTTCATGTGAGCGTCTGGCGTCATATGTAATGAGGTCAAAATTCCATATGGTTGTCTAAGGGGCGTGGCTAACGCGCAAACGGCGATAGGCCAATAATAAACGATTATCAAAAAAGAAAGAAAAAAGAGTGGGTGTCCCTGCCACCACATATAAGTATTTAATCATTTGTCTACAAGGAATAATACTCAATGAATCAGGGTTCATAAATTGATTGTTCTATGGTGATTAACATCTATGGCGAAACCAAGTAATTAAGTTGGAAGGGTACGGGAAGAGTTGGGCGTACAGGTATCAAATCAGGTATCTTATCTGTTCGAGTCCTGGCGGGGTCATGGTGCGTGTGCCCTTGGGCAAGGCACTTTGTCACTCATTGCTTCTCTCCACCCAGGAGTAAATGGGTACCTGTGAGGGCGCTTTATAAATATCCACTATTATTATTATTATCTTTTGTGTGAAAAGGTGGACAGTTTAGAGTAAAATTGCTGTCCACATTAAGATTTGGAGAGAAAAATGCACGCGTGCTGCACAAGCGTAGGCCCTATAGGTTAATTTTTGTGGTACCAGGCATGGCAGGCTAGTTATGACAAATAACAGCAGTATTTGGATTCCTACTGCCAGTGCTTCACTTGCCAATAAACGAATTAACCCTTTATAATACCCCTAGTAGCCTCAGGACTACCCTGCTAAATCCAACAGAGTCCAACTGGAGTTTCCTGCTCAATCCACTGTGCCTTATTTTCAGTTGTCTGCTGAATCCAACATTTTGCATCAGGAATGTACATGTACACAAGGGGTTTACTGCTCAATCCAACAGGCTCCATCGGTATGATACCGGTATTTGGATCCTGTTGGATTCAACAGAGTTCAGGTTAATGATGAAATAAAATGGTTTATGTCTCGCCTTTCTCTACTTTTACACCAGCTACCGGTAAGGAGTACAGGAACAATGGGAGGTTACGATTTTGAAAGTGATGACCGGTGGAAAGACCTCCTTCTTGCTGCTCTGCGGAAGGTAAGCCTTTCATGTGCTGTAGCCCTAACTAACTACTTAGTTTTTTTCTAAGTAGAAGACCACGTCCATCAAAATCCATCACTCACTCTGCTTCATAGTAACGCTTCAGGACCAAATCTGTTGAAATCCACCACTGGTGCTGGTGGATTTTGGTACATAAGGCTTATCTGCCAAAATCCCCCTAAATGGGGGGAATGGATTTTGATGGAGTTGGTAAGGTTAGGGTAAGTATGACATTTAAAGTTTATTAGAACTTGTCCGTAGAGATTTATTGAATTACTAGAGCACACTACGCATTCCCTTAGTTAAAATACTCGCGATTGCAACTTGGGCGCAAACATTTTGAATGAATGTGTGTGATAGTAGGACATACTACAATTAGATCGAAGGAAAATTCACCTGTGAACTTTAAAAAGCACCGCAACAAACACGGCTCCATATATACAGTAGGTGTGTGTTTAATTCCATTTAGTATGAAATTACATCCTCAGAAGGGCATACATATACATGCACGTGTGTCTTGTGTACGCAAAACAAAATGAAACACTGTTAAATTTACACAGACATGCTGTGTAAATTCAAAAAATTGTCCAAAATTTGGGGCTTTTCTTAGGTCTGTGCACAAACATGGATGTGCCCAGCAGGCTAAACTGTACATGTATAGTTTTTCGGTTGTAGTCGGAATTCCAGCTTTTTAAATGTTTTTTTTTGGGAGGGGGGAACCCTACGGCATGCTATCCCTTCGCAGGCGGGAAAAATAATACCTTGTGTTGCTTGAGAAAAAGAAAATTTGCTAATGGGAAAATCGGTTCCTGGTTGTTTGACCATCGCTCACGAGCCAATAAGAAGATTAGTAACACGCTACGTGTTGTCAGCAGTCGACATGCTAGCGCCATACATGAGTATGGGCTCCGTGCGCCGACGAAAGAGGGCGCCCTTTTACCTAGCAATGACGCCCCATGGGCGGGACATTTCGCTGGTTGACGCGCACCGTTCTTTGTGTGTGACGCACGCACACCAGGGGATTTGTACTATGTACACGCAGTGGCCGCACTTCGCGGCAAATGAATTGCAGTCAGGCAAGATGGCGTCGGTCGGTCACCCCCAACTGTACTTCCTTTTCCGGTGAGGGGGGTACTTGTGAACGGAGGGGATATGTATTGTACATTCAATATAGACTTGTGGTACTGCGATGTAGCTATGTATGGTGTATTGCAATTGTGTCAAATTTTTCAGGCCCTTGAGCAAAATCCACTGGCAGTCTAGCATCCCTGAGTTGTATACCGCAAGATAGCACTCTAGTCATAGGTCCATGGTCCTATACATTGTAACGGTTTTGAAGTGTTGAAACACATACACATGCTTCAATAGGAGTGTTTTTTTTTTTATCTTGCAGGTTCAGAGAGATGTGCATCCTTCCTTGATTGTAGAAGAGGCAGCTCTGGAGTACATAGAGTCCCTCATCGTCCGGCTGCTTGGCATGCTGTGCGCCGGTCAGCCCCACACTGTCCAGGATGTGGAAGAGCGAGTCCAGAGGGTCTTTCCACACCCCATTGACCAGTGGACCATCAGCGACGCTCGCAACGCCCTAGAGAAGGGCAAGAAGAGGGCCCCGCTATTTTTGCCTGTCGATAAGATACATTCTCTGCTGAAGGTAAGGCTGGCTTGAAATCTGGGTAACAAATTTATTCCTAAAGTCTGTTCAACTTTATGGACAGTACAACGACATCTATTCCATAGTTCATTACTCGTGCCAACTGGGGGTTGTGGAACAAACTTCCTCGTCAAATGGTTTTGTTAAGAATTTTTTAAGAGGCCATTGCAATCCGTATAATATACTTTGTATTGAACTTATATGGTTGCAGTTTTACAATGTTGAACTTGCTTACTTAACCCTAACGTTCCCAAATCTTCCAAAAACCTCTTTGCAAAGTGGAGGATTTTGCAGGATTGAGGCTACATGTACATGGAAAAAATGTGTGGCTGAATTTGGAGAATGCAATGTGTCAAGGTCTTGGGCCAGACCTTGTGTTGTTTATGCTCAGCCGTGCATAAATATAGACCTAGATTATACTTGAAACCCCCGCACTGCTCCAGGATGTCACTGGCTCTGACTCAACATATTGACAGTGATTGCTGGAGGATTTTGCAGGTTTTAGGTAGTGGTCGCTCCTTTAAGGACCACATTTAAGAAATAACGGTGGATTTGGCAGGATTGAGGCCATACGCAATTTTTACATGGAGGCAGTTGGAGGATTTTGCAAGATTGCGGTTGCCTCCTAGCAAAAAAAATGCCTGGGGAGTCGAGGTTAATGCATGTTTCATCAGTGCCATTAATTTTGTCACCCGGGATGATTTAAAAAGTGGATCTCACAATCCAAAAAGGCCAGGTTTTAGAGACCATGTATTCATCCATTTTCATTTTGTCGCCGTTTCTTTGTATCCAGGAGGGTCTAGGTTACCGCGTGGATTCCCAGGTCTCCCTGTATCTAGTGGCTGTCATGCAATACATAGCTGCTGACATCTTGAAGGTAAGGCATTGGGTTCATTGGGGGTTCATAGGTAAGGCATTGGGTTCATACGGGTTCATAGGTAAGGCATTGGGTTCATGTGGGGTTCATAGGTGGTTCATAGGTAAGACATTGGGTTCATATTGGGTTCATAGGTAAGGCATTGGGTTCATAGGGGTTCATAAGTAAGGCATTGGGTTCAGTGGGGTTTCATAGGTAAGGCATTGGGTTCAAGTGGGGTTCATAGGTAAGGCATTGGGTTCATGTGGGGTTCATAGGTGGTTCATAGTTAAGACATTGGGTTCATAGGGGGTTCATATTGGGTTCATAGGTACGGCATTGGGTTCATGTGGGGTTCATAGGTAAGACATTGGGTTCATAGGGGGTTCATATTGGGTTCATAGGTAAGGCATTGGGTTCATGTGGGGTTCATAGGTGGTTCATAGGTAAGACATTGGGTTCATACGGGGTTCATATTGGGTTCATAGGTAAGGCATTGGGTTCATGTGGGGTTCATAGGTAACACATTGGGTTCATAGGGGGTTCATACATGTAGGTGGTTCATTGGGTTCAGAGGAGGTTTCCCAAACCATGGCCTTGTCTCCCAGCCGTGGCTTTAGGAATTTTTTAGACCCCTGATTCATGGGACACAAGCTCCATATAGGTCCATTTTTCAGGTACATCGTATCCTGTAGTAGAAGTCCAACGTTTAAAGTTATTCCATTAGTTCTGGATGTTAAAGGCTCCTTACCCCTAACCTCATTCCTCCAAAACCAACCGGGCGGTTTTGGAGGATTTTGAAGGATTGAGACTGAATGTCAAAAAAAAGTGTCGGTTGATTTTGGAGGATGCATTGTGTCGAGGGCGTAGGCTTTACCCTGCATTATTTATGTTGAGCCATGCATAATTGAGGCCCACAATATGCTGGATACGGTACCTTTGGATATCATTGGAACTGCCTCAACGTATTAACAGCGACTGTTGGAGGATTGTGAAAAATTGAGGCAGTGGTCGGTCACCCCACCAATGCACAAATTAAAGAATTAACTAACGGATGATTTTTGGAGTATTGAGGCTGTATCCAATTTGTACATGGTGGCAGTTGGAGGATTTTGCAGGATCGAGGATGGTTTCTAGCCAAAGGGGCCTAGGTGGTTAGGGTTAATGATTCTGGAGCTGAAATTGGAGACAAGGAATTCTAGGGTTTTTGTTCGTTCTTTTTGTAACCGTTGAAATGGTGCTTTTTCATGACGTCCATATTGGTACATGTATCAGACTTTCCAAGGCATTGTTCCTGGATCTCTGCACATTTGCAAGAAATGTGAGAATGTGATAAGTAGTGCTTAAATATGTGTGTTTTATTTTTGTTAAGAATAGAGGCGTGTTTTTTTTTATCTCGGAAATTTGTAAGACAGATGAAATTCCTGTTGTAAATTCTCCTGCAACTGCCTGATTTCAGTTTTTCCCCAACTATTAAATAACATATGGACACCATACATGTGTATATACTTTTCTTAAAACTCTCCTGCTCACAGACAGACACAAAAAATCAATCCTCTTCCCCTGCCTTGCCTATTACACCGGCTAGTCGGCAACAGTCGGATCATATTTCAAGCAAGCACTGTGACTAGTCAAATCCAGTCAACAGACAAAAACAGGCAAGAAGAAGGCACAGCTGGCTTATCAATCACCTACAAACAAAGCATAGCCCTATCAAATTACATAAACAGCCACACAGCTACTCAATTCTGCTTTATGTACATGTAGGCTGGGAGCTCTTAACTGTTGAAAACAGTCACTTGATTGATTTGGACTGAAATGACAACTTGGCACAGAATGTATGCTTGCATAGGAGGCTTAAACTAAGGGAAAATACAACATTTGCAAACATCAAAAAATAAAACTACCAAATCATTTTGAAATACCTTGCTGGACTGTTAGTGAATGACAGTGTAAAGCATCCTGTAAAATCATGGCACCTGGTATACTGTCATTTTCAAGAAAAGTGGTATTTTTGTATCAATTTCCAACGCTGTTCGGCCGACCAGCGTTGGAGAAAACTGGCTTTTTTCTAATACTGGCCCCAATTGACCATCGCACTTGTTTGCAATCGATTACACACCTATGAACGGGTACAAGCCAGCTAGACTGGTTCCCTGACCTTTCAATTCCCCAATGTATGTAAACTGCTCTGTTTCTTCTTATATGGAGTCAGGGAACCAGACTACAGGAAAATGATTGTTTTTCTTGGTTTTTATAGCATTTTCGAACCCAAAACCTCAAAAAAGTCAGTGTAACTATATTTGCTATATATTTCCAACCCCCTAATCCCATCCATTTCTGAAAATTACAGCAAAAGCAAATGATGTATTTAATATGACACCTTAAATTTACAATGTACTTCCAATTTAGTCCAATTTACACGCGTACATCCCTGCAAAGTGCGGTATTCGCCATAAGAACTGTTGTGTACTTGGTCTGACGTTCAATTCAAAGGTAACATGTACTTATTTTTAAAAAAAATTGAAAAGTGGGAAAAAGTGAGGAAACAAAAGTGAAAAAACGTTCTCAGCAATTTACCTGTAGATTCCTGGAAGGCAGGTAAAGTGAAAGTGTGAAACAGACTCGGTTTAATGGTGACATTTCAAAGCCTGGATGCGCTGGAAAAGATTGTTTCCTGAAGAAAAAAAAAACTGTGCAAAAATCAAATTGATTCTCGGCGTTGTCCTTGTCCAGTGGAACTGAAACCAACAGTTTATCCCGGCTGTGCCATCCAATTAGCCGGATGGCGTGTCAAGCAAGAGTCTCTAGAGTGAGCCCGGCCATTAACAACGCTTGTCATCCTTGAGACGGGCTGAAATGTCAAACCCCCTCTTCTTATCTTGAAGGGGACGAGTGGGTGCAGAGACTGTCCCCGATGTCATGAGATCCGGCCCAGAACAATCAGAAAAGGTTACGAGTAGAATAAAAGGTCATAATGTTTATCACCCGCCCAACCATACATTCCCTCTAAGACATTCAGGCTTTTCAGCGAAACCAAGTTCCAAACCCTTTGTGATCGGATGCAGTACAGGGACGCAACCAAATGTCAGGGTCTATTTAAGATGCATTTCCGGGCAGTTTTCTTGAACTTGGGGATAGTAAAATGTCAGGCTTTGTTGCCCAATAGACACACTCGATGCAGATTTACATGGATCTATAGTGACTGAAATACTGCATAATTAGGATTTTGGGCAAAACCCTAGCAATACATGTACTTGCAGTTAAGACTTTATTTTCTGGAGATTTTTTTTCTCCACATTTTTTTTTCTCCACATGAATTAAAAAAAAATAGACAGATCCATGTACACATAGTTTTAATTTGAAACTCGGCATACACAGCAACCTGATGCCACGGTGTGCCTAGAATACTGTATGTATTTTCATTTTCCAAATTTTCAAAATAAATTCAACTATTTGGAATGTACTTGTAATTAGAATGTATACATGTAAGAACATCAGTCTAACACCCAGCAAAATTTGGAAAAAGAAAATGTATATGGGCAATTCCATCCCCATGGTAACTCATGTTACATTTGGAGCGGGGGTTTTCGGTCAACTCTGTGTTGTAAGTTTATAAAGTCAAAGCACTGAGGGTGGATTTTTCTCACAGAAGATGCTTGAAATTAAGTGACTAAACTACAACAAAAAAGGACCAACAAACAGAAGTTCTATTGTTTTGGCAATAAGTGTTTTATTGGTAAATTGCGTTACACTAAAAGACATGCAAGAATTTAAAAACCTTGCATTTGAAAGTTGTCCTCATACTGTACACCGATGGTAACATCTTTTTAGTGCCCTTACATCATAAGGGTATTTAAGTCTTATTGTACGTGTATCATTACAATTATTACAAACCCCTAGAGGGATAGATTTCGGTAACTTACGTTACGGTGACGCACGTTACGGTGACTCACATTACAGTTTGTCGACACATCTTGGGTACAAGTTTAAACATTTAAGAAACTAATAATCAAACAAAAACTCTTTTGGCATAGAATATGAACCTTTTCCTCTTCCTTAAAAACAAAAAGCCACTTGCATTTTGAAATTCCATGTGAAAACAACCTGCGAAAATGACTAGCTAAATCCCCTATACCTTGTATGATGATGCCCCTCTTCATTTATCTGATGAAGTAGTTGTACAATGCACACTTTCAATCTAAATACTCATTTAAAGTGCTACCTTACCTTTCCAATTGATTCTACCCGACTAACACGGCTGCCCACCACTTATATCTAGATCCATAATTTTGGGCAAAATACCAGATTTTTGACCAAAAAATACACTGAAATGTAAGATCTTGTTGTCCCCTTTAAATTTTATACCACATTTGAGGTTGTGGTGCTTGTAATTTCGAAGGTTTCATAAATTTTCAATGTGTCAGCCTTATCCACATTGCCCATATGCTCAGGCATTGGAAACAAATGACTGAACATTTGACTCTACAGTATGATGTACATTGTGCATGCAAAATGTCAAGCTCCAACTCAAGGAATGTACATATATCAGGGGTGTGAAATCTCAGCTTTAAAGCTGATTTCAGCTTTTTTTGTTTTGGATTTCAGCTTTTTTTCAGCTTTTTCTCTCACTTGCTGTGTACAAAAGTATAGGACATTTCTAAAGTTCAGTTTTTTTACACCTTTTTCAGCTGTTTTCAGCTATTTTTATTAGTGGTCACTCACACCCCTGATATATGATGAATATTACAATTGTTATAAGAAAATCCTTTTTGTAGCCACATATTTATTTTGTGCATGTAGGAAACGACATCTTGCAGAGTAGAGGCATTTTTTTCATGTTTTAATTTAGTGCTGCAATTGTACTGGCCAAATTACACATTGAAAAAGTCACTGCAAATTTAAATTTTATGGAGGCTTTGTGCCACTTTTTTTTTTAGGTGAATTTGCAAATGTTGTATACATGTACAGTTAAACATGTGCAACTCACATGGACGCACATGTTCGTTAGTCCACAGTATTTCATTTACGTGTACATTGACATGGTACTCCATAACATATACATTAACCATGTCAACATGCAGTTTGCATATGACTGTAAGTGTACATTGCGTGTAGAGCAAACATTTCATTGTTACATTCCATTATGTACACTTTTGTCTTCAGCACTGTTATGCTTACAATTTTACAACTGTGCAGAATGTTGCATACTTTGGTAATATACCTATGCACATGTTTAGGACGATCTGCCAAACATTGTTACATGTACCTTAATATATTCATATATTGTTACATGTACCTTAATATATTTATAAAAATATTCAGACCCATTGACTCATAACATATTGCTTTTTAATTTTACACAAAGGTGTACAATTATAAGAAAGGTACAAAAAAATGGTTTTGATTTAGAAAAACAAAAGTGGATTTTCTAGTTCGAAACCAATACTCAGCCACACCTTTTTGAAGAAAAGGAGCGAGGGGACAAAAAAGGAAAAAAAAAAACCTGCGTGTATTTCCATCAGTTGACGTGTATATGTGCAACCCTGGACCACTACTCTGGACTTCCTGGTTTGACAAATTGCATCCAGGGTATCCAGAATGCTCCGTTTTAACCCTCGGCGCTGTTTCTGTTCCATTGTCCTCATTGTAGCCACACTGTGTTGCGCACTCTCAATTCTTAATGAAGGCTGTCCCATAAGATTCTGGCTTCATGCTTTCTGAAGATTTTCCTCCTTCTTTTTTTTTAATTTTTGGGTGCATCTGCATCACATTATGCGGTGTCTTACAAGTACAGCAATGATTTGATTATAGACGTAGTGCCTGTGTTTATTCATGTATTGAGCCATTACTGATGGACAATGCAAGGGAAGTGCACATGCTCGACGGACATTTAAACCGAATTGACATGAGTCAGTCTCGCCAACAATTTGCCTCGTCAGACACTACTGTCAGAGGTTATTGCATTACCCCCAAGGTGAGTGCGGTATTGCACAAAACATGCAGAAATGCAGAAATTATCGCAGACATCGTTGTGGATGTTTTCAACGTCGTGAATGTTAACACGCATGCATCGATCTTGGATGTTTTAAAGAAAAGGTTTTGTAATCCGGAGTACATGTATGTAGTCCAAAGCCAACGACAATGATTTTATGTGTTCAGATGTAGAGGGATTCAATTATTTAGTAGCATGAAAACATACAATTGATGCACAGTATTAAGCCAAGGTTACATAAACATGGACTCAGGAAGGTTTCAGATAAAAATAAAGTTAAAGGCGAAAAGCCGCTTTACTTTATTGCTCGTAACAACTCACACAGCTGTGCTGCATCTTTTTGGCCTGCATCTATCATCCATAAAAATCGTTTTGAGGGTGTATTAATCCTAACCTCACCTACATGTAAAGCTACACAATACTACTGAGTACGGTAGTAACCCGTAGTATGCATTTCTGTCCATACAAGTGTGCACAACACATGTAGCATTCTGTAGTATTTGGTCCTTGACCTCCAGAGACCCCTTAAGACGTTAGGGCTATTTAAAAGTAGCCTTAATTTTGAGTAATTTGAAAAATCTTCTTTCTGTAATGAATTTTTCGTTTCTCTCAGGCTATGTTTTGCGTGAAAATGGATAATGTTGCAAGTGGTGAATTTTTGCAAACAGCAGAAACGTTCGCTTTAATATAAATGACTGCAGAGTTGTTAAACAGTGGAACTGCAAGCATTTATAGTAGCCTGTTCCGAAACTACGCAAGCTTTTGTTAAAGCCCTCTGTGTGATGTACATTGTACATGTATACATGTACAGGTACCAGGTACTTGTACATTAATAATTAATGCAGCTCAAACAATTCTACATTGCTGTTCGCGCCCAGGGTACGCCTTCAACCCTTGTATGTAAATAGACATCGAGCTCCTACCCTAGAAACAGGCTTGGCTCAGTGCCAACGTGTGTAAGCAGCCTTCTTGATTCCTTGCCAACAAACGTGCGCTTGCGTTTATCTATCGGGGGGAAAAGTGAAAATCCTTCCTAGAATCGTAAAATCCCCCAACCCTCCCTCCCCCTAAAAAAAAAGTATTGCTGTTTTATAGGTCTTTTTCCTGGTATACCACATACACTTCACATTGACCTATACATGATGGGTTTTTCTGGGTATAAAGGATCTTTGCTCATTGTGAAATGGACCCCACGCATGCAGCAAATGCCACCATAAAAACAGGAACATTGTGTGCTTGGACCGGATTAATGATGCTGAGCTTATAAAAAGCATTTTCGAGGCCTTCTACAGGCACGGTTACTGTTTGCTTAAAGGGAATGTACAATGTACGTACATCATTGGCTTTTGCTGTAATTTTCAGAAATGAACTATTTGAGGGATTAGTATAATAGATCAAATATTGTTTCACTGACATGTTTGAAGTTTTGTGTTCAAAAATGCTGGAAAAACCAAGCAAAACAAAAATGTTCAAGTAGTCTGGTTTCCTGACTCCACTAAAGATGAAATGGATCAATTTATATAGATGCCGGAAAATTGTAAGGTCAGGGAACCAGTCTAGCTGGTCTGCACCCGTTCATGACATGTAACCAATAGCAAACAAAATTTGCACTGAAAAAATGGTAAATTTGGAGCAGTAGTTGAAAAATAGTTAAGTTTTTCCAACGGTGGTCGGCCGACCATTGTTGGAAATTTATACAAAATACCACTTTTCTTGAAAATGACTTCACACCAGGTGCCATAATTTGACAGGATGATTTAGACTGTCATTTATCAACATCCTAGTAAGGTATTTCGTACGTGTAAATATTTGATAGTTTTGTTTTTCGATGTTTGCAAATGTTGTATATTCCCTTTAAATAGAGGTACGTATATTATTGGGGACAGATTCAGGGCTTTTGATCCACTTGAGGAACTTGAGTGCTTGTCACCCCTAAAAATCACTGGAACAAACATACACCTGCATCCTGTATGTACGTGGAATAGGACACGATGTGAGCTTGATTGTGTTTGTTGGGGGATAGTTTGGTTTGTTGACTTCCAAATTGACACGGTTCCATTCGGGTGGAAAGTAACTTTGTATTGTTGCGGTGCACGCATGTAGGGGAGCATCAGTGCCTAGCTGCAACAGCTTTTTCCCCCATTGCGCCACTTGCACTTACCACTGTTTTTCATAGATGCACCCCTGCTAAAGGAATCTCTGGGATTTTTTGGCTGTTAGTTTGGTGGCTGCTAGATTTTTCTGACCCAAAATTTGTCACCTGCTGTGGGTGTGTATGATTACTACCTGTATTAGGATTTGAAACCCATACGTTGTTTTTTTTCTGCTATTGGCTGTTTAAGTATGACTTAAAATTTTAGTTAAAGAAAAAAAAAATGGGCCGATTTGGCTTGGAACCTCCCATGCATTAACTACAGAGCAAGGAACAGATGCTTGAACTACATACATAAAGAGCAATTCATGCACAGTTGTAAAACTTGAAATGAGCAGTGTTCAATCATTGATGAATTCTTTCATTATTCCTCCATGGTTCAATGTACATGTACATGTAGAGGAATAGGCCTACACGTTTTAAATTTCAGTATCGAGGGTAGTAAATGAAAAATACATGTACGTGTACATGTAGTCATTTACGTAAAATGTGCACATGTGCCTCAGGGGTGCATACATGTACGTACAAGCAATGGTCACCATCCTTCAGAATTTGAGTGCATACATGTACATGTACATGTACGTACCGGTATGTGTACATGTACATGTGTTAGTTCTGCTGCATCTATGAACATGTACATGTACATGGTTCAATCACACAATGGGGATCAAAGGCCAGTACATCTATCCCTATTTGCCATCTGGTTCACCCAGAGCAGTATTCTCATCTCGGGCAGAAATCAATCATGCTTTTTTGGCTGCACTTTTGTCACGCCAGCTGGAAGCAGGGTCTGTTACAGGAAGCCCAAGGCTCAGTTACACTACATGTACATGTGTACATGTTGTCAATTGTAGCCAGTTTACTAGTGTTCCGGTACTGTACGATAGTCTATGAAATAATAGATGGTCGCCAAGTGAGCCTCTGTCATATGCATGCAGATTTGGCGTTTATTTATTCAAGACTTGGACTTTCCCTGAAATGGGACAAAAATGGGACAGTGCCAACGTACAGGTACCGGTATGTACCCATTTTTTTGGAAAAGGGTCTCTTTCTGTTTAGGCCGAATAAAAAAACAAACATGTTTAGTGTCCCTGCCCGCTTCCTTTTTGAAGGCCGCCTTCTTTAAAAAAAAAACCACACACGAAAAAACGATGAATTATAAATAGTGACATCATTTCGGCCTCTTTGTCTGTTGCATCTAGCCCATGTGAAGCTGGTAGGCCTATGTCATTCCTGAGTCCAAGTGATGGTCATTTAAAAAAAAAGCTGGCGGCCATCTTGAAAAATAGCCTGGTCGGGCGGCCATTTTGGAAGGGGGGAAAAAAGTGCCTCCTATCTTTTTTCAAAAAGGCAGGACGCTAAACATGTTTTTTTTTTGGCCTTATGTGCAGCATACAGGTTTCGGAAATGTGCAATTAAAACATTTTTTGTTAAATTGCGTGAATTAATTTTTTTTCTTTTATTGAGCCAACTAATATGCAGCCAATCTCTGTGTTTGTTTCCCATGTAAATCAATGCACCAAATGTGAAATGAAAATCAAGGGACTTAAATGTTATCTCAAAAAATAATAATAGTTTTTGTTTACCTTTGCAAAGTGCACCATGTACCTGAAAGGCATGTTACCGGCACATGTACCAGTATTCGCAGAGGGTACCGGTATGCTTACATACATACATGTACAGTGTACATCTACGTTTGTACCTGTATCGGTATTAAATTGACAGCATTGAACAATATTTCTTGGTTGGTTCTTGGTTGGTTCTTCTTCTAAATACTCCGCTTGGGAGTTTATACAGGAGGCCAGAAACACCGGGGCAAACCCCTTCTCTTAGCAGTAAGTGTCACTGGGTTCTTTCAGTTTTACATGCATTGGATTGCACAACACACGGGACCTACGGCTTTACGTCCCATCCGAAGGACGAAGCAATAATGGTTAAGTGCCTTGCTTATTACAAAAAAGTGTCCACCTGTCGGGCTCGAACCCACACCACTGTTGCCTCTGAAACACCAGAGAATGAGTCCGGTGCTCTGAACCGCTAGGCCATGACACTCCACAACAATATGTTAGCTTCAGAATATAGTTTTTACATATAGTGTATCAAACTCTTTTTGAGGTGTGATCACATTTAATATTCGAGTTTCATTTGTTTGATAAAAAAAAGGTTTTCGAAGAATTCACTATTGCAACAGTTGAATGTGGCCATTTACACGTGTACAATATATGTCCGATCATGGTCTGATAGTGGGTTGGGTGTATTTCTTTTGTGCGATGAAGTACATGTAGTATACCAGTAGGACAAATTGCCTTTTCCATTTTACAAGCATTTTTTTTGTTTACAATTTCATGGAACTCCTACCCATGCATCATTGTCTTGTCTTTGAAAGGTGGCGAGGAGGATAAGAATGTTAGGCTGACAGGTGATTGATGTGGTTCAACATTACTTTGTATCACTAGGCAAGGTCTGAATGCACAGCAAAGAATGGATACACGGATAATATTAGTAACCCAATCATTCCAGTCCTTCCTCCATTGGCTAAATACATTTAAAAGTATAATACAAAGAGAATGTTTAATTGTTATCGTAATTTTGATACGTGTACGTGACAAGCATACAGCACATTTGTGATGCGATCAAGCTTAACCCTAACACCCTAGGCCTTTTTACTAGGAACCATCCTCAATCCTCCAAAATCCTCCAAAATTTTACAACAGTGCCTAATTTCTTCAAAATTTTCAGACAGTCCTGCCTCAAAATGCATTCATCCTCAATCCTCCTCATCCAAAAATGTTGCACTTATGTTCAAATGAAGGGTACCCAGCCCCTCAATCCTTCAAAATCGTCAGACAGTCCTGCCTCAAAATACCATTCAGCCTCAATCCTCCAAAATCCTTTTCTGAAAAAATACCATTCAGCCTCAATCCTCCAAAATCCTTTTCTGAAAAATACCATTTAGCCTCAATCCTCCAAAATCCTTATCTAAAAAAAATACCATTCAGCCTCAATCCTCCCAAATCCTCCAAAACCACAAGGAGGATTTTGGAGGATTGAGGAGGGTTAGGGTTAATGAGTCATTTGTCGACCCTAGTCAATTTTTAAGTTTTTTGTTACAGTTTTGAATAGAGCACAATCTCAGCATTACTGATGGTTCAAAAATTATGGAAGTCGGAACATCAAGAGATTCGATGAAGTGATGTGATGAAGTGGCCCTATTTTGGCCTGAATCTCCAAATGAAAGTTCCCGACAAACAACTCATTTAGCTTGATCGCGTCACATGTATTGTTTGATTATTCACAGACGGTCGAAAATATCTTCCACTTCCCCTGCCATGCATTATATATGGACTAGTAAAAAAAAACCCAATCAGATCACATTCAGGGAAACACTGTGACTAGTCAAATTCCATCAACAGACAAAAGAGGTAACTGGTAGGTACAGCTGGCATATCAATCACCTCCAGTCAAAGCATGGCTATATCAAACCAACCAGGAAATTCTAAACCGTTAAAAACAGTCACTTGATTGACTTTGACTGCTGTGATGGCGTAGCTGAATTTGCCAGCCAGAGAGGGAGGGTTAAAATACATGTATAAATTTGGCACAAACTTTTCGGGGACGCAAAAATGAAAGTGATACCACAGAAAGTTGAGATCACAAGATTTATTGACATTCAATACAATTATTCCTAATGTTTCATTTGTTTGAAATGTTTGTTTTTGAATAGCCTGTTAGGGTTACACCTACATATGAAGTTGATCTAGATACATGTACATGTATTTTCACTTTCAGCAGAATGTGAACGTATGAACAAGGCACCTCTTTGGTTCTCCAGTGTTCGTGTGCACTCAACATTTTTGGAGTTTCTCTTGCCTTATTTTTGTATCTTTGGGAATACAAATTTTTACCACAGATAATTTTGCAACACTTTTTATCATAATTTTGTTCAAACCAAATGCCTATTCTGACCACGTTCAATTGGATCGGAGGTTCACTGAATTACGTCTCTGTTGATATCCCACAAATGTACGAGAATGTTTCACGAGACTCCGGGGTACTTTGGGGTGCAAACTTTTGTTGTTGTGTTCACCAACATTTTTTTGGTTTGTTTTCTAAATGCAGTTGGCAGGAAACTACGTGAAAAATATACGGCACATGGAGATATGCTGCCAGGACATCAAAGTGGCCATGTGTGCTGACAAGGTGGGTTTCTAAGACTAGAGCTGGAATCAGCATGCTCTTAGGAAGTTATTTTTAAAATGGTTTTGTTTGATGGGCATCTTTGTGGTTTACAAAAAAGGATGCTTCTTTGCAGATTCAGATTTGATTAACCCTAGCCATCCCAAATCCTCCAGAATCCTCTTTGCAAAATGGAGGACTTTGCAGGATTGAGGTTATATGGCAAAAGTGTGTGGCCAATTTGGGGTGATGCACTGTTTCAAGGTCTTAGGCTGGACCTTGTGTTGTTTATGCTCAGCCGTGCTTAAAGTTAGGCCTAGATTATACTTGAAATTCTCCGCACTGCTCCAGGATGTCACTGGCTCTGCCTCGACATATTGACAGTGATTGCCGGAGGATTTTGCAGGATTGAGGCAGTGGTCACCTTCCAAAGACCACATTCAAGAAATAACAAATAATTTTGGAGAATGGAGGCTGTATACAGTTTTACATGGAGGTAGTTTGGAGGATTTTGAGGTTGCATCCTAGCAAAAATTCCTAGGGAGTTAGGGTTAATTAATGACTGAAGTTTGACTTTGACTGATGGCTAATGATTGGACACTGACACCTGACAACTTTGGACTGATGACTGATGAATCGTGATTCCTGATTGATCGACTATCAGTGATCAATAACTGATTGACCTCTCTCCGCAGGTCCTGATGGAGATGTTTCACCAAGACGATGAGGAGGTGTCCATGTCCTCCTTAGCCCTGGAGGACAGCGAGGAGTCTGACGACCGGACCGGCACGCTCAAATATGACGAGGTTGTCAAGGACATGATCCTAGAGGAGACCCAGTACATACGGGACCTGAACCTCATCATCAAGGTCTTCCGTCGCCTCTTCTCTGAAGAGTCTAATCTGTTTACTGAACAGGTGAGAAGGGAACATTTTTGGTACAGCTTAAACCCTTGGACTATGCTTTTATCAGTCACAGGCAGTCAAAAATATCTTCCACTTTTTCTTTCAAATCCCATCAAATGACAAAAGAGGTAACTTTTAGGTACAGCTGACATAATAATCACCTTCAGTCAAAGCATGGCTTTAGGCCCCATCTCGATAATGAATGCCCGTTATTTCCCGTTCTGTCTGCGTTCCGGACGATCAGTCTGCAGTTGTCAAGGAGGGCGAGAATCTGCAGACTGGACGGGTGTGTGCGTTCAAGCACGGCAACTTTAATGAGCTAGACCAGCCGTGCACTTTTGTTATCTCAACAATGATGCATGAATAAACATGAGTCACCGTAGACCTCATGAATACACACGGTCGGTACGCAGAAAGACGTTCCGTTTTGTTATCAAACAAAACATTGTACATTATGATTGTGTGAGCAGGAACCGGCCTTTTAAATACAAGTGAATATGATAGCGGAGCGAAGATCGAGCGAATTCGTCATCTGCAAACGTTTCCAGAAAGGTTTCTGTAATAAATATAATAATTTATTTCATGGCGAGAATATGAACTGGCCGTATATATGAACGTTAATTTCACCGAAACCTTAAGGCTTTGAACCGAGTTTTCTTACAAAGATCGTAACAAAAGCCGATGGTACATGGAACATAATCACTGCGTAAGATAACTGCCAGGATAACCCCTCTTTTTGTCATTCTAACAAAATATTTCACTGCATTTTGCTCCGAGATTGCCGTATTTCAATGCAAATTAATGTTTTGGAAGTTCTCCACTTCATCCCAATGAAATAAAAAACGATGTGTCACGTAAGTTTGCCGCAAAATTCTGAAGATTTGAGAAGTTTTATGCTTCTATAAGAATTACCATTTGAAAATTTGAATGAACACAAATTGAGATGGGCAACATTCCGGGTTGTAAATCACTGCTTAACGCTTGGAAAGAATTGTGAGGGTCTAAAAGTATGCGATTCAATTCTTATTTTTTTGACGTACATAAAAGGCCAAGTAGTAAAATGTTTTAAGAAAAGAATACATGAAACAGCCGTTTTGCTGGCGGGGATTTCCCCACAGCACGCAACGCAAATAGTCAGCTCCCAAATACAATTGCTTACTAATTCAAGTGGCTGTGATCCTGGTAACACGACGCGTCGACGACACATCCAAAACGGTATGCATTTTAGTTTGCCGACCGCATGCAAGACGCAGAAGGACCTGACGCACAGACTTCGTGCACATTTCACGAAGTTAGTGACAAAAGGGGACATTTTGCTGCGTCGTACTACTGCAAGTAGTGGTACAGCTTCAACACCTTGGACAAATGGAATTTCCTTCTCCAAGTTGCACATTTAATTCGAATGCCGATGGTCTTGACAGTTTGGTATTCGACTAGTGAGGATCCGACGTTGACTCCATCTATGATCTAGACCACATGCTCCATCGCTTTGCAGGATTATTAGTATTAACAGAATCGTTTGAAATCATATTAACCTAAAGTGTTTTATAACTGGATAGTAAACTTTTTGGATTAAAAACGGACTGATTTTGAGTAGGAGAGTGCAGTTAGATAGAATGATAAAATAATGGGGCATAATATTATAGTCACGTCACCATGCATGGTCACTCTAATTTATATAAAAACGCATGGTTTTGTATTAAATATAAAATATCAATATTTAAGATTGTATAACAATAAAACGATTTCAAAAATTAGGCATGTGAACAACCTCATCAAATGCAAAATGTAATGAACTAAGTTCGGGGTAAATATTTTCGAGAAATGAACATCGCACTGGTTAAAAATGTTATTCCCCGGCCGGGCCATGCCCGCACCGGTACGTAGGCACAGCTGTCTAATAATAAACTCCCCAGCCCCACTCATACGCCTGCACGGTAAACAGCCGTTGACAACTCCAATGTATCCTGGCCTTTGTGGGAAAGGGTTGGCTCATTGCCAAACAGAGCGTGGGAAACAAGACAAACATGTATATCGTCATGGCTACGAAATTCTACCACCAATGAGAAGACCCGATGCCAACATCCGAGCAAAACTGTTTCAGTCGACATGGCTGATAGGTCATAAAAAGCGGCACAGCTAGGACCGCCCAAAACTCATCACGGTTGAAATTCATGCGGATTTCTCAAACACTTCCATCATAGCAACATAATTGTCAAGGAAACCAGTGACGTGCAGTGAAGGCCCTCGTAAATATTCATGAGTCAGTTTCTACCAAAAAATCTTCCATAATGATATTGGGTGATTTATTAGTTCATCTACTCGTGCTCTTTTGTCTGCACTAGATATTGGTGTACTCCTAAAACTGTGCAATAGGCCTACACGACCAAGTGGTTTTCTCGTGCATAGTCATTTTCTACCCTCTGAAAATTAGTTTTTATTCTTTTAATATTTTGTTAGCTCCCATTAAAAAAAATTGCTCGGCCGCAGTAAAACAAACTTTATTATTCGTTGATTTCGATGTCACATTCAGAAGTGAATGACACCATATTATTTCATAAAGAACACAATATATATTTTTAAAAGCATAGAGACTAACTTTATGCTGTATTTTCTAAAGATACTACATGTACGTTGTTTAGTTTTCAATATTTCTTACATATTCATTACACGATAGAGCAAGGAACATGATTAGCCTACACTCATCATTTTTCTTACATTCTAGATTGCGGAAATGAACTCTCTAATACCTCGCACAGTCAAATTAAATTTATGAAAATAACAATGCATAATTATGGAACTTGGGTAGGATAATTACTATTTTGGGGGTGTGGGGCATTAATTCTTCAAATGCTTCATTACTCCACATTAATTACCAATAATTATATTATAATAAATACCGAAGGGTCTCTTGATGAAGTCTAAATATTTTTGAACAACATTTCATATCATTGCCATGACGTGTGTGATGGTCTCCCCGTCTCGTCAAGTAAATGGTGGCTTCTTGAGTACCTACTCAGAAATCGACAAGGAAATGTTAATACACATGTATATTATATATATTAGGCCAAGCAAATTTTAAATACATAGCAGAATGTTTGATGTCCAAGGAATCCTTATTTAATTAACAATAAGTTGATTTTTAAGTCAGGTTTGTACCTATCATAACAACAAAGTTGCGATTTTATTCCCTGGACCTTTATTCTGTCCGGACGCGCGGAGAAAACACCGCGATGCGGCCAGACACAATGCCACACAGCCGGCCCACCGCTCGCTACGCGTTTAGCATGGTCAAAGTATAGTTCAGATCCCGCTCCACACTGCACAACACAGCAACAGGGATAATACGTGCACATTACCGCGTGTCAAACAAGTCTGACAACGGCCGATCCCGCTCCACACAAAATGCCATCAGCGTACAAAAATACATGCGGTAGTAGACTATCTATCAGTCTGGTTCCAACTCTCGCGACCGTTGTCAGTTACTATTTGCTCGTTTCGCCTCTGTTGTACCATGGAGTTATTTCTCCGTGGTTACTTGTACTTGTGCCTCTCTATTATTACAATCGAAACCGTCGGATCGAACACGTACGTATTGTACGAAAACTGGCGTTAAACCACCATGTTTTTAAAATACCAGAAAAATTACTTGCTGAAAAGGCTTATACTAGGCCCCCTTCATTTTTGGATTTTGCATTTGACCATTTTTTGTTTTGAAGTCGGTATCGTATTTTTTTTTTCCATCCAAACCAAGACAATTTTGTGGGGTCGCTTTTTTAGCGCTTTTAAAAGGGGCCGTCGCGCAGTTGACTAAACCAAAAGTATTTTTTTTATATCGTGACAAATGTTTTTACTTATTAACTCCTCTCGTTGTTTAGGTTCTGGTAAGAGAATTCGTGAATGCCGGTGAAAAAAATCGTGAATAAGGCCGGTCTCACTAGCGCGAAAGCCAACGCCAATTTTTGGCGCATATTTAATTTAGTTTGCAGGGTGAGCAAAATGAAGACGTAATTTTGACTTCGCTTTGCGTGAGTTAGGTTAAACCGTTGAACCCGTGTACATGTACATGTACATTACCGCACAAGTATAATACTAGTCACATTACATTCCTTCATGTGCTCACGAGGCGAGGCTCACAACATGGCTATAGTAGTTGCGGTTTTGCAGGTCGGTATTCTGCAGACTGACCGGCCATTCATATTTAAATGATCTCTCTGGCACTGAGCCTGGCCCGGCGGGTCTGCAGAAGATCGGGCATATTCACACCTTTTGTTATTTAAATGAATCGTTCTGGCCCGTGCCAGGACGGGTTGTCAAGGGCTCTTTTGTTCAAAAAGTCTGCAGGATCCTTCAGAAAGAACGGGGTACCGACGCCCATTCATTATCGAGATGGGGCCTTACCAAATTAACAAGGGAATTCTTAACCGTTAAAAACAGTCACTTGATTGATTTTGACTGCTGCGATGGCGTAGCTGAATTTGCTAGCCAGAGAGGAATGGTTAAATTACTAGAGCGCTAACTCCTACCTTCATGTATGATACTTTCAAACAAGTTCTGGGCGCAGATATTTTGAATGGTTATGCTTGATCGTAGAACAAATTTAACGCGAGAGTACCACAAACGTGGCTGCACGTGCGCGGTTTAAGTGTACTTTTTTTGTGTGGAGCACAACGAAACACTATACTATTGATTTTGAGGCTTGTGAGTAAAAATTCACAAGCTTACTTGGGCGGGACTCGAACCCACGCCCTCCTGCTTACAAGTGCAGACATCTTACCACTCGACCACTGAGCTTGCCGTGGTTGGCTGGCCGATTCGAGTCTGATGTAGCAGCAGGTTCCGCTACCAACCTTTTTATAATCTGGAATTTGTGTCGGGGAGTTGTATATTTTTGTATTGGGTTTGCCCTTAACAAAGTTTTTGTATAAACACTGTATACTTAGTGTTGTCTGAGAGTCGGGTGGGACTCGAACCCTCAACCTCCTGCTTTATACTAGTGTGGTAAACTATTCGTTCTTGCTTGAGTTTGCTCATAAATGTCATGGTACCATGATCATTGCAACCTGTGTGTTTGGACTCATAGGATGTGGCAGACATCTTTGGCAACCTCCTAGACATCCACAGTATCTCGGTGTCCTTCCTGAGCCAGCTGGAGGATGCCATGGAGATGATGGACGACAACAGCTCCTATCCTGCCATTGGAGAGTGCTTTGAAGAAATCGCTGAGGTACAGAAAACCAGAATTTGTTAAATCGAGTATTTGACACATTGTAGAAAGTTCTATCTGCGATTTGCTTGCGCCGTTACGAAACCTTTGGCATCAAGCACGAAAGTCATGCTCAGTCACAAAACTAAGAAATCATGTGTTTAGGCCAAAAAAAAAAAAGTCTCCGGTTTCTGGTATGGAGCTTGTCCAAAAAGTGGTGTGGCGACGCGGCTTTTTTTTTTTTTTAACCCGACTTTTTTGCTTCAAATTTGCTTCAAATGTCGGCTGATGACTGCAAATGGTGCCCGACTAAACTTAGTGCAAATATATGGGAGTCCAGAGAGGCCACATAAAGCTTATTCTCGATCATAACCCCATCTAAAAACACGTTGAAATTGCGCAGCAGCAGAATTCCAGTCAAACCAGTGAGTTTGGCGGTTTTGAGACATCATCTTTCATTGAAAAAAAAACTTTTTCATTTTGCCGACGCGCATGGCTACGGCGACGCGCGCGCAAACCAGAAACCGGAGACTTTTTTTTTTGGGCCTTATCGTGGAACAAGCGGAATCTTGACACAGAAAAATCGCAACCATACTTATGTCACCCACAATGTGATGACGATTCCGTGGTGTACCGTAGATGTTATTACGTGACTTGTTAAAAAGTGTTGCGCATACCGGTATGTTAACCTGAGTCATGTGCAGATCCCAAAACTGAGAATTCATGTGTTAACTGTGGAGCCAGCAGCATTTGATGCAGAGTTATCGTGCTCATGTCACCCACAACGCGACAACGATTCCGCGGTGAAGAAGAGATCACGTGACTTGTGCACATGTTGACCTGAGACATGCTCTGATTACAAAACTGAAAATGTCGCGCGCATGACATTGTAACTTCAACAGAACGACCGGGATTGATTCGCTCCTTTCGGAAACACGTTCCATCGTGGTGCACAAGTTTTTCTGAGTTTTCGTTTTTTCATGTCATTTTAAGAATCCCTTTTGAAATCTTGAATCTCTGAGGTTTTTCCGTTAAAGTGTTATTATGAAAGTTTATATACGGGGCTAGTAAAAAAAAACCGAAACCCAAATGTCGGGGCCATTGTTTTAGTGAAGTTATGGATGTAGCACTTTCAAAATCTAGGATATGAAAGCCCAATTCATAAGCTTTCTTTTAGTACAAGAATCACTCAAATCACTCATGTACTTTTCAAGTTACGGAGTTTTAAACACAACCACTGTTTTAAAGTTCTGTCCACAGATCACAAAAAAGGTGTGTGTTCTTTCAGCAAAACAAAAACAATTCACACACATCACACACATGTGATTTGTTTTCGTTTTGCTGAAAGAACACTGAACTTTTTTGTGATCTGTGGACAGAATCTTAAAACGGCGGTTGGATTTTTCATTCGCCCCCGGTCTCACTCCTGCGCCAAACGCTTTTGGCAGTTTTGGTTCATCTCTCTGTGGCCTTTCCATGATCTTTTGCAGGGTGAAGAGTTTGAGCCATACATCCCCTATGCTAACCAGATCCTGAGCAGAAAGTGCCGAGATACTCTCGACAGATTGATGACCCGGCCGGAGGTGGTCCGCTATTTTCAGGTAATTTTTGTTGTTCATCAAAGGTGTTCCCAGTTTAAAATCTGGCAAAGCATTTACTTTTAACCAATCATTTGATATCTTAGGACATGGAATTTCATGTTGGGGAGATGTACATTTCAATATTAGGTTTTTACCATATTTTTAATTTTGGATTCAGAATGATTATTTTTTGGTGTGTGTGCAATATTTTGTTTTGCAATAAAGAAGCTTAGGTCCTTTTACCCAATGGTTTTGATGCAGAAAGTACCCTTTACCTCTGTTACAAAGACAGAGTTACAAAGACTTGAACATATTGCCATCATACACTCGGTGCTCACGTGAAGACTTGACGGATTTGTGCACACTCACAATGAAATTAATAATTATCCCTCCTATTGTTCGATCAGTCAAAGACAGTCAGTTTTTTTTTTATACTTTCCCTGCTATGCCAGTGGTGGATCCAGGGAATGCGGAGGGGGCACCCGCCTCCAAGGCAGTGGCCAGAATTTTCTCAAATAAGCCCATTGTTTACCTGAGAAAGCTCTTATTCTCATGGCATTTTTGTTGAGATGAAACCTCAATCCTCCAACTGCCTCCATGTCAAAATTGCGAAATCCTCTGTGTTTTTTTGTTAATGTGGTCCTTTGAAGGGTGACCACCGCCTCCATCCTGCAAAACCCTCCAGTATCACTGTCAATATGTTGAGGCAGAGGCGGTGACATCCTGGAGCAGTGCAGAGGATTTCAAGTATAATCTATGCCTAAATTTATGCATGGCTGAGCATAAACAACACAAGGTCCGGCCCAAGACCTAGACACAGTACATCCTCTGAAATCAGCCACACATGTTTGCCACAAAGCCTGAATTCTGCAAAATCCTCCATTATGCAAAGAGGATTTTGGAGGATTTGGGAAGGTTAGGGTTAATTAGATATCATGGTTAAGTGGTTCTGTCGTGGCCATTACAGTTTCTTTCATTATGCTGGAATTATCCAAAGATGTATAAAGCCCTCGTGTAAGTAATGCAACGTGTCGTTTTTTGTTACCACTCCAGCTCCAGGATAACTTCAGGGATGCAGTAGTTTACGTACTCCCCAAGCTCCTTCTGGAACCCATCTACCACTGCATACACTACTTTGATGTACTTAAGGTAAGCAGATTAACAGGGAAAGCAATATAGACTCTGTGCACAAGTACCCCCTCAACGGTTATACAAAGAGAGGGTTGGGGGATCACTGGGAGGGACATTAGTTTGTATGCCTCACGCCCACGTGAAGACGCTACAGGTTTGCCATGTAGTGACACAACAATGAATCACCAAGAAAAAACATTTACAACAGCAAAATATCCAAAATTCTAGCAACTTTTTGTGCTGAAATAGCTGTAACATTGAGGTTTCTGCCCGGAACGACATCACAGTTTTGCTCATGAATATGGAAATTGGCATTAGCATAAAAACCCAAAAGACACCGAGTTACCCTTGAAAATGGCAAAACGAAAATCGAAAGTAAAGTTAAATGGGACACATAGGTGGATTTTCAAGGAATGCATTGAACAAAAATTATATTGCATGGGCCTTTAAATGGGCGAGGCGTACTTTGCGCAGTGTTCACGTGAACCAGTATGCGCACGTGGTGTGTCCCTCTCACTGGTACTCCTAAAAGTGGTCACAAAGCCCCAGCTGCTGTTCGTGCACGGAGTCTATACAGATGCTGGCTGCTGTGATGTAGTCCATACTGTTGTATAGTACACCAAGGCAAACAAATGTTGAGTTTGATAGTAGCAATAGCCGCATATGGCATACAAAACCCACTGACCACATCACTATGGACAATCGTTTTTGTCATACCTCTGTCTTTATACTGTATTTTCATTGGCCCAGGACGATCACCTGACCGGGCAATAAATATGCATGGCACACTCCCGTTGTATATCACATTGTGATATCACATGCATGTAGACTAGTCCCTGCCCCACAGTCCAAACCATTATGCGCGGACCGCGTTTAAACCAGACTATACTTGTACTCACTGGTACCCCGCAGTACTTTCACGTTCCACAATATAATGTATAGCAGTGAGGGAGCAGTGCATTTGCAGACGATATTTACTTTAATTTGGCGGCCAGCGACGAGCGGCATTAAGATTATGTTTACGTTTTTGACTGACTCTAGTAACGGTGCCTAGGCCTTCAGAACTTCGGAAATGCAGAGCTGACACAGTTAGTTTTTTCGTATACGATCCTCATCAGCCTCAGCATGTCAGCTGAGCCCGGAGGCACAGATTCTCCGCCCCAAAAAAGGTTTTTGAGCCGCTCCAAACAACAAATAAAAGATTTTGCTTTTGAACAAGACTCATCGAACACCAAACGTTTGCCACCCTTAATTTCCCTTAGAAAAACAAGTAAAACACATCATCAAGACAGAGGTATAACAAAACAGTTGTTGACTGATGTGATGTGGGATATGACGTTTTGAACACCCTCGGGGACGCATAGCACCCTCGGCTTCGCCTCGGGCGCTATGTGTCCCTCGGGTGTTCAAAACGTCATATCCCACATCACATCAGTCAACAACTGTTAAATAACACTTAGTCCTTTTTTTTTTTATTAAAAATGTTGAGTTTGAAGACCGTGTCCACTTGTTCGCATAATGCGTTGCTTTCATTGACCTTCAAAAACCTAATGTTTCTCACGTGAAATATGGAGGTGTTTTAATAACTTGACAAAAATCACTTTGCGAAAAAAGAGAAAACAATTGGGTGACTGTTGCCTGTTGGCAATGACAGATACAAGAACATAGGTGAGAGTGGGATAAGCATAGAGCTATATTATTACTAGGGCGCTAACTCGCTGTACAAGGTGAAGTCTGCTGGGCGCATCCATGTTTATGCACAAACTTATGGAAAACTCGTAATTGACTACGGCTTTAGTACGGCTATTTGCATATATCTGCGTTTGTATTCTATACTGTTGCGTTATCGAAGCTGGTACACCCAAAACCGAAACGCACAATCAGTAAATGAGTGTTTTATTTTGCTCTGCGCAAACAACGCAAACGTGTGCGTTATACTTGCATGTTGCATTTAGAGTACATAATTCAAACCTCAATTTCATCTTCATTATGTTTTACAAACACGTACTTGAATTCAAAATGTCTGTGCTCAGGACGGCTTCAAAGTATCTCCACGGGGGAATGAGGAGTTAGCGCTCTAGGAAGTTAATATAGCTCTGTGGGGATAAGTCATTTGGACCATGAAAGTGTTTTGGTGCTTTTTGACAGCCTGCATGTTTTAATTCACAAGTTACTTTGTTGTTTTACAGCTCCTACTGAAAACGTCTCCCAATGAAGACGACAGGGAAAGCTTAAGACAGGTAACCCAAGCATTTTCTGATAAACGCAACGTAATAAAGCTCAATCCTGCATTTAATGTAAATTTGATACCTTCTAATCTCAGTCATGCAACTTTTCCTTGGATCAGCTGATTTCCTCGTTTTTCACTTCAGGGCAATCCCAGCGTTATGTAATGTCCGTGACAGCTTTTAAGAGCTCAGTGAATAAACCTTAAAATATATTTTCCAAATCTTATAACATCCTTCGTCTTGAAACTGACATTTGCTTGTCCTTCCCCCATCAGGGTTTGCTACCATTAGTCATAATTAAACTCTGTTTTAAAAGAACTGTTATTTCTATCCACATGAATTAATGAAACAAGTCAATGCCAAATGAATTAATGAAACAATTCAATGCAAAAGATGTACTCTTTGTTTCAATCAACTTCATGTAAACAGTTGTCATTTATTCTAACATGTCTTACAGTCGGTTCTCCACAGTTGTAAGTTCAGTTGTAAACTTTGTGCATAGTTGGAGCAGTACCAACCTGCTACATATTATTGGAACAGCTAGTTTAGTTTCGGGCTATCAAAATGGATCAGATCATGTTTATTTTGGTCTTAATTTTTGTCATGTACATACATACATGTGACAGTTTTTTGGTCCCTGGGGCTTTTCATAATGTCATACAGCTTAGTTTTAATTTCTTAATTGCCAGTGTACATGTATTGGTATTATAGTGTATCAACTCTTACTCATTTAATGGCCGTGAGGACAGAGTATCTTTAATCACCCACAAGGTTCATGTATAAGCCAACTCGGTATTCCAACTCAACGTGTGCATCAAGATTTGACAGGTTTTCATTTCGAGATGATCAATCCCATGTTCCTGCTAATGCATACATATGGACTTTTGGTTCAAAATTTAAAAACTTGTGAATGCACCATTGTTATCTTTTTGATTGCATGAAAAGTTGACTACAACTTTTTCCCGATATTTAATGAGGAGACCGGATTCAGGAATGTAAATCAAGGCCTGAAATATGGTTAGCATTGCCCCTATCCCTCCGTTCACAAGTACCCCCTCACCGGCAAAGGAAGTACAGTTGGGGGTGACCGACCGATGCCATCTTGCCTAACTGCAATTCATTTGCTGCGAAGCACGGCCACTGCGTGTACATATACAAATCCCCTGGTGTACGTGCGTCGCACACAAGGAACGGTGCGCGTCAACCAGCGAAATGTCCCGCCCATGGGACGTCGTTGCTAGGTAAAAGGGCGCCCTCTTTGGTTGGCGCACGGAGCCCATGGACTTGTTTGAGGTTATTAATAGTACTGTTTTAATTTTCGACTGAACATTTCTGTATCTGAACAGCCAATTCTGAAACAATGAGAGCTAGTCCCTCTGAACAATGCCACAGTTGTATCCTGCTGCAGTTGGTGACCACAGACTCTGAGGCAGTTTGTCTTTGAGATTTGTGTCCTGACGGATCTTGCTACACTGGGCAGGCTTGTCATTTTGACAAGTGTTGCATGTTGCTGGGTTCAGCAGGGTTTCTAGCCAAAATACCCCAGGGTTAGGGACAATGTGCTCATGTTGAGCTGGAATACCGACTAAGGGCTTCTATCAGTGATTTTACTGGTACCTGTACCGGTAGTCCCATCCATTACATGTACATTGCTATGGAAGGGAAGAGGTGAAGGGAAAAGGCCATTTGCTCCCATACCATTTACAATACCATTTACAATTTACAATTTACAGAACAAGAAAATAACTTGTATCATATTTTAATGTGGACTCCATGCATAAGTACAGCCGGTGACATAAACGCACAATATCACTGTTACTGACTGAAGCCCCAGTTCATACTTAATACATTCGAAACGCGTCCACCATTGTTGACGACATGAATTTCGCTTCCCACAAGCTTTCGCGTGAAATATGAACCAGGCTTAACACTTCAGTACAACACCAACCATGAACTCTCCTTTTGTATGCTCCTCCTATGTTCAGGTACTTCAGGTTTGTACACATTCGTTGGAAAATTGATTCCACAAAAACCACTATTTGCACACGTAAGCCTTTTTGTGCATGCGATGGGTCCAAATGTTCTTTCAGCAAAACGAAAACAATTCGCGTACATCCCTATACGAATTGGTTTTGTTTTGCTGAAAGAACAGTTACCTTTTTTATGATCCCTGGACAAAACTTTAAAATGGTGGTTGTGTTTAAAATCCTGTGACTTGAAAAGTACATGAGTGATTTGAATGATTCGTGTACTAAAAGAAAGCTTAGCAATTGGGCTTTCATATCCTATATTTTCAAATTGCTACATGCAGAACTTCATTACAATAATGGTCCTGACATTTAATGGTCCTGACATTTGGGTTTCCTTTTTTTTTTTACTCACCCTGTATATCAACCCAATGGCATGGTATGTTTTTGAGAAGCATAGACAGTGTGCAGGAACAGTAATTGACATCCTGTGAGCATTCTGAAAAAGTTGCAGTGCCTCCAACGATGTGCATATTACCAAGTCACGTATAATATATTTTCCGTTGAATGTGCACAAATCTGTTGCGTCTTTACATGGATGCTGAGCGCACACTGGCAATGACATTCAATTGTCAGTGGCATCTCTCTTCGTCACCGTGGAGGGCATACTGGTGCACGGAGACCATACCTCTGTGTTTTCGCTGCTAGGCTGTCAGTTGGACCCATTGAATCAACTCATAATGCACTTCTCTGTCATTGAACACTAGGCGTCTGGAGCCCTGAAGACACTACAGACAGACCTGGAAAGAATATGCACAGCGAAGAACCTACCGAAACGAAAAGCAGGGTATGTTTATTGTGGGTGTATTGAAGATGGCTTTAGTTATTAAAGGGAAAAATAGTATCTGAAAGTATCATAGGTGCGTGCACATATTGATTTATCATTGCAGTAATGTGGTTTTCAAATTAACCTTAAAACTCATGATTGTAAAACATGAAAGGCATGGAAATTATGAATTAATTTCCACCTGTAAGTTCTAGCTTTAAATTTAACATGAGCAGAACACACCTCCTTTTCGACAAACATAAAGATGGGAGGATTTTCAGATGGGATGCTGTTTATAGTTGTAATGCAATTGATTTTGGAATTAATTGCCTTAATAAGGCAGAATTAAAACAGTCTGAAACTAACTCTGTGTAATTTTCAGCAGTTGATACTGGTAAATTTGGATTTCTTATGATGTAACCTTTACAAAGAAACCAAGAGTAACACATTTGGCCCACAGGTTATGGAGATGTGGTCATTTGAAAATTGGTGGCCATGCCCATTTTGACCAAAATTGCCAAAAAAATGGTGGGCGGTAGCGCGAAAACGTTGGTCCGATGGCGCTAAAACATAAAATGTAATCTTTTTTCAGCCCAAATTACCCCATACACTAAATATGATCCAAGTTGAAGGGGATGGGGTATAAACTTTGAATGTTTTTGGGTGGTTTGACACTGAATGACCCAGCAGCTTGTATGAGAGAAGTGATGCGCATTGTTGAAACGACCCACGCTGATCCATGTTGTTACTTTGAAATGTTGGAATACAGTGAGACGCTGCGGTTCCACAGACGGGTTGCCTCGAGGCAGCTCAGCATCCAGAAGATGAACGAGATTCAGAAGAACATTGAGGGCTGGGAAGGCAAAGACATCAACCAACTGTGTAATGAGTTCATCATAGAAGGAAACCTGGGCAAAGTCCATGCTGGCAAAAACAAAAAGGTAGGTTGGGCTGGTTTATTAACCCGCCTGCTATTTAAGCAGTCACAGACAGTCAAAATTCATTTTCACTTCCCCTGCTGTACTTTTAACAAAGGCTAGTCACCAGCAGTCAGATCATATGTCAAGCGAGCACTGTGACTAGTCAAACTGGGTCAACAGACAAAGCGAGCAAGTTGTGGTCACAGCTGGTTTATCACTCGCCCGGAGTCAAAGCATAGCTGTATCAAGTTACTTAAGCAGTCCAAGGCAGTCAATCCTGCTTTATGGCCGGAGCTGAAGGCAAGGGACATTATCGGTGAACATGCCCTAACAGGTATAAACCAGATGTTTTTCACTGCTCCACCATCTTATTACTCCCATTCATAAATACCTTTTTGGTCAAGAACTGCAAAATAAGTCAAAAAGTCGACAAAAATCTGACAATGTTTCTGACTTGTTCCTCCATTTAAAAGACAAGTTTAAGTATAAACAAGGTAAAAGTAATTGCTTTATTATTTAATAACTATTTTTTTCTGAACTTTAAAACCCACAAACTTTGAAGACTAATGTTCTCTAAAATACAATATACAAGAGCAGATTTTTTTTGTCCTGATTCAGGTGCTGGTTTTAAATACTTCTCAACGGTGTTTAAACAGCAGTTTAAGACCACCTACTTGACAGGCTCTCCGCCAGTAGGAATAGGTTAACTGTCTGAAGTATTTATGAATGTTTATCTGCCTTCTTACAGGCAAACACGGAGAGACACATCTTCTTGTTCGACTTGATGATAGTCTGCTGCAAGCAGAATGCAAGGAAGTCGGTTACCAGCAGCTCGCCAGAGTACCGGTATAAGGAACGCTATACACTCAGGAAGATCAGTCTACTTGACAGGGACAATTCAGACGGTAAGGCGAATATAGCTTCAAAATGTTGTTGATATTTTTTATCTTGATATGTTTTGTAATTCATCGGTGTTACATCAATGTTGTCTAATACAGGGTGTTTCAATAAAAAGGAAACCCAACTTTGAAGAACCAGTATGGACAGACTAAATGTTTACTGGCTATAAAACTGGTATCATCTGAAAGCGTAATCCCTATGCTTTTCAATGATGCCTTGTTTACATTTCCAGGGTCATGCATCACTGAGCGCCACTGTCATGAGATTTTGATGCAAAATTGCAGTTGGTACACTTTCATGTCAAACACAATAGGCATGGTGTGCTTGAGAATAAGTATTCAAGAAGAAGACACGAGTGCATAAAAAGACCCCCCCCCCAAAAAAAAAACAAGTCGGGTTGGTTTCAAAACTGGATTTTATTGTTCGTCATGAATTTCTTGTTTTGACCATGCCATGTTCAAAAAAATGTGCCATTTTCCCGAGGATTAACATTCAAGCCATTTCACAGACATCTCCGTAACAATACGCACAAGAAAGTGAACCAACTGCATTTTTGCATTCAGGTTTCAAGACAATGATGCTCACTGATGCATGACTCAGAAAACCTAAACATGGTATCATTGAAAAGCATAGAGATTACGCTTTCAGATGATACCAGTTTTATAGCCAGTAAACATATTGTCTGTCCATACTCATTCTTTGAAGTTGGGTTTCCTTTTTTTTTGAAACACCCTGTATAACAGTAAAGTTCATGATTTTTGGGGGGTTGGTGTATATTTCATGAGTTTTGTGGATCTATAAGGTTGCTGGTTTGATGAAGCGTTACCTTTTACCATTCCTTCGTATACTTCCTGTTGGAATTGATTTCAGTAAGTTTTCTTGTTGGCAATTCACATTTCAAGAAAAGGACATGGCAAAAATTGAAATACCCTGCCATTGAAAATTTCCTCATACTTCACACTGATGAAAAAAATCTTTCTTATTGCCCTTACATAATTAGGGTATAAGTCATATTTTACCTTTACGATCAGTCATAAAATCTCGAGAGGGATATATTTTGGTAACTGACTTTACGGTAACATACGTTATGGTTTGTTCGCCCATCTTTGGTACAAGTTAAAACACATAAACTAACAATCAAACAAAAATTACTCCTTTTGCATAAATATATGAAGCTTTCTCCCTGCCTTAAAAACAAAAAACTCACAATAACACTGCTTGTTGAATGTAAAAACAAGGTACCAAAATGACTAACCAAAATCCATATTTTAAGCCAAAAAAAAAAGGTTTTTTTTTTTTACTAGAAATACACTTAACCATATTTCATCTTGCTGCCACATCACTCAAATGAAAGGCCTTGTTGTCCCCTTTAGGTTGATATCACAGTTGAGGTTGTAATGCTTGCATTTGTGAAGATTTAATACATTTTCCATTTTTTTAATAGCCATGTCCACATTCTCATGCAATTGCCTTGATGGTTATGTGTTATACTGATTTTTTTAATGAATGCTGTTGCTGCTTGTATTGCTGCTTGTGGTGTTGTTGCAGATGTTACTGCTTGTTTTTCATTGCCTGCATGATTCAGCTCCTGACTACAACATAGACCTATTAACTCCATACAATCCATCCAGGCGATTGAGATCTTCTGATGCTTCTTTGCTTGTTGTCCCTCACACTCAGAAATCTTGGGGTGATTGATCATTTTCTTACGCAGGTCCTCATCTTTGGAGCAAACTACCCCTCGCCATTCGCAATATCTCATCGCTTTCTGAATTTAAAGTGGCCCTGAAGACCTATTTGTTTCAGATCACTCAGAACATTCTTGTTTAGTTAACTTTAATTGTTTTGTTATTTTTGATTGGATCTAATTTTCGTATTGCGTCATGAGCGTAATTTATGGCGCATTCCGGCACATTATAAATTGCTGTTATACTTCTAATAACTCTGGGTTGCATGATAGGGCGACACTTCCATAGAAACGTGCACAAAATCTTTCAAACTTTAATGTGACCTAACCCAATTTTACCTTATTTGATCCCAACCAAGTTTGGTATGTGTATGTTTTGGACCACGAGCAATCGATCTAGCCCATTTGCGACGGTAAAATTCCTTCGCTAAAGGGTAGTTACCTCAATAGGGCGACACCAAAATTGTCGCCCTATTGCGGTGTGCCACGCTATAAATGTTCCTTTTCCTGTTGCTACTGTGATGAGGATTACATGTATGATGATGATGCTGTTGCCGATGCCTCTGATTGCTGCTGACATGTGTTGCGTGAATAAATATGTTTCTCGTGTTTTTTTTTCTGTCTCGTTTAGATTTAAAGTATGGATTTGAGATCAAGCTTAAGGAGCAACATCCCCCGATCATCTTCTTTGCCAAGAATCAAGAGGAGAAGACAAGTTGGATGGAAGCGCTCACAACGTTATGTTTAAGAAGGTAAGGGGCAACTTGAGCCATAAACTCCCACACATTTTGGGGCTCATTGTTTGAACTGAAATTCGGTAAGCATAAAAATTATTTGCTGAGCAAAAAATTGTTACCAGCCAAAGTGTCATTCAGTGAATATTGTGACTGGTACTCGGCTGATTCATGCTTAGAGCGGAAACTTGCTAAACAAACTTATTTGTAAAAGCAGATCCATGAAATTGGGTCCTAGTTTGTTCTCGATTTTAAAGGGCCCATGCAATATATTTTCTTTTATGCAATTCTTGGAAATGAACCTTTGTGTCCCATTTAACATTAATTAACCTTATTTTCAATATTTGTTTTGCCATTTTCAAGGGCGTTTTGGTGCCTTTTTTGTTTTTATGCTAATGCAAATTTCCATACTCGTTAACAAAACTGTGATGTCATTCTTGGCAGAAATCTAAATGTTATGGCTTTTCCAGCACAAAACGTTGCTAGATTTTTGGATATTTTGCTGTCGTAAATTTTTTTTTCTTCGGTGATTTAATAATGGCAGGTTTTGTAATTAAAAGGGTTTGAAAACATTGTTAATTATTTGTGCTATGTAGGTTTAACTCAAGGGAAAACTGTGTGAACGGTTGAACGTAGGTCCCTTTTTATAATTTCTTAGATGAAACATTTTTGGAAAATTTGGAAACAGATTTAGAATTGTTTTTGTTTAAATGTGTGAACATCTTATCCGTCGCACAAAGTTTATTGTACGTACGTACATGTATAACTGGAGCGCAGTCCAGGATTTCAGACACAGATTTTTGTTGGGACCCGCTACAGCCTACGTGTATTTTCCGATTTTTTCCCATAGGCCAGTTTCATCCCTGGGTTTGTTTCGTATTTCCATTACTTCTCACAATTGTACCACATTTATCTCTTTCCATTCAGTACTATTGAGAGAATGTTAGATACGATATTGGCAGAGGAAGAGGCACAGCAGCCACTGCGACTGCCTACAACGGAAGAATACAAGTAAGTCTCTAAAACTTACAAAGTTTTATATTTTAGATCTTTTGAGGATTCATTGATTTTTAAAGTAAACAATATCTGAATGAAACAATGTCTAAAAAAAAGTTTACACTTTTTACAGAGGCAGATTTCTTATAATTGAAGAGACATGTTGAAATTGTTTTAAGATATTCCTAAACTACAAGATCTTGGTTGTATATGGTGAATATTGTCTTGAAAATAAAGCTCCAGTTAAGAAATAGCGGCCATTTACAGAAGAATGGTCAAAAGCTAGTTTGTCCACGTCTATGGCAGTCATGTAGACCTAGTTACACTTATTGCAGTTCTTTATCCATGCAGTGCTATTGTGTTGACCATATCTCATAGACTTGCATGTTGAAAAACTGGTTTTTGACCATCTTTCTTTAAACCATCACCATTTCTTAATTTAGGCTTTATTTTCAGTGCCGTTTTTAACCATATACCACGAAGATGCTGTGGTTTAAAAATATCTTGAAATAATTCAACATGTCTCCCAAATTCCAAGAAATTTACATCTGAAAAAAAGTGTAATTTTTTTTGGGACCACCCTGTAATCTGCACCTGACATAAATAAACCACTGTTAGAACTCTTCTAGTTCATATTTTTTCTCAAAATTTGAAGCCACTTGCAATAAAAGAATAAGGGATGTTATAGCTGCTATGTTTTTCCCCCAGAACATTCCAAGTCCACCTCTGGTTGAGTCTCCTACGTTGTTTGTGTGTACATTGTACTCCAGTTGGAATGCTGTTCAGTTTATACATTTCCCAGTAATGACTTCCATAAATTTCCAATTTTCTACCAAATGCAGATATGCAGAGGAGGACTCCCCAAACAACATTGTCTTTGAGGAAGGCCAGAAGTCCCGAGCTGGGGTACCGCTGATCAAGGGCGGTACCCTGCTCAAGCTGATAGAGAGGCTGACCTATCACAAGTACGCCGACCCCTCGTTTGTCCGGACCTTCCTGACCACCTACCGGTCGTTCTGTAAACCGCAAGAACTACTGTCACTGCTCATTGAGAGATATCCTTTGAACTGTCTCGAGAAAATTGGGACTTGAACGGAACAGGTTTTTGTCAAGTCCTCACAAGCCCAAATTAAGTCATCCAGTCAAGTCACAAGCTATTCCAATGAACTGTGTTTCAGTGGTGTAGTCGAGACCATCACAAGACCATCCACAAGTAACTGGGCACAAACAGTGACAAGAGAATGCCGTTGTTGCAATTCAGTTGAATAGCTTGTGACTTGAATTGAGACTGACAGTCTTGTGATGGTCTTGTGATAGTGTTGTGATGGTGTTGTGATGGTCTTGTGATGGTCTTGTGTTGGTCTTGTGATGGTCTTGTGGTGGTCTTGTGGTGGTCTTGTGGTGGTCTTGTGGTGGTCTTGTGATGGTCTTGTGATGGTGTTGTGATGGTCTTGTGATGGTCTTGTGTTGGTCTTGTGATGGTCTTGTGGTGGTCTTGTGGTGGTCTTGTGGTGGTCTTGTGGTGGTCTTGTGATGGTCTTGTGATGGTCTTGTGATGGTCTTGTGATGGTCTTGTGATGGTCTTGTGATGGTCTTGTGATGGTCTTGTGATGGTCTTGTGGTGGTCTTGTGGTGGTCTTGTGGTGGTCTTGTGGTGGTCTTGTGATGGTTTTGTGTTGGTCTTGTGGTGGTCTTGTGATGGTCTTGTGGTGGTCTTGTGGTGGTCTTGTGATGGTCTTGTGATGGTCTTGTGATGGTCTTGTGATGGTCTTGTGATGGTCTTGTGATGGTCTTGTGTTGGTCTTGTGATGGTCTTGTGTTGGTCTTGTGATGGTCTTGTGATGGTCTTGTGATGGTCTTGCAGGGTCTCGACTACAACACTGCTGTGTTTATCTCCGTGATAGTTGGGACTTAACTCGTGCTTGACTTGTGATTTAACTTGTGATGGACTTGTCATTTGACATGTGATTGATTTCACTGCATTTTTTCCATACATCCAAATCAAATTACCAGTACCCTTAAAGGCATATAGGATTATGTGCGTTTCATGCATTTGGTTTGTTTTCCACAAATAACAGTACTCAAAATCCAAAGAAGCACGTTTAAAACCTATTTCATGTTGAAGTTTGAGCTTTAATGCAAATGATCCTGTATGCCTTTAAGCTTGAACCTTTAAGTTTGAGCCTCAAATAGGGACCCTTCCTGCCAGAATCCACCACTGCAGTGACCCCATGCCAGCATCTTATTTCCTGCTTAAGTTTAGAGGGAGGAGATGCTTCTTTTTTTTTACAAAATGTCCACCACAAAACATTTTCACCCCAGCTAGTTTCACTTTGCATATGTTTAAACTCCTCCTTTTTACAAGAAAACTGTTAATGACAACCCCCCCCCCCAGTAAAAAAATTGCTTACTGTATTTTTTGGACTATACCATCCCAAAAGGAAATGCAGTTGTTCTGGGCCAAGTTTCGTGACTCTCTGCTAACTACAATTCCATGCTTACACAAATTCTAACCAAAAAATCTTTGCTTTCCCTGTAAGCACAGAATCCTTGCAGTGAGATGTACGCATCCAAAATTTGTTGCTAACTTTTGAAATACGCTTATCTTAACTTGAAAGCATGAAATTTTCGGCTTCAATGAGTAGGTTTTTCGCTAACAGTAAGCCGAGCTATGAAATTAGGGCCTTGTTCAGTACCTTACTCCTGGAAAAGGGAGGGGGACATGACCTTTGACTTATGTTTGCCTTGACTCTCGGGCTGTTACGTTTGAGATTCAAGATCCAGAACCGACCGAAGAGGACCGCATCGCATTGGACAGAGGGGCCACCGTGGTCCGGGAAGACCTGAAGCGATTTCGCAAGGAATACGCACAACCTATACAGCTAAGGTAATAGTCTCACACTTTCAGTAGTCAGTTTTCCCAAAATGCTTGGGCCATGTAAAGAGCTTCATGAATTGGGGGACATCTGTGCAGTGTACTGGGGATGAATTTTTATGTCTTGAATTTAATAATCGTATCATGCTCTTTGAATGTTACATATTTCAATATTCATTTTGCAGATAATTATAAACATTGTTGTCAATGCCACGAAATTCTGTGATGATGTCGAGTGAGAGACATTTGCACTTTAACCCTAACTCCCTATTAACCCTAACCGAACTCAACCCATCAAAGTTCAACAGCAGGTTTTGTTTAAATCTGTTGGGATAGGTACAGTTCCCCTAAACAGATGGTCTTTTACACTGGGGTTGGCATACCTCCAGAAACTAAGTCCAACAGTGTGTGTGTACAATTTCCCATGTGGGTGTTGGAATTTGCCTGAATGGGTATGGTTCCTAGTAAATTAGGCTGGGAAGTTTGGGTTAAAGCATGTTTGCTAGGATGCAACCTCAATCGTGCAAAATCTTCCAACTGCCTCCATGTGAAAATAGCATATAGCCTCAATCTTGCAAAATCCTCCGTTAGTTCTTGAATGTGGTACTTGGAGGGGTGACCACTGACTCAATCCTGCAAAATCCTCCGACAATCACTGTCAATATGTTGAGGCAGAGCCAGTGACATCCTGGAGCAGTGCGGAGGATTTCAAGTATAATCTAGGCCTAAATTTATGCATGGCTGAGAATAAACATCACAAGGTCTGGCCCAAGACCTTGACACAGTGCATCCTCCAAAATCAGCAACACACTTTTGCCATGTTACATCAATCTTGCAAAATCCTCCATTTTGCAAAGAGCATTTGGGAGGATTTGGGAGGGTTAGGGTTAATGCTAATGACCAGGCAGAATGTCACAAATCAACAAGTAGTCAGAAAATGCTCTTATCAAATTTGCATTTGAATTATGTCTCATGTTTGATCATCAGGGTCCTGAATGTGTTAAGACACTGGGTAGACCGTCACTTCTACGACTTTGAACGCAACCCGGACCTACCCAAGAGACTCATGGAGTTCATCGACCAGGTCAAGGGCAAGGCTATGAGGAAGTGGGCGGAGTCAATCAAGAAGATTGTACAGAGGAGGGTAGGTCGTGAACCCTAAACCAGTGTCAATCTCTCACTGCACAATATAATCAGGCCAGAACTTTAAGACTAAGGTTGGGTAGCTGGGACTATCCAGTTGCTCCCAAGTGAATGTTGGTCCGTTGCTTCTGATCGGGGAGGTTGGAGGTCGGCACTATGACCCTCTGATGGTCTGATGCAGCAGTAGTAGTTGTGCAGCACGAGTGGTTATCTGTTATAAATCTGGCGTGGATGAGTTGTTCTGCCAACCTTAAATCAGGTTGGGGTTTAGGTTTCGTCAGGGTTTAGTGGGTGCCAATATATTAATTAAATAATATTTGAATAGCTTCTGTGTCTCACTTTGCCGAAAAGATAAGGTTTCTGTGGCTAACTTTGCCAAAAAGGAAATAAAAATTGACAAGCATTTATCTAGAAATAATAAGATAACTTGGGCAGTGTTTTTGCCGGTGAAATATAAATAAGACTTGTTTTTATTTACAAGGAACATGGAATAAATAAAAGGAACCACCTTGGTTATCAACAAATATAAAAGTGGTAATTAAGTGCGACGTCACCGTAGCTCACCTATTAGCTATATACTACAGTGAAACGCCGCTGTAACGAACATTGCGGGATTCATGGAAAGTGTTCGTAACAACGATCGTTCGGTATAGCAATTTTGAACTGCCAGTACCCTCTTTTGACCAATAGTGAACTGGCATTTCTCACATCCCGCGGCCGCACGAGGAGTCGTCACAAAACTTTAGCAACGGGTGGTTTTCTCTTTCATTCCTTGGGGAAGTTATAGCCATCTATCGCTGTCCAACATTCAAACACGATGTAACCATGGGTGGTTTGATGTTTGGGAATTAAAAGTGGCCCAAATAGCGTTTAATACAACCGGTAGATTTTTTGTTAATCTGTTGACTTTTTTCAACAACAATGTTCAGTACGTTTTGTACCTTAAAACTTGGAGCCAAGTATGATGTTCGGTATAGCCGAATGTTTGGTATAGCGTACTGCCAAACTTGGTTCACTATGGTGACAAAGCAATGGACTTACGGAAGTAATTTATAAAGAAAAATAAGAAGACTGGAATCACGAAGTATATGGATGTAAAGCCTATCTTGCTACCAGTGAAGCTAACACAGAACTGAGGGCCTGGTGTATAGAACCAAAGGTCTTTATAAAGACAGGACGCGCTTGGCTACAACCGTTGCGTGTAAGTGCAGCTGCCTATTTATAACAAAAGGAATTCCAGGCTACTACAAGAGCATGACGGTAATGTTTCCCCCTTTGACCTGCTAACCAACTCTGTAATATCTTAATTGTCTACTTCTGTTTTTTTTTTCTTGATCTGTTACAGCAAGAGGCTGACCAGTGCATCCGTGAGATCACATTTGAGAAGGACCCACCCTTATTGGAATGGCACATCACAAAAATACCTCCTGAATTCGACCTCATGACGGTATTTTGCTTTCTTTCTTTTTTTGTATATCATAAAATGGTCTTTTCAATTTGTAGTTATATGTAGATGATTAGGTTAGTTCTCCACTGGCCATCAGTGGTTTGAATGAAATGATCCTAACATTGGAAATGGTCAAGAATTTTTAAATAAAAGTCAAATTCTCCCATAAAGAATACTGAAAATGCCGTTCAAAACAACTATTTTATGAAGTTGTTCCAGTTGTGCAGGATAGAAAAACATGAACCTTTATTTTTTTTTTAGAGGGCACGGGAGGCAACTGTTTTTTAGAGAGCTTTAAAAACATGCAGCCAGTAATAGAGCAAGCTGAACTGTGTTGTCCTTAAAACATTGATTTGGGAACAAACTTTAGGTTGTAAAGAAGCATTTTCAAAAAGAGTAATTGCACTTCTTAATGACCAACAATGTTTAATAAGTTGATTTTCCTGAAATTAATTTTATCTTTATTTTGCCAGAACAGATTTGTTTTGTATCGTCAGAGAGTGTTATGGTAATAATAGAGATTAATGGTACGTTTCGAAAGTGGTCAAGGTTTTAAATTCTGTTGTTTTGTTTCCATTGACGTCCTTAGTTACATCCCATTGAGATTGCTAGGCAGTTGACGATACTGGAGGCTGATTTGTTCCGGGCCGTCCAACCATCTGAGCTGGTCGGTACCGTCTGGACAAAGAAGGATAAAAACACCACCTCACCTAACCTACTCAAGATGATCCACCACTCCAACATGGTAACAGCCCTCGTTATTCATCATCACATCAGACAGGGGCATTGGCACAATCATCAGTCAAGTTGTGGCTGCTTATCGTGTACAAATATAAGCCGAAACACCGACCCTTGAGTCCCAACTTGTGGTTTTATAACGTAGCGCACAAACTACTATCCTGAAACCTCTCCATTACACAGACGTAGGGCCAAGCTCAGTATTATATTCACATCTATCCATAGCCAAACAACATAAAAATGCATCTGTTTTTTTTTCTATTTTTGAAGGCTCCCTTTAATTTGTTTTTATGCATGTGTTTGTTTTTCTTTTCCTCCAAAAGCTTATTCTGTGGTTGGAGAAGTGCATCGTAGAGGCTGACAATTTTGAGGAGCGTATTGCTGTCTTGTCCAGAATAATAGAAATAATGATGGTGAGTAGCAAGAAGCCAGTTTAGTATTTCAACTGCTCATGCGCACAATGAAACCCACTAGGCCCTTTTGGCTAGGAACCATCCTCAATCCTGCTAAATCCTCCAATTGCCACCTTGTAAAAATTGGATTCAGCCTTAATTCTCCAAAATCATCCGTTATTTCTTAATTTTGTTCAGTGAAGGGGTGACCATTGCCTCAATCCTTCAAAATCCTCCAACAAGCACTGTTAATGGGTGGAGTCAGTACCAATGCCATTTAGAAGCAGTGCGGATGATATCGAGCATGATGCAGGGTTCCATTATGCATGGCTGAGCATAAGGAATGCTGGGTACAGCAGGAACTCGACCCATAGCATCCTCCAAAATCAACTGGCACTTTTTGCCATTCATCCTCAATCCTCAAAAATCCTCCAAAACTGCAATGAGGATTTTGGAGGATTGAGGTGGGTTAGGGTTAGGGGTCATTCGGGATAATAGAATGATCGAAGCCACATGAACGCGCATGAACGCTAGGGAGCTTTTATATTTCAGTAGAAACAAAGCACGCACAAAGCACACACTAAATACTTTCAGTGTCTTTGTGTGTGCGCGTCAACTGCAAGGCAGCAGTGATGTTGAAGTGTCCGCCGTATCTCTCTCTTTGTACTCATTACGGCATTGATGTGCTCGCCCTCATGTGATAGAGTTACATTAGGTAAACAGTCCCCTTTGTTTCTAATTTATGCGCAAACAATGTAGCGTGCACTGTGTAAAATATCAACTAACATGTTCCAAACTGCTTATAACTGAGAAATGAAGTTGCCTCTAAAAAGTTAAGATGAGATTGCACATTACAGGCTTTGGCCCACAGCCTACATGTTCTCATATTTGCTTTTAGAGTTGAAATGACTTGGTGATTGAAAACTCATTTTTGATTGAATAATTTGCAGGTGTTTCAAGAATTGAATAACTTCAACGGGGTGCTGGAAGTAGTCAGCGCATTGAACTCCTCGGCTATACACAGACTAGAGCACACATTCAGGGTGAGTCGGCCTGTCACATCTATTGATGAAAGGCACATAGGATAATTTGCAAACACTCAAAAACGAAACTGTCAAAATATTAAGAAATGGCCCACTTGATTGCAAGTAAATAATAGTATGAAACATCCTGTGAAATTGTTGAGCCTGGTATGCTCTCATTCTCAAGTAAGAGGAACTTTGTATCAGTACTATGATAATAATAATAAGGGAATAACAGTGTAAGGACCTGGTCTGCACTGCGGTTTTGGGGATGGCCGCTTAAATAGACGGAGCCGAAGGAAACCAGCTTAACTAGGAGCAAGTTCGGGCAAGGACCATAAGTCGACTAGTGGTTGATTTGTGACGTACCTTACGCCTGCGCTGGCATATAGCAACGTCGACGTCTCTCTAGTCAACTGGGTCAAATCATCAAAAGCAAAACTTCTGGATCCTGGCTCTCTCTAGCGTTATGTGGGCGGCTATTGGTTACCAGCAGCGAAGCAACCAACCCCAGTAGGCTGGTTCCAAATAGTCGACTAGCGTAGTCACACGTTGACTACAGAGAGAGACAGAGCAAACGTTAGTTAACCATTAGTCAGCGCTATGGTCCTTGGCCTAGGCTTGTCTTTACTTGTTACTTGTTAAAAAGGAAAAACAATTTAGTTATGAAATGGTTTATTTTTTGTGTGAGTTCAGTAATCTGTGTATATTGTACTATATATTGGTGAAATTAAAGAAAAGTATAATATTAATTTACAAAAACACTAACTTTTGGAAAGTCTTTTTGAAACTGTCACTCTTTTCCAGTTATAGCAGTCACTTAAATTGCTGTGGTGTTACTTACATAGTTTCAAGTCGTATTTGCATGGTAAAACTGTATCATTTATACATTTGCAGGAGTTATCTCCCAGGAAGAAACAGGCCTTGGAAGAGGCCAAGGAACTCTCCGGAGACCATTACAAGAAGTACACGGAGAAGCTACGGTCTATTAATCCTCCCTGTGTACCATTTGTAGGTGGGTACCGGGCTCAGGCACATCGATGTATCAAGTGGACCTTTCAAATCTCTGATGAAGACCCTTTCACACTATCCAAAATATGAAGATCCTGGGCAAATCCAGAGATTTCTGTAACCGCTTTCACCCACACAAGAATCCAACATGGCATCTACTTGGGTCCTGTGCTGTAAATGGGTTGAGAGGCTGTAGTCGGGTAGAAAATCCCAAATATACCGCCACCCAGTTTAGATACTGGTGGAAGCATATGCCTTGTTTAAAGCTATAGTCCATCATTTGCAGCCATCCGAAAAAGTAACTGGCGTATTATTGTTGAAAAACATACTTTGTTGAAAGATAGCAAGTGGACTAAACTCCCTGTGAAATTAATCTTTCTGGCAAGCTATCATTTTGAAGTAATCAACGAAAGAAGGCCTTTCCAACGGTGCGTCTTAAGACGCACCGTAGGAAAATTTAAATTAGTAGTTCGTTTTGTTATTCGGCGCAGTGCGCGCAAGCATTGGCACGACGCAAGGGCGCCCGCGGTTGCTATAATTCGTCGGATCAGTGTGCGACATTGCATATAGCTGCAATTCAAAACAATTCAAAAAAATGATTCAGCAACGTTTGATTTGAAATTGAGATCCTAGAATGCTGTTTTTCTCGGAATATGCAGCTGAAGCTGAGCTGAAACTTCATTAGGTTAGTTGTTCAGTATCCTTCTTTAGATTTTGAACACTTTTGTTGCTTCAAACGAACAAAATGCACAAATTACAAATGATGGACTATATCTTTAACCGTGTCCAATTGGACCTGGATCCACACTACGATGACCTGTGTTGATTTTAAAAACGGATGTGCAAGACAACAGTAGGAAAAGGCCGTTAGTCTCTGGTCTTTAGCTTCAGGAGGTCTTGGACCCCTGATGTTCCGGACTGGTACAATCTAGGTTCAAGTTCTGGGCCAGGAACTTTAAATCCTTCAGTACGAAGCCAGAATTGAGAATCTTTCCATGTGTTTGGGCATTAGAAGTAAGCTGCGTTATGAAAAGGCTTGGGCTATATTTCAATAATACCGTGTAATGACAATATTTGTTTGATACCAAACAATACCGAATGATCATGATTTTGTCAAAATACTGGAAGAAAAAGATGACCTCCATATGGAATTTCATTATCACAATTTTCCCTATTAAAAAAATGTGGCAAGATGTGGGCAAAATAAAAGCCGTTTAAAAAGGTGATAGAATCAACTTGGTGAGATCTACACTACAATATACATGTTTATGGATGATTATTTAAATTCCTTGTGGTCACGGTATCTAGATCAGGTGAAAATTGTGCCTACTAGTCATCCAGCCAGGCCTTTGGAAGTTCTGCCCATGCTGCCTGTTTGCAGTTTTCCAAACACAAAGTGTCTTATTGTATTTTGATGACATAATAGTCCGCCCAGAAAAGTACCGTCCCTGAAAGCGTCATATTTTTGTGGCGGTACACCATGGACTTTTGAAAATCTAATACCGCACAAGCCTTATTATGAATCACTCCTTTAGCTGAGTATTATTGCTAAATCCTAACCTTCCCAAATCCTCTTTGCAAAATGGAGGATTTTGCATGATGGAGGTTATGACAAAAGTGTGTGGCCGATTTGGGGGATGCACTGTGTCGAGGTCTCAGGCTGGACCTTGTGTTGTTTATGCTCAGCCGTGCATAGGTCTAGGTTATACTTGAAATCCTCCGCACTGCTCCAGGATGTCACTGGCTCTGCCTCAACATGTTGACAGTGATTGCTGGAGGATATTGCAGGATTGAGGCAGTGGTCACCCCTCCAAGGACCACATTCAAGAAATATAGGAGGATTTTGGAGGATTGAGGCTGTATGCAATTTGGACATAGAGGCAGTTGAAGGATTTTGCAGGATTGAGGTTGCATCCTAGCAAAAATGCCTAGGGAGTTAGGGTTAAATAATTCATGATAGTTTGTGTGAGTTTTTAAACCAAACTCTTTTTAACCATTACTTGGACTCCTTTCCTCCCCCTCTCCCTCTTTTCAGGCATGTACCTGTCCAACATCCTCTTCACTGAGCAGGGTAACCCAGACTTCCTACACTCGGAGGTGGAGGGCCTGATCAACTTCAGCAAGCGGCGGAAGGTGGCAGAAATCACCGGGGAGATCCAACAGTACCAGAACCAGCCCTACTGTCTGCAGAGCGACAAGGGAATTAAGGTCAGTAATAAAGATGCATTCCCCTTGCTGTTTTTGACTTTATCCCGAAATTTTCTAAATTGCTTTTTTCCTAGCAATACACTTTTGAATTAGAGATTGACCAAACAAAAATCGGCCAATGTTTAGATATTGATTTTTACTTTACATTTTCGGTTATTGGCTGCCAGACAATTGACCTATTGCCATTTGTGAGTTAGCCACGCCCTTAGGCAACCCTATGGAATTTTTGTACACAATGTTTTGTTTGTCTCAGATTTTGCGCGTTCCGCGTCCATTTGTATATCATGGAATAGGACAATATTTCACAAGCTGTGTTGACACGATTCTAACGCGATGGGTCAATTATTCTGCTGTTGCAGGGTAGGCTGGTTCCCGCCCCACAATCAGTATCAATAATACATGGACCGGGAGCCAGTCTGCTCACAATGCAGCTCTGTTTGCGCCCAAAACTAAACCCTTTTTCCCCAGAGGGTTGCAGACGTCCAAAAAAGGGAAAAAGGAAGGGTTTTTGGTTGGAATAATACATACAAATTGAACCTTTATTTACCTTTATTGTTGCTGTTTTTGTTGTTGTGGCTATTGGCTTTTGTTTTGTTTTGCAAAGCTAAAACTTGGTAACTGTATGAGATTGTTACATTTCCTTGGCTTGTTTCTGAAGTCATATCTGCATGTGATTTGAATTTTTCAGAGATTCTTTGAAAACTTGGACCCCATGGAGGACCAGTCGGAGAAGGAGTTCAACGATTACTTGTACGAGAAATCCTTGGAGATTGAACCCAGAAATTGCAAGCAACCACCCAAATTTGTAAGTACAAATCCCTGTGTCAACCAACAAATCCTGTAAATAAAAGATACCTTTTTGGGACTTGAGTTACAGAGCGTATCATCAGGAGCGCACACCACCACTCAGTTGTCACTATCCTCAAGAGGCACGTGACTCAACCAGATGATAAGATGATAAAGACACCATGATGGTGTCAATGGCTCCTCCAATCTGCTCTCCAAAACATTCTATTTATGAATTAATAATATATAATATTGATATAATTTCGTATCAAAAATCCTTGTTCTTTGTTTTTTATTTTAAAAAATGGACTTACTGATCAGTTATCGATAAAACTGCACAGAATCTACCGGTGAAGTTGTTTCACGTGGTGCAGAAAAACCAGCCTCCTTCAGGGGTACCATGAAGCTTTGTATTTTGAATGCTCAACATAATGAAAAATCACCGTGGGATACTAGTTTTCCTAAACCACTTGAAGCAGTCAACATTTTTCTACTATTGACCATCAAAGAAATAGTACTAACCACTTCATGAAAAGGTACAGAAGTCAAGAATGTAGGCAGGTTTTAACATTACGTTCAGCCTTATTGAATGCCTTCTTTTAAACAATACTTTTATCTTTTTATTTTCCCTCTGCAGCCTCGCAAGTTTGTCTATTTGTTGAAGTCGCCAGGGATCAAGCCCTCTGCTAGTCGCCACATGTCTATAGCCGGTACCCTGAGGGGTCAAAGCGGAGGGTCCAGTATGGAACTGAGGTCACCGCTATCCTCAACGGTACCCTGTCTCCACGTCTTGTTTTTCTGTCCCTCTTGTGGTTTTTGGCCGTTCTGTCTAATTTGCATTTGAAAGTTGCCAAATTCAGAACAGCTCACAATATCTCAAAATTGGAACCCCACAAAGCACCTTTGTATGTCATTTGAAGTTTTCGCCATGCTTTGTGTCTTGTTTTAAATGTTCTCACCAATTTTGTGAAAGTTCTTGAGTAACTTGAGTGTTTTTGCAGACCGCATGTAGAAATTTCAGTATAGGTGATAACCATATTTTTGTTCAAGAAACACAATTTCATTGTTAGTGTTATCAGAGTAAACCGTATTTCCTTGGCCTTTAAGCTGATGCCAAATCGGCTCAAGTTTTTATTAGGTTGTCACTGTATTTTGATGAATATTGACTTCCTCAGTACACTTAGGGAAGAACTCCACCCTTAGTTAAAAGCTCACTGAGTAACAAAATATGCTATTTCAAAACATTGAATCCCCTATTTTGCAAAATGGAAGTATAGTAAAGGCCGTATGAGGTAGGAAAACCTAAAAAGCATAGCTTGTGTGAGGCTAGCCATGTAACAAAAGAACAGACAAACATGTACTATGAACAGTGACAAACCAAACATCTATAAAGTTAGGAATAAGGAGCTAGTTGATACTACACTTTGACTGGCATATAGATAGATCATCAGGATCTCACTTTTTGCATGCTTTTTGTTTCTTATGTAACCTCAGCTTATTTACCGTGTGATTGTGAGTTTTGCAAAATCCATTTAACAAGTACAACCCCTAAGGGCCCGTCTCAAATCATATCCAGGACGAGTTCTTGACAAGTTGCAGGGTTCTGAACAACTTGCTCACAATGGAGTCATCAGTATTGATGAGTCAAGCATGAATATTTCCCAGGAACATGTCTGGGACAAATGCAGAGCGTGTTCTGGACAAAGTAAATGAATGTGGAGTGCTGTGGCCTCGTGGTTAAGGGCACTGATTCGTGGTCTGCGGGTAAAGCTGCAGGTTGTGGGTTCGAGTCCAGCCCGGGGTCATGGTGCGTGTGCCCTTGAGCAAGGCACTTTGACACTCATTGCTTCTCTCCACCCAGGAGTACATGGGTACCTGCGAGGGCAGAGTTGGTTATTGTGATTGAATTAGCTTCCTTGCGCCTAACAGGCAGCATCGAGCTGTATACTCCCCAGGGAGCTGAGATGGTATTTGGAATGTTTCATGTGCCCAATGAGCAGGAGTAATAATGATGTAGCGCCTTGAGCACCAGTCCTGGTGGATACGTGCGCTTTATAAATATCCACTATTATTATTATTGTTATTATCTACCCGCAACTTGTCGGGAACTCTTTCCGGATATAAATTTAACCGGGTCCTAATGTAATCACAAACCAACTTACTATATACTTAAATGTGCACAGTGTTTGATCACCAGATGTACACTCTTGCAGTTACGATGATTTACCTACTTGTCATTTGTATTCACTCTGGCAGAGAACAACAGATGAGGAGTCTATCACCTCCCCCAAGGCAATGAGTGGGACTCCGCCCTCCCCACACACCCCCACCACACCCTCTGGCAGCTCCGTCTTCAATGACAACAGTGTTTTTGCTAATGTGGAGATAGGTAAGGACTCGCCAACTACTGGGAAGAGAGTGTGGCCTAGTGGTTAGGGTTCGTGACTCATGATCAGAGGGTCAGGGGTTCGAATCCAGCTGCTGGCCATATGTTGTGTCCTTGGGCAAGCCACATGTTTGTTACAGTCAGTAAATCCGGTTTGCTATCAAAATTCAGGTGATATATTTGTGTTGAGTCAGTGGTGACAATATCAGTGCTCAACTACAGACTTTTTCACTACTTATGTCTGTGGTTACAATCCATTCAGTTTCAGTAATGCCAGTGAAAAACATTACACAAATTTAGTTTCAATTCTGTGAGGATAATATTGTCATTACAATGCATTGTTCCCACCATTAGAATCCTATAAGCTTCCTAGGAACAATTTGCAGGCAGATTGGTGAGTCATGACTTGCCGTGACCTATGCCACTCATTTGTAACTGAACTGATCTCTGTTTTATTGCTGGTGTTTTGCCAGGCTGCAGCGGCCAAGAGGACGAGGAGCTTCCTCCCCCAGTCCCACCCAGGATGAGGATAGGCAGCAACTCCCCGACTAGACCCTCAGATGTCTCAGAGCCACCCCTCCTGCCACCCAAGACTAAGCCTCCACTGCCCCCACGCCGGAACTCTGCCCACCACCCTCCCAGTTACTTGTCCCAGCACAGCTCGCCTGCAACTCACTACACTGGGGGTGCTGCCGCGGCCTCCTCCGCATCAACTCAGCCTTACCCTTCGGCCCAGACCAGCCAGGCAGACATGAACGGCAGCATCCCTGCCGTGCCACCTAGAATCCACCGTAAGAGTCCGTCCTTCCCTCAAGACCCGCACATACGCCGTACGGCCTCGGTCAGCACCCCGCCCTCCTGCTCGTCACCCAATGCGTTCTCGCACCGCCGGGAGGTGCCGTCGCCGGTGCCCCACCCGACCCAGTTTGAGTCCCCCTGGGTGCCCAAAGTCAAGAGGCCCTCAACCCCCACTCTCAACCAGTCCTTTCACTTGCAATTTGCAAACTTGAGTTGTTCTTCCACCATGCCGAATCCAATGCAACATCAGCAGCAGCAGCAACAGCAAAAGTTCTATCAGCAGCAGCAGCTGTACCAGCAGCAAACTTTTCAGCAGCAGCAACACCCCCACCACCATCACCACCTCCATCAGCAGCAAGAACAGCAGCTGCAGCTGCCGCATCAACAAACACTAGCAAACCAGCACTTTGTTGAGACGCAGCAATATCAACCATCAGTACCAAACAGAGTCTCTCTGAGTGCGCCCCCGGTCCCTCTCAGACCCCACGAGCAGCAGAACTCCCAACCTAAGGGCCACTCGGTACCCACAGAACAAGTCTAATTGCTCCATCCCATTGACAGTACAACTGAGGTTTTTTTGTTAAAATATGTCTTAATTATTTAATTCCAGTATATATCTGTGAATCTGATTAATGCCGTAATTGAGAATGACGAAGGTGACATCGCTTCATATACATTTAAGGCTAACTCCATGTACTTACTCCGAACAACATCAGAGAATGCCTCTGAAGAAGTCCACTTGAAACCCTCTGCAGCGGTTGGAAATGTAGAACAATCCGTGGCGTCGTCATGAATCACGGGAAGGAAGTGTTAACATGTGAATCACCAAGGTACAAGTTGCAGGATTCTCCTCTGTGCTGCATTAGTCTCTTTATTGTCCTGACAACCCGACAGCAGTCTAACCTGACTTGAAGAGAAACCTACCCCATGAGGCATAACTTGCAGGATTTGGAAAGCTCTGAGATTTGTACGGTTGACCTGACAATAGGAAGCCTTGACTACAGCTGCTGAAAGCACTAACGTGTGGTATTTGTGCTGCACTCACCCAGCAGACCTCCACTTTAAGGTGACAACCAATGGGTCCTGCCAACTACTAGGCTACTGTTTATGTAGGCTGATCACATGCTCGCATCTCGCATCCAGGGGGTCAACGAGAACCAGTGTCGGAAGGGTAAATATTTGTATCTTTCCATGGTGGGAATACATTGCATTGGACGTTGGTGCCATGTCTCCCTTCAGTGTGCATGTCTGGTTCTGCTTAAATAACCAGATGCTTTGATGCTCAGTTTGTCTTCAGGAAACTGCGAGATCCCTCAAGGGGAGTCAAACACATATAATTCACAGTAGATATCGGCGATACTACCTGAGGCTGCCAGACGTGGCAATGTTTCATCCCCTTGGCGTTGAGGTTGGATCAAAAAACCAAATTAAATGGTTTTGAACACTGAATTGCAAGTTATTGGCAATTACACAAATGCGCATAATTATTATTAGTTTAGGACCATTCTGGTATGGGTCTTTACTCAGCTGAAGACCAGACCAGTGTTGTCACGTAAATAAGCACTGCTGTGGTCCGAATATGGATCGGCAAAATCTCTGTTAGATATAAAGCAATGGTCTATCATGTAACCAGCCCTTTGCAAAGTTAGTCTAAGAGTAGGAATTGTTTGCCTGAATTTCACTAAGTCCTGCAGATCAAGTGACACAGGGTACACTGTATAAACGAATACGAATTTTTTTTTACTCCAGGACACTGTAGCAGTTTTTTCGTCTGTACCGAGTATTTGCCACTGTAATTGCATTCCTCTTGAAAATTGCAAGTCGTATGAATGAATATGCTTTGGTTATTTTATAAATATGTCTGAATAGAGAATAGGGTTTAAATCCATGATACCATGTGCTGTCTTATCACTTTGGGGTGTTACAGTAGTCAGACGACTACAAACAGCCGTCACTTGAGCTTGCTGGCTAGTCTTGTTGACGATTTCATTTCCTTGCCCTGTGGCGAGGCTGGCTGGACTCACTATAGAATTACACAAACGTGGTTCTTGTCAGAGAGGCTGGTGTCTGGTTAGGTTTACAGAGACAGTAGTTCAACCCAGGCGAAAGGGGCACTGACCAAGTTATTTTTGAATGAGAAACGTGTGAAATATGAAATTTGTTAACCAAAAAATGTTGCAGCAATTAAAAAATTAAGCAAACCAGACTTGATTTTAGAACACAATCACTCAGTGGAGGGTTTTGATTGGACAAATCAACTCTTCCAAACAGCTCCCCTTTTTCAACGATGTGAAGGCACTGTGCCCCGCTGATGACCTTGCTCTAGTGATTGCTAGAACTCAGTTGCTAGTTAAACTATTCGCAGATGAAAATAATTTTACATTCTTGGTACTGAAGTTGAAGTTGCCTAACATTGATCCTGTTTCAGTGCGGGAAACACCCCATGAAGGAAATTGTCCTAGAAAATAAAATTGCAAAGGTGGTCCAATATGTTACTTATAATAAATGTTTTTGTCAAAAGTGGTGAAATTTGGTATGACATCATTTTTGCCCTTATTTTTTTTTTTGGGGGGGGGGGGTGTTATAAATCAGCTACATGTAGACTCCTTCCCTGACATCAACTCAAACCACTAACATCCTGTATTGTCACAAATCGTCACCGTTTTCACGAAGGGACGGGCATGTCAAAATTGCCAATTTTTTCGATTTCGATATTTTTCACTATTTTGCTTTAAAACATGGTATTTAAGCATTCTGACGTGTTTCTGTGAGCAAAACATCATTAATTCTATTATAAGATGGAATTTTGCGTCGGGGTGATATAAATCAAATTAGGTTTTGCCCTTCACCGACGTTTTTAAACACTGTATACTCAGTGTGTTACCTCCCGAGTGAAAGATGGAAAAAATCACTCGGGTGGGACTCGAACCCACGACCTCCTGCTTTCTAGTGCAGATGTCTTACCACTCGACCACCGAGCTAACGGGATCGGTTGGCCGGTTCGAATCTGATGTACATAGCAGCGGGTACCGCATAAACTATTATAAGATGGAATTTTGCGTCGGGGTGATATAAATCAAATTAGGTTTTGCCCTTCACCGACGTTTTTAAACACTGTATACTCAGTGTGTTACCTCCCGAATGAAAGTTAGAAAAATCACTCGGGTGGGACTCGAACCCACGACCTCCTGTTTTCTAGTGCAGATGTCTTACCACACGACCACCGAGCTAACGGGATTGGTTGGCGTGTTCGAATCTGATGTACATAGCAGCGGGTACCGCAATAAACTATTATAAGATGGAATGTTTGCGTCGGGGTGATATAAATCAAATCAGGTTTTGCCCTTCGCCCACGTTTTTAAACACTGTATACTCAGTGTGTTACCTCCCGAGTGAAAGTCACTCGTGAAAAAATCACTCGGGTGGGACTCGAACCCACGACCTCCTGCTTTTGAGTGCAGATGTCTTACCACTCGACCACCGAGCTAACGGGATCGGTTGGTGGTTCGAATCTGATGTACATAGCAGCGGGTACCGCATAAACTATTATAAGATGGAATTTGCGTCGGGGTGATATAAATCAAATTAGGTTTTGCCCTTCACCGACGTTTTTTTTTACACTGTATACTCAGTGTGTTACCTCCCGAGTGAAAGTTGGAAAAAATCACTCGGGTGGGACTCGAACCCACGACCTCCTGCTTTCCAGTGCAAACGTCCCACCACTTGACCACCGAGCCAACGGGACTGGCTGGCTGGCCCGAATCCGATGCACACAGCAGCGGGTACCGCATAAACTATTATAAGATGGAATTTTGCGTCGGGTGATATAAATCAAATTAGGTTTTGCCCTTCACCGACGTTTAAACACTGTATACTCAGTGTGTTACCTCCCGAGTGAAAGATGGAAAAAATCACTCGGGTGGGACTCGAACCCACGACCTCCTGCTTTCTAGTGCAGATGTCTTACCACTCGACCACCGAGCTAACGGGATCGGTTGGCCGGTTCGAATCTGATGTACATAGCAGCGGGTACCGCATAAACTATTATAAGATGGAATTTTGCGTCGGGGTGATATAAATCACCCGGGTGATTTTTTCCATCTTTCACTCGGGAGGTAACACACTGAGTATACAGTGTTTAAAAACGTCGGTGAAGGGCAAAACCTAATTTGATCATTAATTCTAGAATAACATTAATGACGCCAGGGGCAGGCATCTCGATAATTGCATTTTGCGATTTCACGAAGAGACGCGAACATGCCTGCCCCTTGAATACGTACAAAATGTATTGCACGGAAAGGCGTAAAAGTACATGTAGGTCAACTGAGATTTTTGTTTGTATGAAGGGACGGGCATCTTCCCTATAGAAAAACGCATCGAACAAGAATAGCGTAAATGTGGAAAAGTGGGATTTTTGTTTTCACGAAGGGACGGGCATCTTAACTAATTAATTTTGGCTAATTAACCACTGTATTAGTTAATATTACTGGGTTCAAATTAAAGTTTACCTATCAAATAATTATGCCAAGGTTTCCTTACTGCATAAAGTTGTTGCAAAGTAGTAGTTTTTGCAGTTTTTTAAAAACGGAGAAACTTCTCTTGCAATTATCTCGAAAAAAGTTTTTCTTCAAATCCACATGCCCCTCTTTTTGTGAAAACAGTGACAAAATATACAGCTTAATAATCATACTTATTTGGCAATTTTTTACAAAAACTAATATTGTTATAACAACATGTCCCTTCTACTGCCACATGATGTATTTCTTTTTAATAATGAATTGGCAATAGTTGGGGGGGGGGGAATAAAAACTCAATGAAAATTGCTCAAGTTATTTCAAGGGTTGTCTTTTGTTCAGATTTGGATATCAGAATCAAATGAAAAAATAATAAAAATGCAAACAGAGAAGACAAATTAGTGGAATAGAAGGGGACTGCTTTTGCTGCCTCAACACACAACATATTGTCCTGGTTTTTAGGGGGAAAAAAAATGCGGTAAGACAATGTGGTGTTTCACGAAAACCATGACAATGTACATTCATGCAGGCAACTGAATGTACATTTCCAGTGACTCTTTCGTGAATTGAAACCAATCCGAAATGCATCCTCTGTTCCTGCCGACAAAGCCAAGTTGTGCAGCATTTGTTCCAATATGTATACTTGATTGATTTGGCATGATTTCCCTACGTCGATTCACGATCTCTCTGGTTTGACCTGTCGGTTACTCCCATTGGTTATTTTTATACGCTATCCCGGCAACTAATCAAAGCGCAGATGAAAAATTGTCAGTACCTAAAAAAATATATTTTTACTTTTTATGAAAACGTTATTTTTTGAAACTTGGTTCTTAAAATTGTTGATGGCACCATGGAGAGAGAGTCATTGTAAAACTTGATATTCTTCAAATGGTCGGTTTGGAACGGCTCAATAAGCATGAATACAAGTCCAATTTTGTCATGTGAATTTAATATTTGTTCATGTTATATTTAAACTATGTATGTGAGCGACTATTCACCTAATTTACTGAATGTGCTATTGTATATACTTATTGTGTATATGTTACATAATAATTAAATGTTTTTATTAATATTCAATCAGATTTTGCTTTCTGTGAAGTTTACGACCACAGTAAATGTTAATTTTTTTAACAAAATGTTTCGCAAGCATACCTCTATGTGAATAAGTTAATGTGAGGTGCATTTAAAGTCTGCACACTTTGTATTGCCTGTGGGTTTCTTTTGGGGGGGGGGGGGGAAAGCAACCCTCCAACACCACTAAATCTGTCTCAAAACTAAAAGTTTGGAGTACTTTTGTGATTTTATATTTTCTGTGTTTTCTGTATAGCGAGGCTACCATGTTAACAAGTGGTTGATGATTAAAGGAAAATAGAATTTGCAGCACATTGACAGTGCAGGGTGAGTAAAAAAAACCAAAACCCAAATGTTGGGACTATTTTATTGAAGTTCTGCATGTAGCATTTTCAAAATCTAGGATATGAAAGCCCAATTCATAAGCTTTCTTTTAGTACAAGAATCATTCAAATTACTCATGTACTTTTCAAGTGACGGAATTTTAAACACAACCGCCGTTTTAAGGTTCTGTCCGCGGATCACAAAAAAGTTCAGTGTTCTTTCAGCAAAACAAAAACAAATCACATAGGGATTTGTGTGAATTGTTTTCATTTTGCTGAAAGAACGCACACCTTTTTGTGTTCCGTGGACAGAACCTTAAAACGGTGGTTGTGTTTAAAATTCCGTAACTTGAAAAGTACATGAGTGATTTGCATGATTTTTGTACTAAATGAAAGCTTGTGAATTGGGCTTTTATATTCTAGATTTTTAAAGTGTTACATGCAGAACTTCAGTGAAACAATAGTCCCGACATGTGGGTTTTTTTTTTTACTCAGCCTGTACAATAGTAATAGTCTTCACATACTTTGTCTATTGCAGAACACAGTGTGCGGTACATAACACCAAAATGGAGTCACAAAACGTGTTTTGCCACATTTGTAGTTGTTCTCAACTCCATGTGTTATCATTCATCTCAAAGTGTCAATCCCATCAGTAATTCGTTAATAATACAATTCCTGTTACACTGTTTTCTTTCTTCATTCTTGACTTAATATCTTGAAAAGTACCCTATGCAATATATCTACTAAATTGTAACAGTACCGTGTAAGTCCCCTGACAAAATGAAAACATGCAAAAGAAACATTTGTAGAAACCTTATTTTGTTAGTATCAGTACTTTATAAAACACATCAAAAAGCTCATTTTCTGAAAATTGTGAAAAAGTTGCCAGATTTCCGGGTGGAAAAAAATTCATTATAGAGCCTTTGCATTCCACAGCCATTTTATTGTTATTTTCATTCGATAATGCACTAGAGGTCCACTCTTGCATATAGCTGTGCCACAAACGCACCTCAAACATGGCTGCCACGCAAATGGTCTATTGATGGAGTAATTTATAGGAGCAATATCCCTAGTTATTAAAGCAGAAAGTCGGCTGTATTATTGAAAAACATATTTTTTTGTAAAGCAAGCCTGTGATGCTTTTAAAGTTGCTTTCCCAAATTGTTCAACAAATTTTATTTTTGTTCCCTTGAAAAAAAAAGGGAATATGCAACATTTGCTTTTGCTGTAATTTTCAGAAATCAGAAATGGACGAATTTGGGGGGTTAGTATTTTATAACAACTATTGTTACACTGACTTGTTTGAAGTTTTGTGTTCGTAGATGCTGGAAAACCCAGAAAAACAATCATGTGCTTGTAGTCTGGTTCCCTGACCCTACTTAAATTGAAATGGAGGAATTCTTAGACTGGGGGGAATTGTAAGGTTATGGAACCAGTCTAGAAGGCTTGCACCCGTTCATAGATGTGTCACCGATTCCAAACAAAATTCAGACTAACTAAACATGGTAAATTGGGGACAGTATTTGAAGACAAAAAAAGCCAGTTTTTTCCAACGCTGGTCGGCTGCCCAGTGTTGGAAATTGATACAAAAATAACACTTTTTTTTTTAAACGTCAGCAAACCATTTTATATTAATTGGGTAGTGTTGTTTTTTGATATTTGCAAATGTTGTATATTCTCTTTAATAAAGTTTCAACTTGTATGGTTTATTATTCGAACCGAAATTTTTTCTCTTTTTTGGGAGTCTGCAACCCTCTGATCTTCTACAATATAGATACTGATTGTGGGGCGGGAACCAGTCTACCCCGTAAGAATGGAAGTATTTTTGGGACGCAAATAATTTTAAAATTTGTAAAAGTAATAATTCAATAACAAAACGTGTGCAGATTTTGTCTTATTCAAAAGTGAATAACTTTGGTATTGCTAGAAAAAAAAAATAGCAATTTAGAAAAGGAATCTATTTTTCAGAAAGTAACTTGAAACATGAGGGGTATGCAACTTTAAGAACTGTGTTCAGTCAGAATGTGAGATTACAAAAATGGATGTTCAAAATAATTTAGCATTTATATCGTGTTGTGTGTGTGTGTGCACATGGATGTGGTTTCTCAATGGGATGGTGCGCGTGTGTGTTATAGGCTAAAAGTGTGTCGTACAGGTATTGTGTAAAATAACTTTAACGTGTAAAACATGTATATTACGGCTTGGAAAACTATCCAACCCTGTGTGATTTGGTCAGTTCTGTGACAGACTTAATATTTGTTTAGGGTCAGTACCATTTGTGAAGTACGCTATTTTCTATGGACAATTGAATGTGGTGCAAAAAAAAAAGAAACGTAATAAACATCTGTAAATAAAATAATCTCTGTTATGAAATTTGAAACGCCAGTGTTCGTAATATTTTATTGACTGCGCAGATATCCCTGCAATTGCAACAAGTTATAAGTATAGCCTTGTCGTACACCTCGATCTCATTTCCCCCCCCCCAAAAAAAAGATAGTCGCAAGTGGAATCATGTAGATATACAAGATAAAATTATACAAGATCTTCAATAACTTTATATAAAATAATGCACATTGTATCAAAGTTTGTATCAAGTTAGTCTGCTGAATACCAAACCTTAATAAAAAAAATTAGAATTATTTAGATGGGATCGAAATTAAAGAAACGCATAATTAACGTATTACCCACTACTTGTATACAAATGGTACAACAAAAGAATTGTCTCTTGGGATAATGTTAATTTGATCCCCGCATACTCCTTCTCTTAGCGATAAGTGTTACTGGTTTCTTTAACGTGCATTGCACAGCACACGGGACCTACGGATTTACGTCCAATCGGAAAGGCTAGTGGTTACAAGTTCCCCTTGCCCATTACTGTCCGTAACTTTGACGTTCCCTGAAATCTTTGGAGTGGTTTGTGAGCGATTTGGCCCCCACCCCTTACAGAGGAAAAATCAGAAGTGCTTATAATTGCGGTTCTGCTATCAAGCTTTGGAGGGGACCACACTTTGACAAGAACGTTTTAACTATACTTGCCAAGTATAATTGCAGTTCTGCGCTATCAGCTTCGGGCGGGAACAATTTGTGATAATATCACTTACCAAACGTCTGGTGAGCTTGATAGACTGTTTTATTGCATTATCATACGTGATACGGGGCAAAATCTCGGAGAAAAACATGACAGTGTGTGGGAGTATCTCCTGCGTTATGGAGAGACACTGCCTCGCCATGATGTTTAAGAGTTGCACACAAGAAATCGCACAACCCCTGTGGCATACATTTGTCGTAATATACCTGGTTCCACCGGGGGCTGGGACTGGAATGTCCGAGCGGATGATCGAGGTCGTCCCCGCCTACGCTTCACGCCATCGACCGGCCCAGAGGCAGCTCGCCCCTTAGGCTTGGCCTTGGGCATAAATCCAAAAAGCGATGACAAATTATTTGAAGCTTCAATTCCATTGGCCTCAAATCGATTGTACCATTTTTGGCTAAATGCCCCCCCCCCCTCCCCCAGTGTTTAAAATGCTATGGACCGCAACAATTTAACCAAAATTTAAGATTATTCCTTTACAACCATCCCATATCAACTCAAAAGTCACCCTTTATAAGTGTAAATTTGATTTACACAATGATTTCAATATTTACAAAAATAGTACACATTTACATTTTGCAATGATTTTCAATGTTTGGAAACATGAAGGCAATACTCAATATGACATTGCATCTGTTTAGTCAGTTTTGATGATAAGTATTACAATAGACCAGCTCCCCCCCCCCCCAAAAAAATTGTATTATAAACATTTATACACCTCTGTTCATATCCTTGAATTCTACATTGTAGTGTTGCAATACAGACTCCTTCCTGTATTACTGTACGGGGTGGATAAAAAAAACCTAAACCGACATATTATTGCTCATTGGAACAGAAGTAGGGCACATGTGAATCAAAGGGAGATATCCTCTGTTAGGATTGAATCTCCTCTTTAAAATGACACCTTGGTCATGTCATTACATTCACGGTTGAATGAGCAGCGACCAATTTTATGAAAGGGTCTTTTTAGAGAATTGCGCCACTTTTCAACTGTGGTTTTTGTGGTGTCAATTGTCACAGAGTGAAAGGCTATGGTTGGCAATCAAGGCAGGTGGGGGAAAAAGAGATTTCACCATGAAAAGTGGCGCAATTCCCTAAATACATGTAGACCCTTTCACTGCTCAGGCAACCATGAATGCAAGGACATGATCAGGGTGTCATTTTAAAGAGGAGATTTAACCCTAACAGAGGATATCTCCCTTTGATTCACATGTGCCCTACTTCTGTTCCAATTAGCAATAATATCTTGGTTTCGTTTTTTTTTATCCACCCTGTACGTTGAAGGAATATATTACAGGCAATCATTGTGTAAACGATGATTTGGAAGGATATCACACATGTACTATAGTCTTGGCAGGATAGGCTCAATGAACAAGTACCCCTCAATGATTTTTTTATAATTTTTAACTTTGATGGGTTTGTGCGCATTTAGACAAAAATGAGTCAAATAACAAATTTGGGATGTGCATGTGAACACACATGTGCATGGTATGTTCCCTTCACACGAGTGGTCACAAAGCAATGTCTACTGTTTCTTGCATCATGAACATCATTAAGAAAATCGCTTGCTTCTACTACTCATAAAATGAACATAGAGGGAATGGTCATGTCAAGGTATTGGGTTTGATGGTTGGGGGTCTGGCTGTTGCTGGCTTCTCGTCAGTTGGGGAGAAGAATTTCAGGTAAACCACGGCACCTAGAATGGCTAACTCCACGAGAATAACGGCCATCAAGATCAGCTTGTTGGTTATGATCCTGTGAATACCAACAAAAAATGATCATTGGTGAAGATGAACCCATTGTTTTGTGATTAGAGGAAAACCGAAATTGTACGTGATGTTGCCCACGGGCGGGTCCTAGGATCAGTGTATTGACTGGAGCAGGATTTGAACTGCATCAGGTTCACATCCCACTCTTGTCAGTTTCTTTTGCTTAAAGGTAGAGTACATCATTTGTCACTTGTGCATTTGTTCCATTTGAAGCAACAACATTGCCCAAAATATAAAGAAAGGTGCTGAACAACTAACCTGATGAAGTTTTAACTCAGTGAATGTTGTATATTCTGAGAAAACAATATTCTAGGATCTTGATTTCATTTCAAAAGTTGCCAAGTCATGTTTTGAATTGCGCCCGAAATCAGCGTCCGGGACACGTTCTCACTCAGTCGATTGCAGCTATGCAATGTCCTCACTAAACCAACGAATTATAACAACCGTGTGCACATGTGCGTGGTGTCAACGCTTGCGCGCACCCATTCACGGCTTCACCGAATTAAAACGAACTACTAACGGAAATTTCCAAAAATGCATCTTTAGACGAATCTTTGGAAATGACCTTCTTTCGTTGATTTCTTCAAAATGACATCATGCCAGAAAGAATAATTTCACAGGGAGTTTAGTGCCATTACCACCTTTAAACCAAGTATACTTTTCAACGATAATTTTGTCAGTAACTTTTTGGATAGCTGCCAATGATATACTCTACCTTTGACCTTGCATTGGTTTGAGCTTAAAGACATTTGCTACCAACAGCACCCTTGGATAGCGCAGTGGTACGAGAAACTGTATTTTCCTACCTTAGATTATATTTACTTCCTACATTACATCACGTGAATAAATATGTACTTGTCGCCTACCTTCTCCCCATGGTGTTCAGGACCCTCTTGCTTTTGCCCAAACTCTGGTCCATATTCTGAAGCTGTTGTTTCAAGTGAAAAGATTAAATCAAATTAGGTTTTGCCCTTCACCGACGTTTAAACACTGTATACTCAGTGTGTTACCTCCCGAGTGAAAGTTGGAAAAAATTACTCGGGTGGGACTCGAACCCACGACCTCCTGCTTTCTAGTGCAGATGTCTTACCACTCGACCACCGAGCTAACGGGATCGGGTGGCCGGTTCGAATCTGATGTACATAGCAGCGGGTACCGCATAAACTATTATAAGATGGAATTTTGCGTCGGGGTGATATAAATCAAATTAGGTTCTGCACTAGAAAGCAGGAGATCGTGGGTTCGAGTCCCACCCGAGTGATTTTTTCCAACTTTCACTCGGGAGGTAACACACTGAGTATACAGTGTTTAAACGTCGGTGAAGGGCAAAAACCTAATTTGATTTATATCACCCCGACGCAAAATTCCATCTTATAAAAGTGAAAAGATTATTATGTTAGTCTGTGGATGTCCTTCTGAGATGGCAATGTTCTGCCAATCAACAAATAACATTGTCCAAACATTTGTAATCTCCTTGACCATTTCTAGATGATGGCTATGTAAGATTTGAACATTACATTTTCAGGTATTTTCACCGAGCTCTTAAAAGCTCCATCATGGACATTACGAAACGATGGAATTGCACCTCTGTTTTTGACAGAACACATCCCAAATAGCCTGTCATCTTAAAAGAAATATAATCAACATTTGCTTTTGCTGTAATTTTCAGAAATGGATGGATTTGGGGTATTAGTATTTTATAACAAATATTGTTACACCGACTTGTTTGAATTTATGTGTTCTTAGATGCTGGAAAAACCGAGAAACACAATCATGATCTTGTAGTCTGGTTCCCTGACCCCGCTTAAATTGAAATGGAGCAATTTATAGACGTCGGGGAATTGTAAGGTCAGGGAACCAGTCTAGGTGGCTTGTACCCGTTCATAGTTGCGTAATCAATTGCAAACAAAATTCAGACTTACTAAATATGGTAAATTTGGGGCAGTATTTGAAAAAAGCCATTTTTTTCTAACGCTGGTCGGCCGACCAGCGTTGGAAATCGATACAAATATACCACTTTTCTTGAAAGGTCAGCACACCAGGTGCCGTGATTTTACAGGATGCTTTAGACTGTCATTCACTAGCATTCCAGTAAGGTATTTCATAATAATTTGGTAGTTTTGTTTTTTGATGTCTGCAAATGTTGTATATTCCCTTTAATGCAAAAGCATCGGTACCAACCTTGTCTTTAGCATTCAGGAGTTGTTCTTTCTGGCCGTCCAGTTCGTCAATAATCCCCACCCCAATCTCATCCGTCTCTGCTGCTATCTGATGGGTTCTAGCCAGGCTGTCGCTGGTCCTGTTCAGTGTCTCCTGGCCTTGCAAGAGCCTGGATTTCTGATTGCTCTGAGCCAACTAAACATGAACACATATAAACAACATAATCTCGGAAGCTGCAGGCCAATGAGTTTGTATTCATTCATGAATGACGTGATTGTGCCATGTAATTTCTGGAAGGAGTACAGCGTGAGTAAAAAAAAAAGGAAACCCAAATGTCGGGACCAAGGTAAGTGTTCTTTCAGCAAAACGAAAGCAAATCACATTGGGATGCGTGTGAATTGTTTTTGTTTTGCTGAAAGAACGCACAATTTTTTTTGTGATTAGTGGAAAGAACTTTAAAACGGTGGTGGTGTTTAAAATTCCATAACTTGAAAAGTACATGAATGATTTGAATGATTCTTGTACTAGAAGAAAGCTTATGAATTGGGCTTTCATATTCTAGATTTTGAAAGTGCTACATGTAGAACAATGGTCCCGACATTTGGGTTTCGTTTTTTTGACTCACCCTGTAGTGTCTTGAGTACAAATATCAGGCTGTAGACCTGCTGTAGCCTATTTGTTGAAGTTCACAATGCAAACGTAGTGACCTTGATAATGCCACTCTGGCCTCCCTACTTGAGACACATCAAAGTGCCACAGGGCCTGAGGCAGTAGGCCAAGGTTATATATCGTGCACAGATGTGCATGCAACGTCTGTTACGAACGAACTAACTAACAGAGAGACATAAGGACTTGAAGAGCTGCTTGTCCGCAGCTAAAAATGACACAGGTTTTTGTTTGGCGTTGTCATAGTTTACCCCCTGTTTGCCCTAAATTTCTATATAAGAGATGCATTCCCCATGCTATTTTTGAGTTTCACCTCGAAAAATAGATTTGTTTTTTCAATTGTTATTTTTCCAGCAATATAAAAGTTATTCACTTTTAAACGAGACATCAAACGAAATAATCCACCAAACGTTGACTTATTGAATTGTATTTTTTTCTTACAAAATTCAAATTATTGGCACTTGACAAGACCCCGATAAACAATAACAGTGACCTCTTGGGAGACTGTGCCATATATGTACATGCAGGAACTTCTGGCTCAGTTTGAGGAATGCCAGTATTGCGTTCTGGAGGGCGCACTGCCAAATCCAACCTCAGTATTTCTAAGTTCAAAATTTGAAGTTCAACCTTCCATTGTCTTCAAAAAGTCAGAAATGATTTACTGCCAGTCACGGCGTCAAATAAAATGTTAAGTAAACATATATTTACATTGATTTTGTCATCAAAATTGCTTTGTGAGTGAAAGAGTTCGCTGCGGCCACTTCTTCCATCACCGCTACGCTTCTGTAAGGTCAGTCAAGAAAAAGATAACTGAATTACTGTACAGTTTCACCTGAAAGATCAAAGCAACATGGTCACTATAATGTCACTGTGCTTACACGACCAGTCTAACGCTCCCTCTCTGGCTGGCAAATTCAACAAAGCTAACACAGCAGTCAAAATCAATCAAGTGACTGTTTGAGTGCTCCCTTCTCGCATGAAGCAGGCTTGACTGGTTGTGACTGTTTTGAAACATGATGCAGCTATGCTTTGACTGTAGGTGACTGATAAGCCAGCTGTGCCTACCAGTTACCCGCTTTTGTCTGTTGGTGGAATATGACTAGTCACGGTGCCTATAGAAATATGATCTGACTGCTGGTGATAGCCTGCCTAAAAGGCACAGAAGGGGAAGTGGCATGAATTTTCGACTGTCTGTGACTGATCAAACAAAAGGAGGGTTAATTAAAGCTGGACCCAGAGCACACTAAATTCTATTCAATTGATTCAGAATAGCTTAAAAGTTCTTAGAATACATGGTACATGTATTTTGACGGCAAATGTAGGAGTAGCATGTAAGTACTTTGGAGGATTGAGATGGGTTAGGGTTAACCCTAATTAGCCCTCCAGGGTATCACGTCAACATTAGCACTGCCACATTCAATTGCTGTTTTAACAAAGCTTATTTTCTGAACTGTAAGGGTAAATACATATATACTGGTAGCTGTTGTTGCTAATTTTGAATCTACATGTGGCTCATCTCTACCTGTTCATTTACCAAATTTGTACTTTGTTCCATGGCTTTTTATTTTTAGTGCTAGCATTTTATTTGGAGGCATTGTATTGGTTTTGTATTCTTACTAAAATATGCTGGATGACGAAATGCAGTAGCGATAAATCCTAGAGGACGTAATATTAACACTCAAAGTTTGTCATTTGTGTCGGGATCACCTTGCAACCTACCAGGTCCCTGTTGATTTTGTCCAATTCCCTTCTGTGGTTCCTGACCTTGGCTACCATCTGACTGCGGTAACTCCCAGGGGCTGGCTTAGCCTCCTCCTCCATCTCTTGCAGCTGACAAGAACAAAACATAGCAATTTCTTTTTGAACTCTTTCTGGTCTTGATTTTTTGAATTTGATTCTTTCTGGTATCCCCCCCCCCCAAAAACCTACTTGTGCGCATCATGCACCCCTCGGGTGTTCAAAACATCATATCCCACATCACAGCAGTCAACAATTGTTTTGTTATACCTCTGTCTTGGATTCCTTGGACTTTGAAAACACGAAAACAAACAGCAGTAAACACAACAATCGTGACAATCGAACGTCAACTCACATGCATGTCAAAACCGTGCTCGAAACAGCTGATCGTCTGCTAATTCGCTGCTCCCACTCATGTGTGAAAACATGGTGAAAATAGCGTGGGTACCAACGATACAAGCATTTCACACCGTACGTACCGTACGTGCAAAGTCATAGCACACTCCCTGTGGGATATCACGTACAAATATCCCACAGGGAGTGTTCCATGACTTTCTATAAACTTAACACGTGATCGTTCTAGGCCAATGAAAATACAGTATTCAAGACAGAGGTATAACAAATGTACTTGGCTTAGAAATATGAACAATTTGATTTGAATATTTTTAATATTCAAGATAAAAACAACGCACAAAGCCTGTTTAATATTTCAAAGACTGTTGGATTGGGAATATTTACATTATTGCATTTGGCATCAATCTCAATATTTTTTTATTTATATATATATTTTTTTTGGGGGGGGGGGAACGGGTATGAGCTGGGGTTGGGAAGGGAAGAGGGCGGAAACTCTAGAGAAGGATTTGTCAAAGTTACTCACCACAGCAGCTGCCTCTTCTGAAGCTCTCTCAGCATCTCGAATCAACTTCTTACGTTCCTCTGCAAACAATTATCACCACAGAGATATCGTTCAATGCATTTAGTTCTTGCAATTTGCAGCCGAGGAGTACATTGCAATCACTGCAAGTATCGCACCTTTTAAATGTGAAATACAGGCTGATATTTTTGTCGGCAAACTTTGTTGGACTGTAGACAAGTTAAGCAGGGGCCATACAAATCGGGATATTTTGTAACAATTTGTTTGCTGTCACTTGGGTTTGAGCGACTCTCCACCAGAGTTGAATACACTTGATTCCAACCAGTTATCAGAATCATAAGATCCTCTTTCGTAAAGGCAAATTCTCTTTCCGTAATAACCACCTCTTGCTCCTTAAAGGGAATATACAACATTTGCAAACATCAAAAAACTAAATGATCAAATTATCACGAAATATTTTAATGGATTGTTAGGGAATGACAGTCCAAAGCAACCTGTAAAACTGTGGCTCCTGGTGTGCTGACATTTTAAAGACCAGGCCTTTTTTTTCAAAACTGCTTCTAATTTTTCATATTTGGTTATTCCACATTTTCTTTGCAATTGTTTACACACCTTTGAAATGGTACAAGCCGGCTAGACTGATTCTCTGACCTTACAACTCCCCAAAGTCTATACATTGCTCCGTTTAATCTTAAGTGGGGTCAGGGAACCAGACTACAGGAACATGGTTGGTTTTCTTGGATTTTATAGCATCTCCGAACCCAAAACGTGAAGCAAGCCAGCTTAGCAATATTTGCTACAACATACTAAACCTCCAAATCCATTTATTTCTGACAATTACAGCAAAAGCAAATGTTGTACATGTACATTCCGTTTAAGTGTCTATCCCAGGCAGCACCTTGTGATTCTGAAGACTGGCCAACTTCAAGAAAGAGTTAAGGATAAACTAGGTCTGTGAAGAAATGGATTCTAAACAGCATCTGCTATACCGCAAAAATCTGATGCACGCCAAGGCAAGCTGATATATTTCTTCATTGAAAACTGCATACATGTATTTAGTTTGGAAATAATGTTTAAGGGCGTTACGCACCGTGAAAACTGAATTTTCCCATATACGTCGTGTACACGGAGCAGAATTACCATTCGTACATATGAATAATTAATCAGCCATAATTCCAAAACCCTTTGACCTATAGTTATGAAATGTCTTGGGTATGTTTATGATGAGTTGCTCTATGCATGTACCGAGTTTCAAAATTTTTCGTCACTCGACGGCTGAGATCTTAGGCTCTTCGGCTGAGAGATGGTCAAAATAACCCAGCCCTTTTAGGGTTAAGAGAGAGAGAGAGAGATTCCGTGACATGCTACAGCCAGAGAGATTCCGTCTTCATGACCTCTGTCAAGTGCTACACGTACAATTCTCAGGTGAATTTCATTTACATTTTTTCTCCATTTTTGGGGAGGAAAGTTTTAATTCTAAAATGGAACCATATCTTCTGGATGTCATCATACATGTAACGGATTCCACAAATCTTAGAGACGCCCAACCCTTATGCTACAGTCCATAGGAGGGCCGAGGAAGGAGAAGCAATTTTCACAGGCAACTTGGCAGCAACCAATTACACTGTATTTAGCTAAATAAACCCTATGGAAGAACGCAGACATTTTTCTAACAGTTTTGAGAAATTCCTTGGAACACTTTTGTTTTCTTATTAGAGATTGCTTGGAACATGTGGCCTGTATATTACTTGGAGTGACTATCAAAAAAGGTATTATTATTATTATTATTCAACATACTCACCCCCACTGGATTTAGGAATAGTGACCTCGATCCGATACTTCAAATCTTCCAAGAGAGTGGCTAACTCCTCCTGGTATCGTTCAAATTTCTCTGATGACATGACTGACAACTTAATTTCCCAGAAATGTACTCATCACAACAGACACGAAGCTTCTAACTACGACACCTAAAATACAATCAAAAAAATTCTGTAATATTAGTACAAATGTACGGCACAGATTTGCAAAAATATAAGCTAAGAAAAAAACAAGATCTACAAATAGACGGTTTGCAAATTTTTACACCCCTCTACATGCATACATTGTATGCCAGTCAAGAACAGGCAGCAGACATGTATTCTACCGGTAGTTATTATGAAACCATGGAGGTAGCAAAAGACTGTTTCTTAACCAGTTTGCGCCGGACGACGCAATGGTTTTGCGGTATTCGGAACAGATGACGGATAATAAACACCAACAGAGCGAGGCTGGAAATATCTGTCAGCGACCTGCTCGCAGCGAGCGAAGGCGTAAATATGAGGGTGCTGCCTGAGGGTGATGGCTTCAACCCGCCTGGCTTGAGGTCGAGTGAAGAGTAATCAAGCATTGTCAAAATAGTCCTGGTGCGAACTGGTTAATCCTGTCAGTAAGTAGTTAAAGGGTCAACATCGTCACAGTTTTGAGATTCATATGACAGCCCAGCACTATCTAGTCCGAGTATTATCCATTGTTCACTTCAACAAAGCCTGCACGCTCCGCAGCAACGTCTGATAAATGTGACTTTTTAGGCCATATTATCACTTTCTGATGGCTGATAGGGCCTAGTATTGCACCTATCAGTTGTTTCCCCCACCCCTCTCCTCCCGGGCTGCCCCACCCAAAACGTGGGGATTGTAACTTTTGAACTGACAAAATCCCCACCCCTCGGGCAAAATTTAAGTGACAATCCCCGACCATGCCCCGACTTACATACGTGGGGCGCATTAGCATGATTAGTGATTGCCTTTCCATTAGTACGCCAATGTTAACAATGTAATTTGAGTGACCAAAATCCCCACCCTGGGGCATGAAAAACGTGACCAAATCCCAACATCAAACCTGGGGTAGCGCAAGGGGGGGGGGGATGGTTGTGGGAAACATTTGATAGGCGCATAATATGAGTATTAGTATACTAATTACTAAGAAAATCATTAGGGAAAAATTGGCGATCGTGTAGTGTAGGGCCCCTGTTTTGTTTTGATCAAATAAGAGTCAAAATTGTTTTTTATTGCTCAAAAATCACCTTTACAATCAAAAGCAGACTTTTCTCAATTCTAATGACACCCGTTTTGCAATTTTGAACAGATTCTTAGGGTAGAAATCACGATTTTCCTGCGCGGTTTGTGCCTTGCGATTCAGCGCGCTGTGCGGTACGTCGCGCGGTGATCGCCATCTTTGTTTTCGGGTCGCGTGTTGTCGCCGCGCTTTCATCGTCATTTTACCCCCAAATTTCCCTCAAAAAAATCAAAACCCTGCCCTCTATCTATGACATACCTGTTTATTGAGAATGTCGCCAACTGGTTTGGTAGGTCCAATAATTTTAAAGTGGATTTTGTTCCCTTATAGGAACCGGGCCCTATACTTCACGATCGCCGAAAGATTCCCATATCTGGCCGTCACTAATTTTTCCCTTCAGTGACCTATCAGCCATCAGAAAGTGTTAAGGGAAAAATTCCATACTGGGACACAACTTTACCAGCCGCTAAACACATCAATTTTCACCTCACCTTGTGATTTCACCCAAGAGGAATCCAGGAAGCTGTGTTAATGCGAAAAAAAAATTAGGCAAAATGTGTTTTTAGAGCACATTTTGGATGCACACGTCGTGCAGAACTACATGTAAGTTGAAGCAGCCGGTCAAAACTGATTGAAGTGGCTGACAGACAGCGTTACGCATGACGCATGACATCGCATGACATCGACAACCATGACGTCGCATGAGCCGGCCAATGATAGTGCAATACGTCATTGTGAATATTTATTTTCTCATGAATATTTAGTTTATTTCAATGGCTACTTCAAATACATCCAAAGATTGATTATTGCAACAGCGATCGTGCGCGGCCTAGCGGTAAAGAGTCTCGAGTTTCAAGCAAGAGTCCGAGGTTCGAATCTTGATGAAGTAAGTGACTGATTAATAAATAGGAATAAGGAAAGGAGAGGGTGAGAGTAGAGGAGGGAAAGTGGAGGGAATAACCATAAAGGATACAACTTTTGGCGCTTGAAAATTAATTGAAAAAAAGTTGTGGCCCAGTACGGAATTTTTTCCAGTGTTAATATGTCCTAAAAAGTCAAATTTAGCAGGGAAAATATTGAAGTATTTACTGAGAAAAAACACTCCGCACCCGATTGGCTGCTCAGCTCATCTCGTGTACCTGTGCGCACACGCACGTGGGCGCACGTGCGCCCGGGCCCGCCCGCGTGCGGTGCGGTGAGAGAGGAAAGGACTTGAAACTTGTCTAAAACGATGTCTCTTTTAGCTGCGACAGTAAACAGCCGTCGAATTATACGAAGGACGGTACAATAAAACGCAATGCGCATGCGTCACTTGGGAGAAAATGGCAGCTAGCAGGACTTCATAAAACGGGGCCAGAATTTTCCTCAAATTTCGTTAAATGCAAAATTTGATGTACAAACAGATTTCAAGACAGCTTCATATGTGAGTACTTATTACATTTGCAAAATAACGTCCAGTGTGTGTAATGGAGGGGGAAAAAATTCCGTACTCGGACGTCACTTTTTTCAATTAATTTTCTAGCGCCAAAAGTTACATCTTTTATGGTTATTCCTCCACTTTCCCTCCTCTACTCTCACCCTCTCCTTTCCTTAATTTCTATTTATTAATCAGTCAGTTACTTCATCGGGATTCGAACCTCTGACGCTTGCTTGATACACGAGACTTTTAACCGCTAGGCTGCGCACGATCGCTGTTGCAATAATCAATCTTTGGACGTATTTGAAGTATCCATTGAAATAAATTAAATATTCATGAGAAAATAAATATTCATTATGACGTATTGCACTATCATTTGCAGGCTCATGCGACGTCATGGTTGTTGATGTCACGTGTATAACGTACCGCTGTCTTTTCAGCCACTACAATCAGTTTTGACCGGCTGCTTCAAGTTAGTTCTGCACGACGTATGCATGCAAAATGTGCTCTAAAAACACATTTTTAGTAAATTTTTTTCACCTTTACACAGCTTCCTGGATTTCTCTTGGTTCAAATGACAAGGTGAGGTGACAATTAATATGTTTGGCAACAGATAAATTGAAATGCGAGTATGGAACTTTTCCCACGGGTCTAGCAGACAGGGTGACAAGTCAAGTGATGTAAAGCGTGCCCTCATGCGTATACACCAGCTGGCCGTATGACGTACGTACGTATGGACACGTCAGTACGGTAGTCCATACGTACGTACGTCGTACGGCCAGCTGGCCGAGGGTGTATACGCATGAGGGCGCGCTTTACATGAAGGATTGACAGAAGGCAGGTAACAGCCACCGGGCCTGCGCCGCCCCTTTGATATTGCGCGACGCCATTGTTCAGTTGGACCACGGACAATGATGGAGATAGAATCCAAGTTGCCAAAAAGGCTTCAGAAAAGGACGTAAATTACGCAGCAGCTGGACAACTGACACTGGCAGCAGGTTCTCATTTTGTTATTAAGAGGGTAAGTGTACTTTTAAAGCTTAAATAAACTGGGTCTGAAGTCGCAATGTGGACAAATGGTGGAAATCACTTTCAACATGTTCAACATTTCGCCGAGTAAGTTTCCCATACGGTCGGTGTGTGGCCTATGTTTACGGAGGCAGTCCAGTAAACTGGCCACATTTATGGGGCTAAGTGATGACCAGCACAGCAGATAGGCCTATGCCTACTCCTAGAACTATGAGGCTCCGCGTGGCGACCTCATAGATCAAGCCATAATATTGCCTGCAGCACAAAACACTAATAAAGTACAAAAACGTCCATCAAAATGCAGCCATTTCACACAGACCGCTGCACAGTTTGCCCCTATACTCCGTACTTTATCTCTTGACATACTCACGTATCTTGTGCGGAACTAACATAGGTGGATTCTGTCGGGTTTTAGGCCAAAATGATGAAAAATATGCCCTTTCCGCACTGAGCCAACCTGGGACTTGAAACGTGCACGCATATGATCGAGCGATGATTTTCGGTTCGCTCGGAGCGGTACGGTACAAGCACTTGTACACATGCACATATTATCATTTCGCTTGTACTGCATTACCCCGCGGCGCTCCGAGCGGGCAAAATCATCGCTCGATCATATGCGTGCACGTTTCAAGTCTCAGGTTGGCTCAGTGCGGAAAGGGCATATTTTTCATCATTTTGGCCTAAAAATCGACAGAATCCACCCATGTTAGTTCCGCACAAGATACGTGAGTATGTCAAGAGATAAAGTACGGAGTATAGGGGCAAACTGTGCAGCGGTTCTGTGTGAAATGGCTGCATTTTGATGGACGTTTTTGTACTTTATTAGTGTTTTGTGCTGCAGGCAATTTTGCGGGCTTCTTGATCTATGAGGCTCCGCTCACGCGGAGCCTCATAGTTCTAGGAGTAGCCTATGCCATGTATGCCATATGGGAATCTTTCAAGTTGACTTTGCATCCTTGCTGTATGGTCTGATCTACGGCATCAAAAGCTTGAAATTAGTCAATTGGCTTAACTTATAATACCTCTTACTTAGTCAGTGTGCCCTCGTGCTTCCATCCTCATCCAAAATCTCAAGAAAAGTTGAAATTTCTTTCCAAAGCAAAGGTTCACACACGGATCAGTTAAGGATCACCCGAGTCAGTCACTTGATCACTGATCATGAGTGCTAAGAGAGCGCCCTCAATATTTAGGAAGTTTGGTGGG